>JAOWBC010000002.1:9932453-9949779 GCA_028566105.1 Hypoplectrus providencianus
ACACACACACACACACACACACACACACACACACACACACACACACACACACACACACACACACACACACTGAGTGATTGATATTCCCCTCAGTTTCTCAAACTTTGGGAAAACACTTTGCTTTACCTTGTCCCACAGTGAGGGTTCCCGACCTTGGGGAGGCCTGCTTCCTCAGGGTTCCATTGCAGCGAGGGTCTTCCTGGTTGCCACGACCAAACCCTCCACCAATCTGCACCCCTGAGGACAGGTCCTGTGGTGGGAGGCAGCTTCCAGACACGGGCGGAACCGAGACCACTCTGGGGAGGGTGGCCAGCATGTCCTCCATGCTGAAACTGGGGTCCTGGTAGCCATACTGGTTCTGGATAGAATGAGAAGAGGGATGGGATTGAGGTCAGAGGGACAGTGATTTAAGACACAATTACAAGAAAATCACTACAACCAAGATAAAGACATCCCTGAGAAAAATAGTGAGAAGTCAATCTTTTTGTTTGTTTGTTTTTGGATGATTAAAGTTTAGGTTATTCACCTAGTGAGGAAATGAACGGTTCACTTTCCAATCTTTGGCCTGTACACCAGTTCTGGAAGCATTTGAATTGATTTACTTGTGAAGTACAAAATATAATAAAAGAAAAAAAAAACCCACAACATACAATAGACAATAATAAAATAAACACTTAATGAGAACAGTACAAAGACAGTGGGAATTAGAAAATGTATTTGTGTATGAAGTCCAAAAAACTAGGCAAGTTCTTTGTACCATTGTTCATCTGTAATATTTAAATGTGACAGGCAGGGGAGACAAACAGCAGTGCCAAACAATGATATGGCAGCATGACTGCCAAGGACAATTTAATTAAAAGGATTTTAATTAAAAGGCTCCATGCAGCAAGTCTTAAAGTAGCCATATCAGCCCTGCCCTGCTGTGTGCATTTGTGTCTACACTCATAACAAAGAGGTTCTTTTTTTTTTTTTTTTTTTTAAAGAAACCTCAATGGGTGCTTTATTCTGATTTATCTTTTTTCCCAGGAATCCGGCAAGAACTTTGTTTCCCATTCCCCTGCTTACTTTTCTTTTCTCTGAGCAGACTGAAATGATACTAATAAGATAAAACTCTTTTTTTCACCCTATGTTGCTTATTTTTCACACAGCTGAAAGACTTGCAAAGGAGGCCAAAGTTTATGGGTTCTTGGTCTGTGGATAAAGGTGCAGGTTGAAATCAAACTACTGATCAGCAGTTATACTCATTTTTTTTTTTTATCAAGTTGTCCAATTATTCATGACTTTTGACATCCTGTATAGCAGAAGAAAGTGGAGCCTTGGGCGGTTACCAGGAGTCAGACTCAAATAGCCTTTTATTAGAAATTAGAAATGGGTCACTAATGAGAGACATACTGACTCTTTTAGTTTTTGGCAGTAAAATTTAATAAGATATCAGCACTGACTGTCATCAAACAGCAGCTTCAAAACAAACATACTATAATAAGAGAATGCACAAAAGGCCCACAACCCTCATTAATGTTTTTTTTTTGTCCATTTTCATTTTCGTGTGTGTAACTGCATCATTCTTTTTCACTCTGTCCATCACTGTTGGATTCTTCCTCATTTTCTCATGCAGCGGTCTGTACTTTAAGCCTGGAGGTATTAAGCTCCAGAGCTCACACTGTGTTTTCATTCCCCTGTAACTACATCCATTAAACCACCCTCTCTCAGTCCTCATTTACACCTCCCTCGTCTTCCCTCTCTCTTGTCTCTTGTCGTATTCTGACTGAATAGACCCCCCACTAACCTGAACTCTAAAGAAACATTTCTTTCAATAAATGTGAAGTCATTAAAGTGAACCATCAAGGTGACAGTCAAGATATTTTACCAAAATCTAGTTGTATGCTTTTTAGCAGTATTGCATTTAAAACAGCTGAATGGAAATTGACTAAATTTACAAAGCTTCCTTTGTTATAAAAATCAGAAACATTTTATTTCTCTGTCAATGGTGATTCATGCGCCATATGGGATATGGAAACGCCAATAACCAATACATTTTGAAGTTGCAAAATTTTTCTTCACATGGCTGATCAGCAACTTTTCCACAATGTTTAATGAAAAGAACATATTTTTCTCTTAGGATACAATTAATACTTGCATTTCTGAGCTGTTATTGTGAGACATGAGGATGCAAGTCACAACAGTTTAGTGTGGTGAAAACAATGTTTGTGTTTTTCTGTGTGAGTGAATTAATTCCTGGCATACTGTATTAATATGCATGTGAAGACCATTCCAGTTTTTTTTAACGTATAAATATTGCATTTTAATAACAATGCAATAATTGAGTTCATTACAATCATCTGTGATTTTTGTGGATGAGTGTGACTGTGTGAAACTAATCAAATTAATTCAGCATTCCCCCCCAATACGAAAGCTGAAAAACATTGGAGGATAACTTTACGAATAATATGCAAATAAATAATCTGTCACCCCCTGAAATGCACCAGAGTTGGAAAAGGAGTCATGTCCCTCATTGGCATTCGGGAGGTGTTTTTATCCTGACACAAACACAGGGGGATATTGGAATACAAAATGGCTGAGTTGCCTGGCTGTGTGACTGGTTTTGTGATAGATTTAAGTCCAAAGATAGACGGTGAACATTTGAACAGTTGAAAAACTGAGGGAATCTGGCTGTAAACCTCAATTTTGAAGAAGGCAATTACCGTAGTTTCACCGTGGAGCAAGACCAATGAAAACAGACAGAGAAGGAAAAGAGCGAGATGAGAGCGGAACTGAGTAAGCTGTGTGAGTTCTGTTTTAAGATCTCAATCTTTTGTGCTTGAACAGGAGTGTCCTGCAGTACACGCTGAGAAAATTCATTCCCACTTCACTTTAGACACCATCTAAATGATCTGAATGTCTACTTTGACTTCATATCATCTTCTTTCCCATCATGGAAAATGCCAGTCACCCTGCTGCGACACTCAAAAAGAAATGGTAGTAGAAAGAGTTCATGCAACATGAAAAGATAAGCAACTTAATTCTAATTTATTCTACAAGGAAAAAAAACAAACAAACCAAGTACCATGTTGAATATTAAATAATACAAGGGCTTCATTTAGTATTCATACTTGCTTGTGCAATACAGGAGAAACATGTCTGTGTGTGTGTATTGACTCTCAGTCTGGTTTAATTATATGTTTCTTTATATCTAGATAAGTTCACAAAAATATTTTGTTCTATCATCTTTAATTTTTTTTTTCCTTTTATTATTATTATTTTTTTTTTCAGCCTGAGTTTCTGCAAGCTGGTTTTAGGAAGTGACAAACTAGGCTTGTCCTGATGATTAAGATAAGGTCACAGCCATGGGAACATCTTCCTCTGATATTTATGGTCATGAGTGCACTCTTTCATAATCCACCTATGTTAATGACTGCTTAATGTAGCATTTCTTACTCTTTATGTTGGCCTCTCCACTCACATTCATTTCAAAGACTGCTTGTATTTAGGAAATTTTCTGACAGGGCTGTCTGAGTTTCAGGAACAAAAATCATTAAAACAATTTAACTTATCACTTATGTAAGAAACATAACAAATTAGAAGTTGAACCAAGAAACTGCGAAAAAAATTTGATAACATAAAATATGCAGAACCAAACATTACACTTGGGGTGATTTTCTGACTTGTAGATTTGATAGAAAATGAGATTTAAGACATTTAAATCTTTACCACCACCAATATCCAGTTCTAGCATAAATATGTATACATATTTATGACTGCATTCGGAAGGGCTTCTCTATTGGCCTGTTTCAGTACACGCAGTATGAACAGCTCTGAAGCGATCCTCTGAAATGTTTTGAAATACCTTATTGGAGTCCATGTGTGCGCGGGGAGTGTAAGCCAGCGGGGGAATGTTGAAGGAGTGGGGCACCAGGTACTCCTCAGCATCCATCAGATCCTCGAGCTCCTCCTCATCCAGGAGGCTCTGGAAGAACTTGCTGTCGTTAGGGCTCGGCAGCTTCATGCGGTCATCACCCTGAGGAAAACAAGTATGCATGAATCAGTGAGTTGATGATACAAAAATCATGTGAATAGTAAAATGTTTTTATTGCATCAACTTTAATGCCCTTTACATCCTTACTGAAATGTCATAGTTTTTCTTTGTATTTTCATTATTTCTATTTATTTAAAATTATTGATCGTGTAAATAGAGAAATAAAGACTGTTGTGCCACATTTTGTGGACTATTTTAAGTCTAGCATTATCATTATGAGATATAAAACACTAATGTTGCAATAAATACTCAGTGTAAAATCTTACAAAGGTATGACAGCAGTAAAAAGTGGTTTGTATTAAATAATAACATTGTCTATTTATCACCTAAACCCTGTAAAATGTGGCTAAATGTTAGAGAATGACACGCAATCTAGCACTGGACACGCTTCACCTGGAGTGTAGTTTCCTTAGTTTCATGTTGTTGTTTTTTTTTTTTTTTTTACAAACAGTAAGGAAAGCAATGCGGTCCAGCTCTTGTAGGTATGTCGCAGGATTCCCTACCTGGATGACCAGGTATCTTTGGGGATCACGAGCCATCCGAGTGAACTCTGCAGCCAGCTCCTTGAACTTGGGCCTGCTGTCTGCATCAATCATCCAGCCTGAAAAATAAATTCAGTTGTAACTATGTATTCTATAAAGATGATGATATTTTTACACATGCAGATGCTGGATATTTTTGCCAGTAACCTATGACTATAAATTTAACCACATTAACATGTTTTGCCCTCAGTACATTATTCTCTACACTGAGCAAAAGCCTCATTTACACCCATCAAGATCCTTTTATTGCCTGGCTCTCTGTGAACCAAACTGCACCTAAGTGGGAGTAAAGGTGCAGCACGGGGTGTCAGTGATGATCAAGCGGAGCATTTCAGTATTCTTCATACTTTGTGTCAAGGGTTCTTCCTACGCAGATCATGTCAAATGTGCATGTTCTTATCTGTGCTGTTTGCCCTGAATAACACACAGTTTTCATCTCAAGAACATGCACCTGTGGTTGCAGGAAGCGTTTCTGTCAGCGTTATGAGTAAGAGTGAGAGCCATGCAGACGGACACAAATACAGCACCAATTCCTTCTTAGTTAATATTCATCCTCATTCCACTGACTCATCCCAAGCTATGTTAACTGTTGGTTAAATATAATAAAGAAGAAATTATCAAGAAACATGACATATAATAGCATTACATGTGTCTCTATTGGTTCATCGTTATAAAAACCTGTCAGCATTTTGTCATCAAACTCGATGCAAACAGTGGTAATATAATTTCCCATTACCAAAAGTCTCTAAAGATTTTCCATTTCAACCATTTTCCATTCTATAAAACTTTATTGTTTGTTCCATAATGAGCAATTACAGAATTTTTAATGGAGTTCTTTTGATTGTAATCACTTTTTCCAATCTAAAGATAAATACTGTTTCATCACTAGAATGGCCATATGGAGTATTGCACTCTTCTGCCAATTTCTCTGTGAACACAGGGCTATGATGCCAAAGCAATCATGTGATCTGGCCCTGAGTAGAGCCTGTCTAGGTATCCGGGGAAATAAGAGATGGAGATCGAAAGACTGATAGATATGGCTTTACACACAAGTACACGTACAGATACAAGAGATTTCATATGTAAGAATGATCATCTCTTATCTTGCTACCTAGTTTGACGTGACTAAAGCTTCTGAATATCAGGTTTCCATCATGTGTGCACTGTGTGTTTGGGTGGATGAGTGCTACATGTATTGTGGTGTACAGAGAGAGGCAGATTACAGGCAGGTGACAGTGACCTCTCCCTGCTGAGTGTGACTGTGTGCCAAGTTGGCGCAGGTTCAGGGTGTCAGAAGGAGCCAAGGTGACAGTGAGGGCCAGAGGCTGCAGCTTGGAGACTACGGGATGATGCCGGGGTGGTGCTGGCACCGGGCCTCTGCCCTGGCAGCAGTGGCCAGAGGTTACAACACCACATGTGACCCCAGTGCCTGCAGGCATGACGCCAGTGACCGACCAATGAGGCCAGCATGTCGGTGGAGGGGGTCAGAAAAATGAGCTCCAACTAATTCATCTTCTACCATAACTCTTTGTGAACTTTGTTATTTCTGAATGATTTATCAATATTATTTCCATCACAGAGGTGTGCCAGTGGCTTTCATATGGTAACACTATCAATTAAATAGAACAAAAAAAAAAACAGCTGGGTTGAATTTTAGAATAGCAATATTTCAGCTTTAAAAGCTCCATCTTTGACACCACCTTGGCCCTCTTGTACAAAACAGCTGTTGTGGCATTTCGAAAATCACTCAATAAAAGTGTAATTATTTTTACCTGCTCCAACAAAATACCAGTTGGCCCTGACTTTACCCTAAATATTTATTGAGTTTTTCACAGACAAACAGCAAACTGAAACAAAAGCTGGAAATTATGTGCACTATACTATGCTTTACAAAAGCTCTCCGCAAATATCTTGTAACTTATTATGTATATATATGTTTAGTTTGTCAGAAAGATGTTGTCTTACACATGCACTCTTGCTATTGTAGATTATTTATTTATTGATCAAGAGGCTTTTACTAGGAGCTGAATCATCTGCATAGTTCACTTCCTTTCCAAAACAAAGAGACTTGATGATTAAAACTGACAAAAAAAATGAAGAACTTAAGAATCTTTTTTTCTTAGATGCTTTAAGCACATTGATGGAGGGGCTAGACCCTAAACACCCTCTAATTTTAAGCACAAGGTGGTGTGACAGTTTGTTGTAAAGTTCGATTTAAAAAAAAATCACCTTCATAAGACAAAGGATCTCCACAACCAACACACTAGGTGATTTGCCATTACCACCTATAACTTCCCGTACGGGTGTTTTGCAGTACAGAGTGGACATAGCAAAAAAAAATAAAAAATTTACAGGCTGCAGGTTCTATGGATTAGGCTACAACACCACTTACCTATGTTTAAGGTTATATACTGGTAAGGCGTTATAAAAGACAGTTCAAACAGTAAATGAATGGACTGAAGTAGTTCCAGGTGTGGCATGACTACTGGAAGTGACAGTTACAAGAAGTTCAGTGAGGTTTTAATTTACTTTTGTTTTCACATGTGACACGAACTTCGTTCTGCTGGATGAAAGTGCATCATTCACCCGTCCCGTCTACCATCTGTGCAATCTGACCCAAGCCTGAATTCCGCCATTTGAGCTCTCAATCGCCATAAGTCACTATTTTGTTTACTAGAGGGCGGTGGAGGACAGTCTACAATGTCAACATAGGTCGTATTTTTTGCCTTAAGATATGACCTATGGGGTCGTTCTTGAATAACCACTCTGTGATCACAGTATTGCTATATCTTCCAATTCACACTATATTTCAACTCCTATACACATATCATATCACTGGTATCCTATACCCACTCGTCTACCTACATTTGACCATGACCATGTAGACGTCGATTGTGCAGATAGGCGGCTGTGGAAGTCGCTCTCCTTTCTCGAGCAGGTCTGGAATGTCTCTGGTGGAAATCCCATCATATGGTTTCCCTCCAAAGGTCATCACCTCCCAGATGGTTACCCCTAGAGTAAAGGAGGAAGAGGGACAAAAAGAAAAAGAGAGGAGATGATGTAAATAGTAGAGAACAGAAGGGGAGAAATCACTAACTTGAAGCAGAAAGAGAAAAGATGTTCACAGAGGAAAGGAGAGAAAAGAGGATCAGAAGTGAGATGAGAGGCAATGAGTACAGAAGGGTAAAGAGTAGAGAAGATTAAAGAGTCAGGGAGAGGGGTTATACAGCAAGAGCACAGAAGACACAAGTAAAGAGACAGGAAGAGAAGGAAGTGAAATAGTTGAAAAGGGAAAACAGGAGATCGTAAAAAAAAAAGTGGAGAGAGAGGAAAAGTGGAGAGAGAAAGAAAGAAGAAAGAGGGAAAGCAAAGATGTGAAAGAACAGAGAAGATCAGAGGGGAGAGGATGAAGAGGCAGAAGAGACGAAATGAGGAAGCAACAAAGCAAAGGGTGAAGAAGAGAGGACAAGATAAGAGGACACAAGTCAACAGAGGACATGAGATGAGTGGAAGAGAAGAACTAATCACAGTCTTGAAAGTCATCAGTCAATCTGAACTTTCCCAACTCTTCAGCCTTAATCATGTTAGCATTAATGAGCTAATGAGTGGTAAGCAGAGTAAATGCACTATAAGATGGAAGCATAACAGCCCGCGGTCACAGAAGACCACTGGGGACTGAAACGCACTAAACCATACTGATACTTTTAATCAAACACACATTATTCTCTTTGATATGACCCATCTTGCATATTTTTTTTAATATCATTTCTTTTTTTTAAATGACTTTAAAAGTCATTGGTAGACTTCAGATAATATCCGGAAATTGTTATTTGAAATGTAGCAATGAAAATCCCATAAGACTGAAGGATAATGGAGGTGGTTGGCCTTGAGATTTACATCCTGCTGACATGCTTATGGCTGCAACGACTGATTTTAATACTTTAGGAATTACAGGAGTAGCTTGCATTTTACAATGATTGTGATTGCCACATTTTCAAGCAGATAGCAAGATTATTCTCTTGTTGGTTAGTTTGTGCTACCCTCTAAATCTGCCTGAGACCTATCAATAAACAGCCTCTCTAGCATCAGTCTGGAGTTTATTGTACACATAATGAATGGCATATGCCTTTGTAAAATTCATGTAGAGCCGCAATATAAGGCACTCCTAGTATTTTCTCTTGTTGTGTAAAACCTATTCTTTTCTACCTTAACCTCGTGTTTGTTTGTGTGGTTTAAGTTGCAACCACTGGGCCTCTTGGTCTGGACGTTTGGTGACCCTGTCACTCAGTGGTTGCTAATCTCAGTGAAGGCTCTCCTCTGTTCTGACCCCACAGTAGGAGAATGAACTCCACACTGAAGTCAAATCAACAGTCACTGCCCATCTCCTGCCGCAGGCTGTAAACACACCTTTTAACACTACAGTGCATGTATACACCGATTGCATTAAATTTCCAATAAAAGAAAACAGAAAACCTAAGGCACATCCAGTTACTTTATATATATATTCCTTTGTCATACTCTTGCACCTCTATGGACTGGATACACTTATTATAAGAGGTAATTATAATAGTATAAGTAATTTTGTACATTTTTTATATTGATATATAAAGACTTAATTACCTGTCATTCAAAAGGGAAAGTCAGTGAAAAATATGTTTGATCTCTCTGACATTAGGTCATAGGTTCAGGTTCTGTCTTAATGCTTTGAATCTTTATTTAGTCTCTATTATCAACACAAATGAAGGTACAAAGAAGAAAATTAACTGTGTTAATATGTGTTAAGTGCTTTTTTTTCTGTGCCAGTACTGTGTGCAAGTTATTAACTATGAAAAGGAACAGAAATACCCAATTTTGTGGGTGTTTTTCTGCATTTTCTGTGATACTGAAAGTACAGTTGTTTTATTCATGTATTGCATTTTAGTATAAAAGTATGGTACAGTGACAACTTTGGTCAGACATAAGAAACTTCTTTTTTGGTCTTAATATTTTTTTTTTCCCCATTTAAACAAGTCCCTTAAAATGACATTTTGGAGCTTACCGTAACTCCACACGTCACTCTGATGTGTAAACTTCCTGTAATGGATACACTCCAGTGCCATCCATTTGATGGGCATCTGCCAGGGAAAAACACATCAGTATTATAAATATGCAACATAAACAATTGAAAAGTTGATCTATATTTGTTCTTAAATAATATTGATATGGAAACTGAAAACATAACTTTAGGGTTCAGACAAATTTGAAATATCTATTAGTGAGGCTTTGGTGTAACATTTGTCAGAACTGTGTAAATTAGTGAGAAAAGAAGTATGACAGAATGAAGAAAAACAAGGTGTGATGAAAGACAAGACAAACATGCACACAAGCTTTAGCCATAATAGAATAAAGCGGGCAAATGGCAGGGCAGTCTGGGAAGCAGCTCAACACTGTGATTAGATTTGAAGGCCAATTTTATTGATTACAGTGATGGAGGTTGAGGGGAGGGGGGTATCGAAGGTTAGAGAGTGTCTGTCTTTATCTCAGCAGAGGGGATAATACCACAATACTCAGCGCTGACACAAACCAAGATGGACACACAAGTGAAGCAGGGAGAGAGGATAAAGTAGGCTTTTCTGACAAGAAAGGATTTTGGAAACAAAATACAAAAAAGACAAAGAAAGAACAAAGATTAAAAGAGGCCAGTAGCCCATGTACAGAGAGCTCCAAGGACAGATTTGTTTACTACATTTATAGAGTTTTGAGATCTCCATTCCCCAAAAGTAAATAAAACGGTCCAATAGAGCAGAATAGTGTCTCACGGACTCCACTAAAACTGTCCTTTGTGATAGGCTAAGTTCCTCCCTCAGGATATAAAGCCCTAATTAATGTTAATGTCTATTGTTTTCTTTTATAACATGCTAATGGTATGGTCCAAAATAGTAATTCAATAATATTGTGTCTCGATGAGCCTGCAAAACCAAAGACATCAAACAGCAGATAATAAAAGCAGATATCAAGGTCATTCATCACAGGCTCAAACATTAATACAGCACAATATTAGTACAGCACAGTGCAACAGCCACAACCACAAACAAAACTGGCTTAATTATACTCGCAGAACTGTGCAAATATTGCCAGTAGATGTCCTATAATTCATACTACTCAGTTCATTAAAGACTTCAAAACTGAATAAAATTGAATATATATAAACAATATTTGTAGTATAATTATATCTGAATCTAATGGTAATCAAATTTTAAATGACTATTTGGACACTGTTTTACTATCTGTACATTCAATAAATGACTACTGCTACCAACGGACTTACAGCCTGTTGGCAAAACTTCAGGATGACCCAGCCTACATTCGACATATTGTGTAATTGGATCGAGGATGTAGATGCACCAGACCTATTATCCCCTCGGGTGCCAGTAACAAAAAGGAAGTCAGTGGCTTTGGTTCTGTACAAGCGTAAAACATATGTTTTTGCCAAAAAGGGAGACTCCATTGCACTTATGAAATAAAGAATATCAAAACATCTGAATAACCACCTAATGAAAGTATAAAAACTACTTATTTAGATTTGGTAATGGTGTTTCCATGTATTTCCATATTTAGGTTCTGTAACGGAAACGTGACTATTGCTGAGACAGAACAGCTGTTTAGAAAAGAGCAAGGGGAATTTTTGACTTGAATTTGCACATATTTGACACTTTACAGTTTGTGTTTTATTTGCCTAAAACAGTCAAAGCACCAGCTGTACAGGCATTAGCTGTAAGCTGGCTACTTCTAGGGGAGGGCACAATCAACAGTAAATTTATTAGGTACACCCGTTCAGCCACTCATTTACCCACTTATATGTAATCAGCCAATCACATGGCAGCAACTCACTGCATTTAGTCATGTAGACATGGTGGGACCCTTCTATGCCCCTCAAGTCTGTCTCCCTTTTTACTCTCACCCCTATGCATGACTAAAACCATATGCATGAATAAAACAAGGAATTCTTCGGAAAACCTATATTGATGGGCCTCATTTTTACTTGCTTTTCCTAAGTTGACTTTAGAAAAGCAAGTAAATATTTGCACCACCTCTAAAATTAGCTTCACGGTCTGCCTAAACACACAGTGAGAAATCACTGTGCTTGGCCAAAGAATTGATGTAACTAAGCTGGCTCTAGCTGTTAGCTTCACAAATACCATACAGATAGGTTGGTACTTTTCCACTCATCTATCTTTTTGCAAGAAAAAGTTAAAGTGTGTAAGTCAAATGGACATTCAAGTTGCAAGTTCATTTTTGGAATAATTTGTGTGATAGCGTAAATGAGACTTACCTTTCCTCCGTCAGCATTATATTCCTTCTCATTAACATCCAGCAGGCGAGCCAGGCCGAAGTCAGTGATCTTGATGTGGTTTGGGGATTTTACAAGCACATTCCGGGCTGCCAGATCCCTGTGCACCAGCCGGCGCTCCTCCAGGTACATCATGCCCTGCAACACACACATACACTATTATTTCCTGTCATGTTCATTGATATACAATGCACATACCTGCAGACATGCGTGAGCACTGGTATGCAGTAACCTGCAGCACACACATGCAAGACCATCACCATCCATCTTCATCATCATCATCATCACTACCACCATCAAGACCCTATACGAATTTCTATAATTATTTGAGTCATCATCATTACCACCGTATTGTTTTGTTAAATGGTCATAAATTACATTAATCAACAACTAGACTGCGGAGAAGCCCTCTTTATTGCCAAATGCTTGGAAACACAATAACAGCAGCATCCATAAGCATCAACCCAGAGGCAGGTTTTCAATTAAATGCAGGCCCCATAGGAGTGGAGCATGTTGGAGCAAACATTTTATTCCCGTTCATTTACTGAACAATTAAGAGAGCAAGAGTCTGTTCTCTTCTTGCTGTCTATATTGTATTTAATAATGATTATCTGGCTCAAACAGGCAAAGGCTTTTTCTGCTGACATTACTGGGTGTTCAGATGAGGTTCCCATGTGACCAAAGTCAAAAAGCCATCTCTAGGGGATCACTGCTCCTTTTTTAAGTAAAAAAACCTATTGAGTTTGCCCTCTTTGAGTAGTGAACATGGACTGAAATTGAGACATTGGGAACACCAATTGAGAAAAAGATAGATTTCCTTGCCAACAGGGGGTTATGGCTTAAGTTTTATTGGGAAATGTTTGAATAAAAGTAGTGTATTTATTAATTAACAAAGAATATTTTATTATGTGTAGTCTAATCTAGGTCTCAGTGTCAGCCTTCAAAAATCTGGCTCCCCTCTTAAGCAAGAAAAGAAAGTCTTTCTGACAAAAATGCCATCAAGCTTTAAAATAGCAGCTCAACAGTTCAAGTTTTTCAGTTGCAACATCTTGTGCTACACACATAGAGTCTACACTGCCTATTGTGCACTAGAGCAAGAGTGGACCTGAGGAGAAAGAAAGAGCAGACCTGAAGAGAAAGAATGATGGGACCTGAAGTGAAAGGAAGATGAGGAAGAAAAAAAAAAAAAGATTTCAAATTGGCGAGCAATAACAGAAGCCACTTTGTTTGAAGTGGTGAGAGCACAGAAAAACAAGGCCTTATTTGAAACCATAACAAATTGGATTTAGCTGGAATGAAAGGAGGAGTGGATGGAGGAGGAGGTGTGGGGATAGGTGGGGTTGAGTGGCGACAGTCTAAGGGGTGAGATTACATTGGTAAGGCTATAATCACACTGCCTCATTTGGCTCCCTCCCAGGAGAGAACATGTGGCTTCAGCACACATATACAACTATATACGCAAAGTCACTCATACCACATGGAGAAACACCTGTGTATGGCGTGTGCGTGTGCGTGTGTGTGTGTGTGTGTGTGTGTGTGTGTGTGTACATGCTGTTAGAGTACAAACCCTCCTTTTAATTTTCCGTACCAGACACGAACCCGGGGCTACAAAACTCACATCAATTGATATCCACAAATAATGTTTATTATTGTTATATAATAAATTTTAAAATCCCACTGGCAAATTCTGAACCTTGGTTTATTACCACAGTAAATATTCTCAAAAATGTATGGGACTTAAGCACTAGTTTCAAGTTTATTTCAAAACAGCATGACTTTGGAAATGATGGTCCCATGTAAAGTAAAAATGGAAAGGAATCTACAGGAAGAAGCCTGTGCTGATCTTTTGCTGGAAGAGATGCAGGTAGTAACAAAAATCATGTGGTGTGTGAATCGCCATAATGCATTTTGAAATGAAGAATAAACAGCAAAACACACTATGGATTTAGCTGTTGGTTTTGACCATTGATTGTCCCATGGTAAGCAAGCTGAATAGTTGGCACTAGCTGATAATGAGACAGCTTTCTGACTTTTCAAAAAGTTTTGTTAATGCAATGGTTGCAAAAAAAACAACAACAAACAAAAACAACAACAAAAAAAAAAAATGGAGGCATATAATCTGAGATAGTGACAGCCAAAATGCTGAACTCAAGTCTTCCGAATTGGAGTCATCAAACCCATTCAGGGACTTCACAGTGATCACGTTCACTATTTTCGGTGAGTGGGGGTGGTTCTCTGAACTTAACAGTTAGCTCTCTAGATTTATGTTTTTGTTTATTTTTTGTTCAACACTTAACAAACTGCTCTATAAAAATCTATTGTATTGACGAAACACAGAGACAGAACCAGACCCCATGAAGCTCTGAACTAGAAGTGCCACCTATGATTCATGGGATCAGGAAACAGCCCTTTCTTAATGGAAGCGTACAGTATGATGATCATTGACTGCACTTATGTTTGCTTGTAGAGATATTATCACTGGCCTCAAGCTTAATAAACTCACATGAGCCAAATGTTAGCTGCTAACCACTGCTGCCAACCTAGAAATATGTTACACTGATACTAGATTTATGAACTCCTGGCAGCTTTTAATAAATGACTAATAAAAAATATATCTTCCAACTATAACACTACAATGAGTGTGTTGCCAAAAACATTTACTGATAAATGTACTGTTTGACTTATGCACATTTTTGCTTCTTATTTGTCTAATCCAAAGAGGCCTGAACTGATCACATTTACTTGGTCTAAACTCAGCAAATATCAAAACTCAGAGCAATCAGACTAAATGAGTGTCTGGCAAAGATAATGTACTATTTAAAAGTTCAAAGAGTAAAATTGGATACTTTCACTCTTTATCTTATCGAAAACAATCATAGGAACCAAAATTGTGAGGCTCCTCTAGTTTTTAGTAAATAATTAATACTGCAATTTCTGGCCAACCTGGATCCATTTCAAACTTAAAATCTGGACTTCAAGTTAAACCCCACCCACTTCCCTGTTAAACCCTGCACATTCTGAGTATAGATGCATAGACAGATCATGTAGTTGGCTGAATGCATATAAATGCTAGTGGTGTACTTGCTCATCTGTGTTGGACATGTAAAGACTTTGACAGAAAGGTTAGAACTCAGATGGATAAAGGTAAGGATCTAAGGTATCCCATGATGGCCGTTGCCTACAGCTCTTAAATCATCAAAGTCTATGTGTGTATGTCATGGTATACGCTGCCAGGTTTCTGACAGATTCTTATTTGTACATAAATCGCACCCGGTAATCTCCTCAATTTTCGAGACAATTAAGCAGAGGAGGGAGAATGGATGGCTTGGCAACCCGTGAATTTTAATTTGCCAGCACAATGAGATTGAGAGGGGGAGGTGATGGAAGTGTGCAGAGTGGGAAGTGGCTGCAGACGTGCATGAGGAACAAACTTTTTTTTCTTTTTCTACTCCATTGCTTTCATTTACTGCCCTCCCATGTGGACGTGATGAGAGCAACTCACTGCCAGGGGTTTGTAATTGCAGCAAACTTGGAGGCGACAGCCAGGGAGATGCCAGTAGTGGAAGCTGTATTTCAGGTGAGCCTGCCACCAGAGAAAATCCATGGGCTTCAGACAGACTCTGTTATGATCGCACCTCCAGACATGGGCTGCTTTCCAATCAGTAGGGATCAGGCCCATGTCCTAAACCCTACACAGAAGGGTTTTACATGGGAAAGCAAGCCAAGGAGAAAATCTCAATGCTATAGGAGCAGACATGTCAAAGCCCTGAATTCAGGAAAACACAATTTTCTGTGATCCTTATTATTTATTCTTTTGCATGCTGAAAGAGATACAAGAACATGTTTGTGTTTTTGAACAGCATGAGCCAAATCAATTCACACTCTTCTAGTTAGGAAGTGCATCTAACACTGAAAAAAGCTTCCATGTCACCTTCAACAATCTGCCATCTTTGCTTGCATCTTTTGATCCATCATACCTCGTTTTCACTGCAGCGGGTGTAAAAACGATTCTATTCTATCTGATTTTCTTTACGTTTGTTTAAAGTAAAGAATGCAAGTGGTTTCACCGCTTTGTTTAAAAAGTAGTGATGGAAATCTTGTTTCTGAAGGAAACCGCCCTCTCACCAGTAGGGAGAATTACGACTGTCTGAGAAAATATTCTGACCTCCCGTCACGGTTATTTATGTTTATTTCAAAGAGTCATGCAAACAAAACCTGAGTGGATGGGATTGTTCTCAGATGTGTTTTGTGAAGACAGATTTGGGAGGGGGAAGTGGTGGCAAAGGGCTGGAGATTAAATCAATAGGAGAAGAGCGAGGAGAGGTGGCGCCCATTTTTCACCAACTGGCACTTCCCACTGTTGTTTATTCTGGCAAGATAGATATACACACACACACACACACACACACACACACACACACACACACACACACACACATAGGCAGACACAGAGGAAGCTGTCAACACACACAGGCAGCGTGCACACACAGGAATCTATAATCAAGTGATTCATCCTTATTCAATGTTATTCATGAGGAAACACTTCTAATGAGATTGAACATCCTACAGAGGCTTTATAAACCTCTTGTGTGTTCTCTTTCCTCAGCGAGCGTGCGTGTTATGTGATCCGCCTTCTGTGGGGTCGACATGGCGTCCATCAATGCGAATTTGTGGCCATGGTGACACAAGAGGAATTCATTCTTGAATAGCACAAATGATCTTAGCATTTAACCTGTATTATGTACTATTATCTAACCAAAGCAGTGCTTTACATATTCACACTTGGATTAGCTAAAAGTGACATGATAATTTTTCAGTGGGCACAATTGACTTAAAATTTTTTTTTTTTTTTTTTCAACCGGTTCAAATATAACGTGATTAAAAGGACAATCAATGGTTAAAAGAATCGTCTGTATGGGTGAGAAGCGGCCTTCTCCTGGTTCACTCAACCATTTTGTCATTAAATGGGCTGTTAAATAATGTTTACTTTTGGTAAAAGTTATTTTTAAGGTGATGCCCTCTAGTGGGGGGGGGGGGGTGGTGTTACGTTGATTGTTTATTGCGAATATAATAAACGTGATAATAAATAATAAAATAACTACAAACAGAGCTGGCCCAAGGCATAAGCGAAGTAAGCACCCGCTTATGGCACAGCCACAGCCACCAGGGGGCTCCCAAGAGCAATTGACAAAATATATGTATCTATTGTTAGGGCCGACTGGGGATCGAACCCGGTTCGCCGGCTCGGTAGGCTGGTTAGTTAACCACTGAGCTAAAATCTAGGTAGGTAGGTGAGCTTTCCAAAGACATCTGTTCTTTATACATTTTGCTAGCTTGTGGATAAAATTGTCGCGCTCAAGTAACCGAGATGTAACCGAGAGAATCCGGTCAGCTTTTCAAAATAAAATATTCTTCAGACTC
>JAOWBC010000002.1:9976951-9987702 GCA_028566105.1 Hypoplectrus providencianus
ACACACACACACACACACAGACTAAAGGACAATCAATCCCCGGTGACATTCTTCAAACAGTCAGTGGCCTGCATCAAGAAGGTCACCAGTCAGAATTCCCAGTCCGGCTGGGAAAATATGGATGGGTAAAGTAAATGAATGGCACTGTTTTCTCTCCTCTGTAACTACCAGTGATGTTCCCTGAAGCGGGTGCTGAACCCCCAGCTGCTCAGCAGTCAATAGAAGAAGACTGTGGTGCTGGATGAATATGAAGTAAATAGAGAATAATGTGGGAAACACCAAAATACAGACCAAATACTCTTCAATTATAGTTTTACTTTAGTGTATTTACATTTCTGTCTCTCCAAATCAGTCACATAAAAACTACCATCAGTAAAGCAGTCAAAGGCCATATTCATAATGCTAACTAGTAGAAAAAGTGGGATTGAGCTAAAAAATTTGAAGAGAATACAGAGATTTGGGACATTTTCCAAGAATCTCCTCTCACAGTTAACAATGCATCCCAGTAAAGATAATAATTCATTGAGCATCTGAGCAGTTTAAAGAGCTCTGAAGGTGAATAGGGAAGTGAGGAGGATGAAGGACTTCTGAGAGGCTCCAACGTTGTTTAGGCAGGAGAGAAATGGTGGAAAGACAAAGAGGAAAGAGAAATCTTCTCGCTGAATGACAGCGAGGTAATGAAAATTTACAGATTGTATTGTGTAGGGATAATGTTTTATCTCATCTCTCACATCTTCCCCTCAATGCATTAATAACGGCCATAATACTACAAAGCCATCAATGACAAAGATATTTAGCAACTGAAAATGCAAAATGCAGCGTAATGTTAAAAAGATTACAGTAGCTACTAATGCTATCAGCATGGTAATTAAATGTAAAGAAATAAACAGGCATATGTTTTTAAAATGACTATGTGCAAGTAGAGCTGTGTTTGCTACCTTCTAATCATGTCCTACAGTGCAAAGTAAAATAATATTCAAAAAGTGAACACACACTACCCTATGAGATTGATTTTACTGTCCATTCTATGACTGCATACTTTTTTTAATTCTTTTTTGTTTGAAAATCCAGTCACACCTAAAAATAACAACAAACGAACAAAAAAACAGCAGGCCATATAAGAATGCACCCCTCTATATAATTATGTGAATAATATCATACAAACTATCTGACTGTGTTAGAAGAGAAGACAACATAATAAAACATATCATGCATTCATCAGATGATATTCAGTGTTTTAACTACAACTATATGAATGTGTATTGATGGTAGTTTAACCACAAAATCCCTCTATACACACACAGGAAGACTCGTTTGTCTCACTATATGCTCTTTCATCGCTGATATCTGGTTCTTTGATTGTCAGACAAGCCCTCAAAGCACATCGAGCATTAAATTAAACATACCTAAGATATTCATCAAAGATGTCCCGATAAAAATAGAAATGCTAACACTCCAAAACTCTCCCTCTTAGACTGTCAAACTAAGTGCAAAACATGAGTGCAATTGGGTCGCTTTCAATATGTGTGTGTGTGTGTGTGTCTGCGTGTGTTGATGGAGGTTATTTCATCTGCATTGCATCATCACAGGGTGATAATTTTGATTTTTTTCACTTTTCCTTTTGAAATGAGCCAAGTTGTGAATGTTTTATAAATGGGGGCTTGTGCACTGTGCCGGGAGCCTGTGGCATGGGGTGTGTGTGAGTGTGTGTGTGTCTGTGGGTGTGTGTAGGGGTCCAGGGGCCCCTTGTGGTTTCTTTTCTGGTGTCTGCGGGTCTAAACTTAATTCTTAATGGTTTTATTTCACCAGCTGATGTGTTAGTTTAGCTTTCTTTAAGAAAAGACAGATAATTAGTTTGGATATTTTGACTGACGAAACCAAAAAGGCTTCAAATTCTTCAATATGGAAAAATACAACTTGAGAAGATAAGCTTGTTGTTCGTAAAAATCTGACTTACTGGCAGAGAACTGTTTAATTTACATGTTTTAAAGATACTCACGTCCATGAACTCCACGTTAGCCTTGGGTCCCGTGGCCTCATTTAGGATTTTAATAGCGACAGGAATCTTCACGGTTTCTCCCTCTGGGACCCAAATACCCTACAACAACACACACAAACAGATGATGAGTCATCACACTGAACGCTAACTCCATCATCTTACTAAAAGTAAGATGTTAAGGGGTGAGCAGAGGGAAGCTCAATTACTCAATCAAGGATTTTTCACCCTGATTTTCTACTTTGTCATCTTCCCTAATAACTCTTTTCCATATTTTCACTGGCAGAGTATGTGATGTTCTGCATGCTGTATGATTAATGGTGATTTTGTCCTTCAAAAAAGAGTTGGGCAAAACTATTTAATCATTTTGAAGTATCTAATTTCAGGTGGGATTAAAGTGATTTAGCAGCTGCCAAAATGGTCAAAGCATTTAAAAGAAGAGGGAAATCAAGTGTTCTGCACCTATTTCCAAATGTTTCATAGTGTTCTGCCTTTGTTCTGCCCTGATGTGGCTAAATATCCCCAGTGACAGCAGGCCCAACACCTCTGCTCAGAGAGTTAAAACACCTGCCCTCCCAGAGCTAATTTCAATGTGATGCCTCCTTTTGAAACAGTCAGTCTACCGGCACTATAGAAGATGATTAGAATTCAGCAGAATGAGCCGTTTTTTTCATTAGTGACATTCCTGATATGTTAGGTTGTACATTTAATGAGGTTGCATCTCAGATTTTCAGCAATACTTACATGATATATTACTTAATTCACTGTAAACCGCAATGTGTTGAAGCTCGATGTGACATTCTGGTAAACACCCCTGAATTAAAGGATGAATCTCAGCCAGGAGCTGATGGAGAAATGCCTTACATAGGAGTCCTAGAGTCTAACAAATGGTGGTAAAAACGGACTTATTAAAGCTACCAGCTACCCAGTCATACACCGTAGCTTACATTCAGTGTTTTTTATTAACCTCAATCCATTTTGTGAATTCCAGAATACATTTTATTCCCAATAAAACCCTCCTTCCTCACAAACTTGACTTGCCTTGCACAGCAGACTTTGAAAATGTTTTGAAACCTGAGTTGTTTACATTAATCTTCTCCATCTTCTTTAACAGCTCCACACTTAACAGCTTGTGTAAGGGTTGTTTTGAAGGGAGCGTTATTGAAGCATTTTGCTGAAAAGAGAAGTGAGCGGCAAAGCAAAACACTCAATTTTAAAGTCAACTGGAATGCTGACCCTAAACATTAGCCGTGGCCTTCAAGTTGTGCCTAAAATACTGAAATCATGCAATCAAATTTGGTGATGTTTCTGACTGTCTGAGAGGATCTGGTACTCAGCCCTGAGAGGAACCAGAGGAGATTTATCTGGGTCGCCCATGAGACTCTAAGTGGAAGGTGCATTCTTACATGCATGCAGGTTTCAGGAGATTCCACAGCTAAATGTACAAGAGGATGCTTCATGAAAGGACATCTTAGCAGCTGATCACACACCTCTGACCCACAAGTTTGCAATAATGTGAATGGATGGATCTACAAGATGACCAATGATGATTTCAGTGAGAGAGTCTGTTCTTTCTAATTTCAGCCATATCTTTCTCTTCTTCTCCCCAGCTCATCATCACACTGGTGGTGACCTCAGCTACCTCTCATTTCACTGAAACCCCAAGGGTCTCAGTGTCTGCTATTACTTATTCTTTTCATCCCCCGCCTCCAGCCTTCCATCTCATTTCCTGTCATTAATGATCCTGCTATTCGTCTTCCTTGTCTTCCTCTTTTTTCAAGATCTCACATCATGATTCTGAAATTTAGAAGTGTATCCATTTGTTTTGCCAAGTACCAACTGAAACACATGCAAACACTTGCTAGTCTGTTATGTTTGTGTGTGTTTTACCTTGTAAACAGTCCCAAAGGCCCCGGAGCCAAGGATCTTGACCCTTTTGAGCTCTGTCTCTTTCAGGATTCGAAGCTGGGCTTGGTTAGGTGCTGTTCCACTGGGTGTTAAAGGTTCCACCAGCTAAAAACACAGAAACACAGATTTCATTCAATCAGTGGTTACTGCAAGCCAAACCTTTCGACACAAAATTGTTACAATAACATTCATTCATTTTTCACACAGCCTCCCTTTTGTCTCCATGGTCAGCATAATCTTCAACCCTCAAACCATGACTTGTCGTGCTTTTTTTATGCAATGCATTCCTACTGCAAGTTAGCATTTGCATGGCCAGCGCCCACATTGTGTAAGATGAACATGTACTTGTGCCACATATGTGCTGGTCTTGAAATGAAGTAATTTTGTCATTGACCCACAGGAACCTGGTCTAAAGTCAGTGGTGCAGAATTTTCCAATAGCTACACAAATTTTCCTTGAGTCAGTGGTAAATAAGGCTGTTTCTTAAAACTGTGACCTAATTTCATGAAGTCTTTCCATGAAACCAAACTTTCATCATAACAATTACCACAGTTACTTTAATTTGCAGTATTTCTCAAATTTCTGAAAATAGTGGCATTTTAATATAACATGAACTGCCACTAATCAATGATTTAACCCGTTTAGAATCAGTTGGTCTTATCATGCGTTGTTTTCTGCAAAATGATAAAAGTACAGTTACTGCCCAGTACTTCAGGTGACGATAGGGTTACAATGACATCTTTTGAACAAGACAAATCCAAACCCTGGAGTGCCATTACCACTTTAATATCACAATTTAATATGTGAAGAGAAGAGGCAGATGGAGATAGGTGGTGAAGAGCAAGAGAAAGAGGTGGGGGAGGTGGATAATTGTGGAGCCTGAAAAGGAGTTGACACTTTTGTTGTCTCATTACTCCTCAAGTGGAGGAACGAACAGATTTAACAGCAAGAGAGGGAGAAAGATTATATTAGGGAGGGAGGGAAGGAGGCAGAAAGATATGGAGGGGGAGAGGAACTGTAGCAGAAACAACCGCGACAACAAGACAGCGATGGAGAAGCGAGCAGCTGAATTAGTCAGAAAATGCAGAAGCATAAGAGAGGGAGCAATATGAGGAGAATTAGGGAAAGAGAGGAAGATTAGAAGGGGAGGGAGGGCAGAGAGAAGAAAGCAGAGCGGGAGTGTAAATCAGCCTGGCTGTGGTCGGCAGCCTCTGTCCCTCTGGCTCATGGTTACCATTTGATTAAAAACAATAGCCATTCTTCATTTAAATGGAATAACAAATCAGCTTCTGCAGACTGGAAACAAGAAGGGCGGGGGCCACACACACACACACACACATAAACACACACAGGACAATACAGATGTCTTTAAAATGATCTGTCCACACACACACACACACACACTGCAGAATGCTATTTCACAGTGCAGGGAGCTGTCCAGCGTTAGTGGTGCTGAAGATGTTGAGGCTGTGCAGCAGCCACAGTACGGCACAGCGGAGCTGTCCACCTGCTCACTCTGCAGGGCAGTGCTGAAACCAACACGGATATTTACCTCCTGTGTTAGTTTTACCACTTTAATTAGAAAATAGTGATGAGAAAACATCAATGCATGCTAATGTGAGAGGCTCTAGTTACAGCGAGTCACTATTAATTTTGCAGCTGAGTTAGCTGCTGTTTTTCAAATTGCTCATCAAAAACTAAAAAGAGACATTGTCATTGGACATCAACATGCACCACACTACCTAGTATTCATCATTGCATATGTGTTTGGCAGAAATGCCATGGAAAAAAAGAAATGACTACCGTACATTGAATTGAATATTATTTAATAGCTTTATATATACATTTAAATTATATTGAATAATCATGATGCGTACACAGAGTCTGTAGCTATCACAATCTATAACTGATTTTAACCTGGTTTAGGGCTGTTAATATTTGCTTCGCTCCTTGGATCACTCTGAGAAAAAGTTGTTACTTATAGTTACTAACTACTTTGTTTTGAATTAAAATGCACCAGATGACATTTCACTTTGTCTCGTGTTAAGAATGACAGCAGGCTTCTTTCTCATTCTGAAGCACTCTTCATTAGCCTAAATGTTAAGAAACAGAGACGTAATTAAGTAATCAAGGAACAGTGAATGCCATAGGTGAAAGGTATATGAGCATAATAATATCCTTGGTGTTCCATCATAAAAAATAGTTGGCAAAGACACTTCACTGATACTCATGTATGAGAGAGAAAAGCAGTGAAACCAGACCATTTTCTCACAATGGACACACAAGTGTATTGGATGATGTGCTCTTCTTGCTGTAACACAAAGGAAGAGTGCTTCCTCCTCTTCTAATGGTATGGTCCCTTTCCTCTTCCTAACAAAAGTGTCCTCTCCAGTGTACTGTGGCAAAGTCAACACCTGAGCTAGAGATTCTGACACTTTTTCCACCTCCGCAGTCACCATCTGGAGACATGATGTCTTACTCATTTTTCTCTCTTCCATTCAGTCTTACTCTTATTTTATATAGCATGTGCCCAGCGCATGTGCTGTGAATGCACATACACTTGCATTGCTACTCCATGCACACACAAACTCACACACACACACACGCACGCACGCACGCACGCACACACACACACACACACACACACACAACAATTTAATCATACAAATTCAGACGAACGTCTTCAGGCTTTTCCTATGTTTTGATCCTGTTTTGTTCTCAAATTAATTAAATATATGCCTTAAGGCTGTCCATTATGTGCAAAATCTGTCAAAGATAATTTGGCCAGTTTTACTATAAAACATTTTTTACTTGTATTTTTCCCCAATTTTCTTTTCTCATCTTTATAATTCACTTTCCTCCACTTTGTTTGCAATGCTTTTGAGTCAGTAAAACCTCAGCTAAGGCAAAGATATTTTGGCAAATATGATACAATATTAGGGGTTTAGACTGTAAGGAAGTATCGTGCAACTTTAACATGCGGAGTCATGCACACTCTGCCAACAACAGCACCTTTCAGAGCTACAGGCAGAAGTTTTTACTTCTCTTTTCATCTACTGCCAAGCTCACCTCTGTCTCCAGGAAGCGTCGGAGTGCTCTCTTCTTCTTAATGTTCTTCCGGCGCACAGACACTGCTACGCTCAGCACCATGATCACCACCAAGAAGAGGCCGCCGATCACCCCTGCTGCGATCAGAGGGGTTCTGGAGACACAAAGTGGAGGGGGAGAAGAAGGCGGAAAATGAGTAGACGATTAAGACAGAAGAGGATGCAGGCGATGAGAAAGCATGAAACATTATCTCGGAGAGAAGAGAGTTGATGACGTTTGAGTGGGATTAGTGAGGATGAGGACAAAAGATGCTTCATGTCTATACTTGAAGTATAACACAAGTGAGCAAATAAACAAACGCTCAAAAAACATGTCTCTAAAGTATATGCTTATGTGGGCGATCCTTAGAAAACCTCTTCACCTTCGGTATTTGTCTGTTTTTCTCACTAAGATTCCTCTGGTAACAAATATCCCTCTATGCCCTCTCATTAAAATCGAGGCTGAGATCAAAAACATGGAAATAACCATCAAAGTGAATTCTCAGCACCACACTGACGCTGTCACTTGAAATCAAGCCTCTCAATAATTTTCCTGATATGCTCCCCAAACTATCTACTGAGTTGCTGCAGAAATGAGCGGAAAGAGTTTGCTTCCCCCTCCTTTTTTCTGGTGTAATAAAAGAACCTAATTTGGTCAAGGCATACTAAGGCCCTGTCCTAATTCAGGGGAGAAAGGCTGTTATTCAGAACCGCAGTATATCACAAACTGCAAGGATACACCCCATAAAATGTTATCGCAGTCAGCCAGCTTCATGGGAAGTGAAGAACTCTGTATCTCCCCCAAATCTTTCTCTCTTCGGCTTGCAGAGGAAGAAAAATGACTATTTTGAGGACTTGTAATGCGTGATTGTAAAGAGCTGTTGAGAAGTAGAGCTCGACTAATAAATCTGCCAGGGACATATTTTGGCCTTTATGAACTTACTGCAGATACTGTGTGTGTATTTGTAACTAACAAGAAGAAGCTATAAAAAATGCTTAACATTTGTGATTTAGATACAAACTTGCCGTTACAAAGATTGTTCACATTGAACATTTTTCTTTCAGCTGTATGCATCAACTGCCATACAAATATACATACATATGAAGAAAGAGGTTTTCATTGCTCTGAAGAATTAGATGACATTTGGTCACAAAATATTCCAACATTTAGCACTGGAAAAAGGCCTCAGTTTACCTCAGTTTTAGGAGCAACTTTCTTTTTCCCTACATGAGCTGGGAATGTTGATCAAGACTCCTATTTCTATACATGTCTATGTTTTGCTTATATAATATAATTTTAAGCAAAACCCCACATAGTTTTTAGCATTAACTAAAAGAGCTTTACCCGCCCACTTCATTTGAATATTTCTGCATACTGGGGTCACTAAACCAGATTTGAATTACATGAATTGGGCATTCCAGCAAAGCCAAGACTCTTGTGGACACAACCAAAAGCAATTTTAGCATCAACACCTATTGAGATATCCAATAAGGATTCCACATGCTTCACATACAGTTACTGGCCTAACAGAGATCAGCTTTAACCCAACCATACATATAATAAACTCAGGATGAGCAGTTCTAAAGCAAGCCACCCATATACAAGGAAGAGGAGCATTAGACTGCATGAATAAAACGTTTCTCCACCATTACAACCATCAGAATCTAAAAATACATTTTAAATGTGCCAATCAGGGAACACAGAGCTATCAGACAACAGGCAGCTCTGAACATTTTAAAATAAATGGAAAAGAAAGATATGCCTAAATGGGAGTATGATGAGGTATTACCTGTCAGTTTTATCAGACTAAATGTTACATGAGTAAGTGACAGGAAGTGATTAATCCAGCTTAATCAGATATGCACACAATCACTACACAAGGTGTATGTTAATGCCAGGTGGAACGATGGCCTTTGAAGGCTTAGTGTAATCATGTATTCCTGATAAGCCACTTTCAGTCGTGCTCAAAAGCCGATACCTCCAACCGGTAACAGATTTACAAGATGTGTGACACCTCAGAGCAGCTAAGCCTGTGGTTAGCTGGGCGTATACTGCTGTATCCTGTCCATGGCTATGGGAGATCTGATAAGGGCCGATCTGTTCTCCAGGTCAGCTGATAGCAACACTTTCCCATCTGCAGCAGTCCCCTTCATCCTGCTGGCAGAATCCCAAAGACTGTCTCTGGAGGAAAAGGTTAGATCTTGAGCAGATCTCTAGAAGGTGTGATTTTTTTTTTCTTTCTGAAATTATAGTAATCTCCTTCAGCATCTATTGGTCTCAGGACAGGGATCAGGACTGAATACTGATTAGTTTACACATCCTAAATCACTCTGTGGGTCTGACTGTATTGCTCTCTGATCTGAAGCTTCCTGCTCTGCTGCTGGATCGTCTGAATGTGTTTCCATGTTTCCAGTCTGATACTTTATAGTCACACATTGTCTTTTACCTTTCCCATTCAGCCTGCATGACTCTGTTCTGTTTCTTGGCAGCAGTGTTTCTGCAGATCTCAAGACCCACCAGTAAGTTCTGTAGTATTTGCTGCTCACTCTGCCTATCCACCTTTTCTATGTATTTTTTTTTTATTTTTTTTATCATCCACCAAACACCACCCAGCTACTCTCAGCACTACCTGATGCCAAACTGCTTCTCTTATGAAATCTTGAATCCATTTGTTGTAAACTGTTAGCGGCACTTTGTCCTCCCCATTCTCCCAGTAGCCTCAGAACAAAAACTAAAGCGCCATCAATTTATCAAGAACCAGGCAAATTGCTTGTGCACTCACATACACAAACACAGACACACAAGCGTGCATGCACTGAGACGCATTAAGGACACTCACAGGGATTTTAGGCCTTAGAGCTAGCCATTAATCAGAGACTTTGCTTACTGCGATTCTTTTGTGTGTGTGTGTGTGCGTGCGTGCGTGCGTGTGCATGCGTGCGTGTGTGTGTGTGTGTGTGTGTGAGTGTGCCTCTGTCTAGGCGTTTGTATGAAAGGCAATACAGAGAAAAAAAAATTGTACCTGTCCATCCAGCCAATACAGTCTTGCAGTCTTGGTCCAATGCACCTAAGTAAACAATCACAGGGAAGGTATAAAGTTAAGCAAAAACATTCATAGTTTGAAATACTGTACAAAGCCCCTGTAGGCCCTGTATTGGTGTTTTTGTTTGTTTTGCTTTTGGAACCAGCTTCTAGTGGCCATTTGAGGAATTACATATACTTTGCAACATTGGGGATTGCCGTTTGATGACAGAACACATCTTTAGCAAACCAGTGTGGACGTGTCACACATAATACCATTCACAATTCTACTATTAATAGCTGTTAAATAAATAAAATTAAAAAAAAGTAAAAATACATGCCTTAGAGACAAGTACTATGTGTCAGTAGCACTGCGCTGGATGGGCATTCTGTCTGGCAGCAGCTGAAGGTTTTCCTGTGGTATATTTCTTTAGCTGGCTTTGCAGTAACTTACAAAGACACTGAGAGAAAAACGGGATCTGTGGATGCATTTTAGTAACTGTGAGGAGTACGAAGGCGCATGTTCAACAGTGAACCTGAGTCAATTCTAACTGAATGGCACTGCAATACTTTGCCAGTTATTTGATGTGCGAAAGTAACTTGATTCAAGCGTGGACGCTAGTGTGCTGGTCATTCTCTACAGGCTAAGCCAGATAAGCCAGCATCTATTGATTTCTCCTATCTGTCCACTACACCCTTTATTGCTGTCTGTCAAAACACACAATGCCTGTGTGTTTGT
>JAOWBC010000002.1:10080918-10103418 GCA_028566105.1 Hypoplectrus providencianus
TGCATCTAATGAACACCAACATATGAATGCCGTTTCGGAAACTCAGAAGAAGTCAGGTGTTACTTGGAGAAATAGTAGTGTACAAGTGTACAACAGAGACAGGCAACTTGTCCTTTTGATAGAGAATTAATATAGATATAAAACATAAGTTGACATAAATATTGGCCCCCTGATGAAGCAGGAAAATATATACGAAAAAATTATTCACTAAGATAAGAAATGCCTCTCTCTCTCAATTTTTCACTTCAAAAATCTAAGATTTTAAGACTTGATAGGAGAGATAACACTTGATAAAACATGTGATAGGCGTTGATATCACTATCCTGTCTGTTTTGGCATGTTGGTCTCACTCAAACCAACTTTTGCAATTATGGAGTAGAGGCAGCCATCTTGGAGGCACTAAAAGCAGGGAGGAATTTTTGACAACATGTATTTATGACTGTGGAGCCACATGACATTAAAAACACAGGGTAAAGTATGTTCAGACATTTGTGATGGGAAATGACTAAAACCAAGTGGAATAGACAAGGCATTTTGAAGGGAAAAGGCTTTTAAAATTTACAGGTTAGCACCTTAGTTTTTTTCAAGTGTGTCGTACCTGAATTTGCCGTGCCTTTTGTTAGGATTGGGATGGTTTGATACCTCTGTAAAACATATGCACAATGATTCATAAGCTATCCTACAACATAAGATTATTTTTAGCAGCGTGAAAAAGTTACGTAATTACTGTTTTAAACATCTGTTGTTTTGCTGTTAGCATTTTGAAATGAAATAGGTTTAGTCACCAAAAGTGTCCAATTCTCTCTACGAGCCAGAAGTGATGAAGCAACTTGGGTGAGAGGCAAAATGTCAGGTCTAGTTTCTTACCCTAGCACTTTACCATGACCTGGATGGTTGAGCTCTTTCACAAACATAACAACCTTGACTTTTACTTCCAATGGGGACACAAACACCGGTCTCTCCGGTTAAAATCTACGGTTTGACGTACCCATCCACCCCCGCTCCTGTGCCCCAAAACTGCTTTGTTAACCTTTATGCTTCATTGCCTCATTTTATGCTTTTTTTTTTTCTTCCATCCTGTCATAATTACTACGGCCACTTATCCTTGTATCCGTCACACAACTGACATCAATAGGTTGCTATATGATGCGCGTCAAGGCTCACAATTATGTAAGCTAACTTTTCAATTACAGTACTTTTCATAGGTATATGTACGAACAGTGAATGATAACAGACCCTGCTAACATCACACAGTGGATTATTGCATACAGTGGCACATTTAATTAACCAGAGGGTAAAAAACTGTGCTTGAAAGTTTCAACACATCGACTGTAGAGCAGCAGCAGATCTGTGCCCTCTCTAATCCGGTACAGATTTCCTTTTCTACATTAAGTACCTTTACAAAACAGGTCAGCACAGCTGCCGGGTTAGATATCTGTCTATTTTGCTGATTTTCTCTTATTGCCCTCCAAGGGGCTATAGGTCAATGCAAATGGTAAGCGTGCACCGGCTTATTTGTGGGCTGCCTGGCATTTCTGTTATTTTCATTCCATTGGCCTATCAGTCCGGATCATTTCCAAGAGACAGGGGTAGAAAATGATATGGGCTGACCAACGGTGGGAAGGGGAGCAAGGAAATGTATCTGTCAGTCAAACATGGAGAAAGGTTTTAACCCTGCCTATGATTACACACACACACACACACACACACACACACACACACACACACACACACACACACAGTTACAGACAGATACAACCAATTGCTCCAGTCAATTTGAGCATGGGAAGTCTAAAAGTGAATGCCGCTATGGAGAGTTTTGATGTCACTTTTCCTTTCAGTAACACACTCTACACAAAGACAAACACACACACACACACACATAAAAAACTACAGACATGCACACAAACATGACACATCATCAACCTCTGACTATCAACCATTGCTTTTTTTCCCTGCAAAAGGATGGAGAATCATTCATTCTCAGGCGCCGCTGTCCCCGTATCTCACACACTCTTTTTCTTTCTCACACTCGCGCTGACAAGCAATCCATTTGGCGACCGTTGCAGGTGGAAAGAGAGAGAAAATGCCGGCACTAAAATACTGATATTAGGCAAACACTGGAAACATACTGAGCTTCATAGGTGGCAGCAGAAACCACAGAGTGCGGATCAGCTGATTTAAAGGCCTCCAGGTGCACTGACTCGTACAGACTTCCCTCCAGCTGTTACTGCGCTTGACAAAAAAAAGGGAGATTGAAGAAATAAGCTTCTCGAAATCGCTTCAGATATCAGAGAGGAACAGATTTCTCTGGACTCTTAAATTTCCTAAAGTATGCTCTTTCTTTCTACTGTGCGGCTTTCAAACTAGTTCCTGGTCAAACTCTTTCACCCCATTTTCCCTCTGTAACCTTTCTCCTCAGGATTTCTTTCTCTCAACGGTCTCACTTCCCACTCCACACTGTCCTTCTTCGTGTCAAATTAAAGTGATGGAAATGAACTTGAGGGGACGCTAATTGCAATTGTCAATCCAATCTAGGTCGGGGCTGAAAGACAGGGGCTCCCTAGCACTTCATCAGTCTTCATTAATATTGAAGGAGTTTGCTGAGGAGCAGGGGGCCAACGTAATCTGCACTCATCTAACAGTGCACCAACAATTAGGGAAGCTGGGGAGGGCACCAATGGTGCCTGAGGGACAAATATGCCAGTCAAGAAGAAGTATGAAGAAAGATGTCAGAAGATGGGGATGGAGTGCGGGAATGTGTGATGCTTTCAATTGCTGTGGGAAATACAGTGGCTCGTGAAGGCAATTTCATATGTAATGTTTGACTAACATTAAAATGTGTATGATTGACACATCATCAGCGGTGGAGGACATACTCAGATCATTTACTTAAAAAAAGTTCCTATACAACAATGTCGGCTATTTTGCAAGTAAAAATCATGTATTTAGAACCCTGCTTTAGTTAATGTACAAGCAAATTTCATTGACAAAAAATACAGTACCTACAGTGTCAAAACTAAGAGTTGTTATTTTATAGATTCTTTTTTTCTTTTCTTTTTATAACTCCATATAACTTTTATTTAATGCATGAAAGTAATATAAAACAAATCTTACATAATCAAAATATAGTATATATCAATAACCTGACAACATTAAAAAACCTAGATGTGATATATTGCTGTTGACTTGAATAAACACACCAGTGTTTACAGTGTCAACAAAAATGAGAAATGATGAGAAATGTACTGTCTGCAGCTGATTTATCATGTCCTACTGTATTATTTATTTCACTTTTGTTAATTTATCGTGTCAAACATTTTGATCAGCCTCCGTCATAATCATAACCCGTATTCTTATTTTAAAATCGAAGTGTGCATAAATTGTAAGTCTGATAAATTTCTGTCAAGCCCCTGAAGGCTGTATCATGTTCATTTGACTTGGTCACAATTTATGAACCTGCAGTCTGCCTGTCAGTGTAGGTTCAGTTTACAGTTTGAAAGGATATCAGAATCATAAAAGATGGATTCATGATTGGTCATGAATTTACGACCCCACCGTACACACACACACACACACACACACACACACACACACACACACACAGCCGTCATTCAACCTACACCCATAGATTGTTGCTGTTTATTTCCTGCAGTTTTGGGGCTAAGCAAACAGTGTAAGGATTAAAAATAGTGAATCAGTGTCTGGAGGGAGGAGTTGTGTGTTTTTTTTTTTTTTTGCATAACCTTCAGTCTGCAAACACTGTTGAACTTTCTGTAAACCTTGTTACATAAAACATCTGCGATGGTGCTCAGGAGAATAAAACATGTGATCACGGCCTTTAAGATTAATGTTAAGCTTACAGCATAAGGAAACAGCTCAGGTCAGATCTACTGCACTCCAGCTTTCCCTTGGCCCTAAATGCTCATTTCACAATACTGGCATTACCTGCGTTGTGTGAGGTTTTGAATCGCCCACCCCGCAATCCCTTATACACCATAATTGGTGCCTTCACTCTAAAGCAAAGCAGGGTCAAAACAACTGGGACTAAAGGAACAGAGAAGGACACCTCTGCTGCCTCTCTCCTCTCTCCACCGTGCCGTAAAAAAAACACTGACTAAGACAGATTGAGCAGATTTATTGGCATGTAGCTAATAACTTCCGACCTTGTTAAAAACTTGCTAACTTAAGTAACCACACGGCTTTATTCTGTAGTCAGCCTTTACCGGAGTGTCTGGTATCGCTGCTCGGCCGTGCACTCGCGCTGCTTCCCAGCTGGTACGCATCACTGTGACAGCTCAGACATTTCTGAACAAGTGTGGGGTCAAGTGAACACTTCACACAAGTGTCACTGAAGGCCACATTAGCAGACCATCACCCTCATTGCCTAAAAGTACCCTTTTACAAATAGGTGTTCAGGCATGAGCCATCCCAATAAAAGAGAGGAAGATGAAGAGATAAAAGTCCTCATGCATCTTTGTTCCAGTATTGGAATTTAGCCAAGTGCATTTGATTTTAGAAGCAAATATTGTAGTTTTTGTTCCATTATATTTTGCTGCTACTTTTCAGGGATTTAATGCCAAAAATTGCATTTCAAATGATTATGTTTTTTTTTTTTTATTAAACCAAGTATATAAAGTAGCTAAAATGAGCCCTATCTTGATGATGGTAAACGCTGCTTACAAGAATGGATGAGTAATGTAAATTCAATATTTATTTGGAATATATGAAGCAATCTGAGTGGGGCCATTCTGCATCATGAGTACTTTCATTTTTGATACTTTATACTTTCACTCAAGTTTTGAATGCAGGACCTGTGGCAAAATTCTGCATTGTGGTAACTTTAACATAAGTGAAGGAACTGAGTATTTCTTCCACCACTGCTTCAATCCAATGTTTGAATTCCTTCTTGATCATTACCTTGTCAAGAGAGTTTTAAATTTAAATACGGGTCAGAAGTAAAGCTAATACTTAATATGTATCAAGGAAAATATTATTGACTGGAATTGAAGATAATTAACGATTTGTGAGGAAGGTATTTTCTTTTCTTAAAGGCACAGTTCATCCCCAGATGAAAAATACATGTGATTTCTCTCAACTAAAGTGCCAATTTATCTGCTTAGGTTGTTTTGGAAAAATCGACCAACTGCCTTCTCCAGCATAGAATGGAACAATACGGCACTCAACTAGTGGTCCTCAAAGTGCCAAAATACATCTCAAAAACTCAACAGCAATGTCACCACAAATCATGACCTGGTTATTCAAGATAATCCATAAACTTGTTGTGAGCAGCTTCATGTAAGCACTATTTTCTTTTTAGTAAGTGTCTAAATGAAAAATGCCTTTTTTTGTGAGCACACCAAGCAAAGTGCCATCCCGTTCTATTATATCAAGAAAAAGGCAGACAACTCTGCAGCAAATATCTCCATCAGTTTGCCATTGGCATGGACAAAAGCAAGACAGATAAATAGCTCTACAGGTAGGTGGAAAAATATGTATTTCAGATTTTAGGATGAACTGTAGATGCACCGGTAACATTAGATATGAATATAGAGTGTTTGTTGTCCAGATCCTCCACTTCATTTGCATCTTCTCTACACTTATCTTTTGCTTATAACACAATGCCTGTTGGAAATATTAAATGATTCCATTTGTAAATGATAATTCCATAATTTATTAGCAGCTACAGGGACAGAGGAGGGGAGTCAGTGAATTGGCGCTGGGCTGCAAAGCAATCTGATCACTGCATTAATATTGGGGGGAAAAATGACATGTTTACTAATGGTTGCACTGGCAAGACAAACAATCCAATCTGACTATGTGACTGTGGGTTCCTACTGGGACTGGGAAGAGGGGAGGAGAGGGAAAAATTAATATTTCATGATCACAGATCAGTTTATGAGCACACACGAGAAAGTGACATGAGGGAAAAGAGAGGCGCCAAAAGTGTGCTCTGCTTTCCTCTGAGTCCCATTCACAAAAGAAAAAAAAAGAAAAAGTGTCACACTATAACATGTTGAGCTTGGCACCTCTTGTCATTTCAATTTCCTAACATGCATGCATTCAGTATGCAAATGTGTGTTCTGCTTATCATAACGGAGAACGATTCAAAGGAATGAGAATATGGATTTAGGAGTGATTTAAAACGTGGACAATGTAAACAGTGCCTGCGTTTGGGGTTTGAATGCGCATAATGTGAGAGTGGGGAGAAAGCCTCAGTGCTGAAATGCAGTTATTAATCACAGTGCGAGCGTTGATTCATCTGTCGTGGAGGCAGTTTGGAAGATGGACTCTATTTACTGCTAAAGCTGTTTGAGGGGCTTTGGGAGGCAGCCATCAATCTCTTGGCTATCTTGAAAAGAAAGAGCCAATGCACAGGCATCAGTTTCAATCACCTCCCAGAGACAGGTGGTATGGTAAGCTGCTGCACAATAGTTTTTTCTTTTTTCTTTTTTCATCACTCCTTTCCTTCTTCTCTACCTCAAGGTGAAGTTTTCCCTTCCCCGGAGAATCATGTTATTAATGTGTTTTATCATAATAATAATAATATCCCCTAAAAATACGCACTGCACCCTGCCCTCTGCTCCCTTGCTGTTTGGCACCCTGTGTTCCTAATTAGCATCTTCAATTAACCCATGTTAATTGCCAAGTGAAGAAAGGTGGAGGAACTTGGCAAGTTGGCACCACAGGGAGTCGTTTTGTAAATGAGTGGTGGTGTAATAGAGAAGTAGGCAGGTAAAGAAGGGATTCTAGCCAAAACCCCTTTGCCCTTACTCGCAAATATTTGCCTTTATGTAACATTAGCGTGTGCATAATGAGAATATATATTGTTAAAAGCGTGGGTTTTAATGTTGTTTTAAAGTACAAATTGGTTCTGTGCAGTTAAACAACAAACACACTTGGTTTTTGAACTGCATCTCTCCTCCACCACCATCTTTTTTCATCGGAGTCACTGGGGCCTATTACCTCTGCAGGGGTCTAATGGTAGCACTTTACCATCCATTGCTGCCTCTTTCTTAATATCATCTTGGTTTTGTTTGGCATCGCAGGGGGTGTTGTCAGTATTGCTCTGCACAATGCAGAACACTTAATAACTCTGTCTTGATTTGCTGCTCTGATCAATCTTGATTTTTCGGTCCATACAAACTGATTATGCGAGCGAGGATGGGCGAGCCCATTACTTTCACCTGATGTAAACAAACCATTTTGCTGTATTAACTTCAAATCATCGCCGTAAGCAGCAAAATATGAAAAACTACTGCTTGTCTTGTGGGGGGACTTCCTTCTCTGCTAAGCCTCTGTAGCACTCCACACAGCAATTGCAGCCCATGAATGCAGTCAGCACTTTAGCGTAACACCAGGGGAGCTCTCCAGCCCCCAAGATAGACTGGAATCAATAGGAGTTGGATGGCGTTAGCTGAGCGGAGTGCAGCCAGAATGGTCCAGGGTGATGTTCTCGAGAAGTGGAAGGCCAACAAAGGTCAACGGCAGCAGCTGACTTCACCAAAAAAAAAAAAAAAAAACAGGCAGTTTTTCCTCTCCCTCGTGCAGATTTCACAACAGTAACTTCTCTTGCTTCCTTCTGACCTCTCATTACCACACTATTACAGCTCTGGCCCTGAAGGGCTGGGGCCTGTCATCGTCCACCCACCCTGCTTGTACATGTATGCATGTGTCCATCAAAACAAATGGGAGTAAGCATTGATGGAGGCAATTTTCAACTCCCTCACACGACATATGCTTCCGCAGCATCAGATCTTTCATCTCAGCCTCCTTTCAACCATTTACTAAATCTCAGTATAGATATAGCTAAAATACTGTTTTCACTGTTGTTGCCCTTGTGGACCTCTTCTTGATAGTGTGAATCAGTTGACTCATGTACTCACTTAAGCAATGAGATGCATTTTTTAAAAAACTGCACCAAGTCTCTGAACATTTTTGGAATGGTATGAATTTATGTTCAGCGGAACAGCACTTTTCCTCCTCTGTCTGTGAATCACGTTTAATCAAAAAGGAGATTAGCCACATCAAGTTATTTGGATTTTGATTATTCTCTGCCTCAGATCATAATGGCGTGAGCGTACAATCAGTTAGACACTCTGAGAAGAGAGGAAGTCTGATTACCACCGATTAGAGCAGCATTCCTCGCTGCTTATCATTGGCTACACTAATCTGAGTGCTGATTGGTTGGAAAGGATCTGAGAACAGGGCATTCTCCGAGCAACAAGGTCAAAAGAAAAAGTTCACATTCTGAACTTTCGAATTTAGATAATTTCTTGTCCAAAATCACAAGATATGAATGTTTGGAAAGTTATTCATATCCACTGAAAACTATAGACATGTACAAATGTACTGTAACTACTATCATTTAAATTACAACCAGTTTACTGTGTTATTTTCTGTTTTTTTTGGTGCTTACTCTGAGGAAGGTGAGGTCCCGACTGCGGTCGATGCTTGTGATCTCAAGGTTGCCCATTACGACTTCACAGTTCTCGTAGTACTTCCTCAGTGTGCGGTACTGCTGCTCCAGGTCCGACAGGGTGCTCAGCTTGTTCTCTGTACCAGCACATACTACAAAAAATACAGACAGGGAGAGGGACAGAACAGTGTTAGTAAAGATATATCAAACAAAGCCAACAAGATCTCTAACCTCAACAACAGAATAGCTCGTTTGTGACTACCACCCATAACGACCTATGTGAGTGTCTCACAGGTCGTAGTTCAGAGTGCAGAGTTCCAACAATACACATTATACACATCAATACACATCATTAAACATACATGTGCAGTTGAAAAAAAGGCTGCTGTTTCAGTGGATCAAGGTTACAAGACCACCGAGCTAGGTTCAGGGCAAAACCAATCTTGGTAAGGCCTTTTAAAAGACAGTTTAAAAAGTAAATACATTTACGTTATTGCTGGAAGTGAAGTAGTTACCATAGGGACATGACTACTGGAAGTGAAATAGTTACATTCATATGTGATGCACAAAGCATGAGACGTTTGTGAGGTAAAAGTCTGACACATTGCGCCAATCATTACTACGACGCTTTTTAGAGTGCGGCATCGGACAACCTTAACCATAAATATGGGTTGTATTTTGCTGCCTGTAGAAACAACCTATTTGGTCGTTTTTGGTGGGACACCAGTCTCCATTTAGCAGGGTTACATTTAGAAACACTCACACAGACAGGGTGACTTTGTTATCTGATGGTTCTGATTGAGAATGAATGTGATCTTGAATGTTATCTTTAAAGACAGAAAAGAAAAGAAAAGAAAGCAGCAACTGGAACAAGGTTAAGCTACCTTTCGTATGCGTTGCTCAGACAAACAGGACAGTGAGCTGCAGCACCTGCTCAGCCGGCCCAGTCATGTAAGGCTAAGAAGACACTGGGCCTCACTGCACCCTAACCACACCTCACATCACCCCTCGGGGCACGCGGGGCAAATGAAAGCTCTTTAGTGGCTAGCTGGGCTGCTCATTTGACAAGTAATTAAACCAACCCATTCACACCCATCACACACCTTGCCCCCAACCTCATGACGACACAAGCCATCTGTCCAATCAGCTGTTGCCGCCCACTCTGGCATGAGAGCACACACACACAAAGAAGACACAGACAGTGTTCGGAGGGTTAGTAAAAGATATTTAACTACAATGTGCTGAATTAATGCCATACTCCATATTCTGGATCTCATATTTCCTGACAGTGTCTCCTGTCACATGGCACACAAATAGTTGCACAAAAAATAGTTTATGGGAACTGCCTCATATGAATTTCAGAGCAAAAACCCAACAAAAACAAACTAGAATGGCACTCAGAGAGCACAGACCTCTGCCAAGGCCATGCCCTATCTCACAGTGTTAATGAATGGGAAAAATAATTCATGTATTCATCTTGTGATTTGGATCCGCTCCAAGATTTAATGGATTCTTTCTCTGCCCATGCTACATCCTCCCACCTAGCTTCATGAAAATTGGACCAGCAGTTCTACTAATGTTGCCCTGCTGACAGACAGACAAATAAACAAACAGAGCTGAAAAGATAACTGCCTTGGCGGAGGCAGGTAATGCCTTTTTGAAGGACAGTCACTGCATTCAGAATAGCACCATATAGTAAGTTTGTATTTTAAATATATAATCCCCAAGGTGTATTCAATTACTCTGGACTGAAAAAAAGCACACAAATCCAAGTCTGTGTGGAATCAGACATCAAACAGACACCAAAAAATAACCAAACACCAAATTTTTCCATTTTTTTCTTGTCCAGATTTTGTTGCATTCTTTATTGAAAATGTCCCTTTTTATAAGACAAACACATGTTTTAAATGCCTTTACTGTTGGACGCAAGTCTGCAAGCTGCATAGATGGATCCAACTTAGAGACACTTACCCTGACATCCGTTCTTTTGAAGTATTATAATTTTGTTACATTTGCATTGCCATGGCGGTGTGTTTTCTCCCACCTGCGCCCCTTGAAGACAGAGGAGCCATCAGTGTGACGGAGGGGTGACAGGTCCTTCCCTGAGTCTTGTCACACTGTCACCCATGAGCTGTTACCTCTCTCTCCGAACACCTCCACCCTGAAAGATCTTTACTGACGCTTTGCATTTTAATCCAAAATCCCTTACACATCCTGCTACACCGGGCCTACCTTTATATACCATCCATCCCCCTGGATTCAACCTGAATCTTTGCACACGCTCTTGGCTAGCAATAAACCAAACCAAACTCATTTACCCTTCTTCTCCACACAGGCACTCTCTGGCAAAATCTTTCAATTGTATTTCCTATTTACTCCCCATCATTACATCACAGATACGTATGGGAAAAAGAGAGATTGAACCTCAAGGCAATGCAGACTGTAAAGACAAATGGGAATGTGCTTAAACACTTTCACTTCTAAGCAGATATTAGATAAGTGGAACTATTCCGATGTGACCTGGACAATACCTGTACGCTCTGCTGGTGATTAGCTAGGTTGCACATAGCATAACGTGCTGCTCAGGAATGATATATGGCAGACCTGGGTGTTTTCAATAACAGTTAGCGTGGGCTTGAGGGGAGCGGCGTGGAGGGTGGGGGGGGTCATAAAGTGAGGATAGGTGTAATAAACTGTTATTACACCCTTGGGGCAGGGCGCTGGGATCAGAGGAGAGGGGCATTGTCTGGTGACTTCTTTCCTTATACCCATTTGCTTCCTCAAGCATGCCTTCAGTATGCCTGCTGACTTTTGAGACACGTCTGGAGCCACGTGAAGCTTATATGTATTGTTTTTTTTCTCCTTTAGTGATTTCTAATGAAACACTATGAAATCCTATAGCTCCGCATGAGCCTGAGAGGAGGCTCCTGCTGCCAAGTGAACCACAACAAAACCATCTGTGCTGTGCGGAGAGCATATATAGGAAGTGTGAACTGTGGCGGGTTTACTGCAAAGCTTGACGATCGCACCGGTGATATGTCTGCATGTGTGTGCATGAACGTGGGCAGGCCGTAAATAATAGACCTCTAGGATGTATCCCTCCCCCCCTCTCACTGCATGATCGAATCCATTTGTCTCCATGCTCAATATGTTACATCGGAGCCTGTACATCAAAGAGAAGGTTGTATAAAACACAGTCTCTGTCCTTTATATTGGTGCGACCTGCGTCCCGGAGAGGACATGCTTTAAGACACGGAGTATTCTACTGTTTTACATACTGCCTATGATGCAGGAATAGACTGCATGAACAGATGAATCTTCATATTGTTTAAAACTTACGGCTCTTCTATAAAAGTGAATCCATCTTATCTGTTTGATGGATTTCACTCCCCCGCACAGTAAAAGCAGAGAATGCCAATGAGACTCAACGTCTCTGTTCCATATATAAAGTATATTTGCCCGTGCGGGTAAATTGATTTAATTTGTTTGCAGGGAATTTCATCTCAGAAGTGATGGATTTAGGCAATGAATCATAATCATTCAGGATTTTCCAATAAATGTAATTAATGAGGAGATTATGAGCCAATGGGTGGAAATGCATATCTGGCTCAATTTATATGGTCTAGTTTGATTTTTCTTCTGTACTGCTTTGACATAGACAACAAGCTTTGGAGCAGCCTTGTTTATCCTCTCATTACTTTTTAAATGATGACAAACATATTGCAATATGGTTGAGGCAAAAATTGCATATTTGTAGGAATCACATCAGAAGTGACAAGGTAAGAAGAGAACAGAGAGAACAGATGGATAGGTAGGCATGGAGCTGGGCGATTAGGATTTAATTTCACAATATTTCTGGCTGACTATAGGATGTCAGCCAAAATATACGGGTCTGTAGGTGACTGACTGACTGTGTGATATTACTTATTAAGCGGGAGGCGCTGTTTGAGGCTGCTAATCCATTTTCCTCTTCTGTTTTCGAAGCTCATGCCTGTTTTCAAAATACATCGTTATTTGCATTATAGTCATAAGGACAGTGCTTTTACTTATTATTTTTTAAAGGTAACTATTAGGGCCTGTGCATGAGTGGTGCAAAAGTGATCTGGGAAAGTGAAGCCACCTACACTGAATCTGCCTTCTGTTGCATTAGGTAAAGAGTTATCTGTAGACAGCTGTTTAGGTTGCACAAGTATTCCACTGTATTTGTGTTTTGAATATATTACCACATGTTAATTAATTAATCAAGGCTCCCGGTCTGTCTAGAAGTGGCCCCTTACTAACTAAAGTAGTGGCTGGTTGCTGTCTGTCAGCAGCAACTTGGAGCTAAGCGGACACCCACTGGCTGAATTACCTCTACAGGCTGACTGATAGAAGGTTGTCTATGTGCACTTCAGGAATCCTATTGGATCTGTGAGAGGCGGGATTGATGGATGAAAAGGAATAAAAAAGACAGCTCCACTGGGGATTGGCCATCAAGTTTTCTTTTATATCATTAAGCATGTTTATCTTACTGGGACAAATGCATAATATATTTCTATCCAACATTTCTATATATTTATCCAAAATTGCATTAACCAAATGCAGCCAGCATTGTAGTAGGTTTGGACAGAGTCTTGTGTACCAAATAGCTTGATATCAATATTGCAACAACATTGTAGGGGTGACGTTTTCACGAAAATAGTTACACAAAGACATGTTTAAATATTCCTAAGTAATTAGGATATAAGGGCTGACAAAGTAGTAAAAAGCAAATAATTAAAAAAAATCTAGATAGTTTCAAAAGTTCAGAAAGTTACATCACTTCAAAACCAGGAAAGGTCAACACTTGATATATAGATATACAGAAGTGGTGCACTTGTAAGTTAAAAGTACTTGTATGTACTTTTAACTTACAAGTAAAGTTAAAAGTACAGACTGTTCTCCATTTCCTGTGACAAACAAAAAGACTCTCCTCTCCAACCATCTATCTTTCGCTCACAAATCAGTCACAAACTTTCTGAGGGACAGATGTATAGCTGGTTTTAAATGTCTTCCATGCAGCTCCCATGTGTCTCCAACAGACAACCTCCAGACAAAGCCAGAACGCATCCATCACTGTCTCTGACACAATTGTAGCAATAGAGAAAATGCAGTGAGTTCTTCATATAACAACTAAAATGTTTAAGAGACTTAAATGCCCCAAAGCTGCAACTCCATCCTTTTTTTCCATGAATATCCCTATAATGATTACGTAGGCACTGCACTGCTGTGGTTTCTGCTCCTTGCCCAATTCATTTCATAGGTAGTGCACACAACAACTTCATCAATAGTGCCCTGTGCGATTATTGAATGCCTATAAAGCTGGCGAGTCTCGGAGGTTTATAGGCTCCTGCCAGGGAAGGCAGCAAAAGGTCATCCCAATAGCCAGTAACTGACTGAATTAAATAAAGTTGCAAATGTCACTTCCATAAGTAAACACAGTCGATAGCTGAGCTTCGTTAACGTGCCTGGAATAAACAGAAGGACATTGTAAAAGTTGCACTATAACACTGCTTCACTCAGGACGAAAATACTACGATTCCTGTCACCGAAAATAAAAAGCACCATATCTGAGGTCAGAGCTGTCCTTTGTCCCCTAATGTCCCCCAGATGAGCTTTTCTGGCTAAGTATGAGTTACAAGCCACTGCTTCTGATGGTAATCATGGCCCAGATTATTGTCCATCTGCTGAGCGGCTTAATAAGCATCAGAAACAATAACTAGATGAGTGTTCGTGATGACGGTACGGTCCAGTAGCGCTGACCTCTCGCTGCCCTCTGAGCTCTGGTCACCTACCAACAAGGCTGGCGCTGTCTCCATATGGTCGGCCATAAATTAGCATTCATCCCATCGCTGGTGCACACAGCCCCAACACCTTGTGGGAGTTTTCCACAGAGCGTTGCCTGCAGCTGCCAGTGTGCACCCTTTATTATCAGAAGCAGACTCCATTGCATGTATGAGATATATCTAACTAACAAGTGGTCCATGGGTATGATCAGTGCATTAAGTGCACTGTTCATCATCCTCATTAAGTCCTCCATACAGCCCGTTGCAGCAAACAAGCTCTAAAACACAGGCTATACAATTCCTGCCCAGCACCTACTGACAGACAGGCAGGACAATCCACGGGTAGGTTATGAAAGTCAAACATTTTGCAAGATTCTTGAAAAAGAGTTCAAAAAGAGAATGAGCAAATTTCCTTCTTACAGTTATCAGATGACCAGATGGATATGTTAATAACATTTTTTCTTGCCAACTAACTGAACTGTGAATGTGGAGTGTCACAATTTCAATTGTGAATTAAAAATCAATGGAAATAAATTTCCAATTTCACTTATTGATAACAAAAACAAGGTTGGATGAATTTGTGTGGCGAAGGAAGATATAAAATGCTCAGAAATGGAAAAACAACACTTTATTTTAATCGATTTGGAAACTTTATAGCCATCTAAACCTGAGTGCTTAGTTGTAGTGCAGCTGTAAATGAGCAACCTGGCGTTGCAGGATGGAAAACAGTTGCAGGGAATGGAGGTTTTGAGTGGAAGCATGCAAACAGTAATCAGGCCAATAATAACACACTGCAGTTATCTGTCTGTGTTTTTGTTTGTTGTTGTTCATGGTCAGTTTCTATTAAAAAAACTGAATTAACACCCATGGGACACAGTGTAGCATCATATACATATTATATATACATTAAAATTGTAAGTTTTAAGATCTCAGATTATTGTGGATGAAAGTTGCTTTTTATACAAATAATATCATTTTCTAATTTGAACACAACATACTGTAATTACGCAGTCCAGGGATTCTCCTTTAATTTTGGAAATTCTGGAGAAACCTGGAGAACCAGTCAGCCCGATGCATAAAAAGTATGAAGGCTGCACCCTACCCATTTATGCTCTCGCCCCATGTTGCTCCCTGTATCTCCGTGGGATTTAACTCGTCTCCAGACAAGAAAAATCCATCCAAGTCACAGGGGAGTGATTGGCTGACACTGACACACACCTCATTACCCCAAATCCTCTCGCTGCTTCTCCTTGACTGAATGCGCTGCTGACAGTAGGTCTAGTGAAAAGCCTTTCAGACCCTACACTGACCACTATAAATGTGAGTGAGTGAGTGAGTGAGTGAGTGAGTGAGTGAGTGAGTGAGTGAGTGAGTGAGCGTGTTTAAATGTGAACGTATGACCCTTGGTTTTGGCTCACCCTTGTAACAACATCGGTGTATTGACCGCACTGAATTACTTTGCCGAAAACAGCGTAGCATGCAGGTTTTACTCCAAACTGTTTGTTTGTTCATAATTCCATTCAATCTATTTTAGATTAACAAGGCTTTGGGGTAAATGCACTGTAGCCTGATTTTAATGCTCTTTGGCTGTTGTCAAGCTTGGGAGTCTATAGAAAAGTATTAAGATAATCTAGGTTTAAATCTTATATTTGCAAAGACTTATGTGATGGCTGCACTTGCTGCAACACAACTGATTTTAACGTTGCACAAAAGTTTCTTTATAGTTCCCACTTATTACGTTAATTATTTCCGCATTGTGTTTGACCTTTTGACCCCATTCACACTAAACGTCCATTAGCAAATACAAAAATGACATAGCTTTTGCTTAATACTTGATACTGAGGTGTTTTTTCACATTGTTGGGAGTATATTAGTCTGTATTTGTAACAACCTCTAGACACTCACACTAAGTTTGTATTCAGATAACTTTTTTGAGGTGTTGCTGATGTGACACCTTGTCAGATCAGAGCTAAAATATGATTATTGCAATTGCAATTAATTGCAAACATATTTATTTTGATAGACTGTATGGCCAGGGGGTTAATGGAGGTTACTGGGTAGTGTTTGGATTTGTGCTGCTGCTTTGTTTAAACAATGGTCTGCTCAGCCATTATATTTGTTCCCTTTTTGTTCAGATATTTTAGTTGGTTAAGTCTGTTCAGTTGTTTTCAGTTTTTATTACAGCCTCAGTTAAGCCGACCCCTTTTATTATTAATTGTGTTCATCTTTTCTAAATCTTCTTCTTTCTTCTTCTTTTTCATTTTTGGGTAAATAAACCCCCTTAAAAAAATAACAGTGAAAGGAATTAACATGTGAGAACCATTGATAATGGTGTGAAAAGCTGGAATTGCATCTATGTTGTGGTCTTTGTTTATGAAATTTAAACCAGTCAACCAGTCTGATGCTTTTTTCCCTTTATTTTTTTTTTTTATTGTTTTGTTAGTTGCCATTGCAACCAGTTGTTAATAAAAGACAGTTTTGCAGCAGAGATTGATGGAACTGCTTTGCAAGCATTGATTTTGTTGTTTATTCATGGAAAATAATAGAGAACTGAGACACTTTGAATGAGCACATTTCGGAAAGCAGGCACCGACTTTGATAGCTACAGCATGGTTATCAGTGATTATTGAGTTTCTGTGGTTGCTTTGGTCTCAAGGAAAAACAAATGGACGTCCCTTGTTGTGACATGTTACAACCTTTTCTTTTGATGAGAGTAGTCTAATGTACGACATTGCAACACTGATGAAACAGGTCAAATTGAATTCCAAGTGTGTGGCTTACGCACTGCTCGTGATGCTGATGTCTTTGTTTACATTACTTTTTTCTATTCTCTGCCACAAAAATGAGGGCTTATCTGGGATTAGCTGGAAGACAGTTTATGTTCTGAAATGAGAAAAAACCTTATCAAAGTTGTAGTAAAGGTTTAAACAGTTGCAATTGGTGGTACAATGTTTACTTTATCAAATGTGGACATGATTCAAACTGCAGGCTAAAGATACAGCAGAGAACATAATGCAAGGGCAGTGGATCGATGGGGTGAAAGCAGCAACAGAGGCATGTTAATACATTATGAAAATAGGGGCGGCAATGACATGATATTGTGGAGGGGACACGGCAGAAGTTAGTTCACCTTTTTCACCCACTGAGTGATTTTGAAGAAATTAAAATTATGGTGCAGTGAAAAGGAAAGTGCAGTAACACAAATGTGTTTGTATACATGCAGAGGCATTTTTCTCTCTACCTAAATAATTAACTTAGGACAATTGTCCCTGAGCATGAGCGCGTGAACACCAGCTGCTGATACCCCACCATTATACCAATTACGCTACAGCCAGTGGAGGGCAAAATGAAGCAGGTTAAGTGAGATGCTGACAATAAGACACATGTAATTTATGGCGCATCTCAAAACTAAATAGCACCAGCAGCAGCACCACTTCCTCCTGAGCTGTCATTACTGAGGAAGAAGGTGGAGACTTTCTTTAGGCTGATGCTGCTCCAGCAGAGATTGCAGCAGCCAATGAAGGACCCTCCAGAGCGGCTGTGGACAGTGCTTTCAGGTACGCCCACAAACACTTTGTGGTTTCAGAGCTTGATTTTAGTGGGAGCGAGGTGGATGATGATAGAGTCTGTTTAACCTCCGCTATGGAGGGCCACATCATGCCTCTCGAAAAGCAGCTGTATGTCAAGTTGAGCTTGTTGAGCAGAGAGGACTTGTTGACCCTCTTGTCAGGTCCTGTATTCTCTACTCCTGACATGTTGCTCCAACAGTATTTTGATTACATATTGTGCCAGAGAGGGTTTCCTGATTAAGTTTCATTTAGACTTCCAGAGTGAGAGAGCTCTCATAGCTCGGCCAACTATTCTCACGGCTGACTGTGGTGGTGTTGCTCACAGTGTAAACAAAAGAAGATAAATGGTAGAACAGGGTGACTGCTACAGTATACCTCAGATCATCTTAACACTGGACCTCATTTCCCTTTATGATATCTTAATAATGTTATTTTAATTTCAGAATACTTAAGTGTACTTAAAGCCGTTTCTCACCATTGTGGTGTCAGGAACACCGCAAATCTACAATGCACACAGGGTCTGGTGCAAATTATCTGCTTTACCATTTTCCACTCCACAGCACTTACAGACAGAGGTACAAGGTATAGAATGAGATGGCCCCGGAGATGGGACTTGGAGACCATGGTAATGTATCTGATATGCACTTAAGCCATTATTATATTTTGATCACTGAACAGGGCACCAAACCAGCAAAACATTGCATACATTTGGAGACCAATTATTTTCTGCATTGTGCATTGGAAGCCCCAGCTGCTGGGTAGTCTCATGCAATAGACACTCACTGGCCAGTTTATTAGGTACACCTGTTCAACTGCGCGTTAGCAAAGTTATCAATGAATTTGGGCATGCAGATATGGTGAAGATGACCTGCTGAAGCTCAATCTGAGCATTAGAATGGGGAAGAAAAGGGATTTAAGTCACTTTGAATGTGGCATGGTTGTTGTTCTGAGTATTTCCCAAAACTGCTGATCTACTGGGATTTTCACACACAACCATCTGTAGGGTTTACAGAGAATAGTCTGCAAAGAGAAATATCCAGTGGGCAGTGGATCTCTGGGCCAAAATGCCTTGTTGATGCCAGAGTTCAAAGGTGAATGACCAGACTACTTCCTGATGACAGTAAAGCAACAGTGACTCCAGTAACCACAGATTAGAACCAACATGCATCAGACCATCTCTGAACACACTCCAGCAGAAGAAAATCATACCACCACTCTAAAAGGTACACCTCGCTTGCAAATAAACTACCCGGTTAGATTTTAATGTCCTTCATTTGGTTGTTGAGAAGGTCATTCCAGTTTTTCTTGAACACTAAGCTTTTCCTGCCACAAAACTAGCTGCTACCTCTGACCTGGAGTTATGACATCACTTGGATAAAGGATTTCATTGGTAACATATTTCCACAGGAACAAATCCTCCGTTATCAAGTTTTCCATTAATTCTTTTCCCCCCAATTTTATGCAGGGGTGCGTAAGAACTCATAAGCACTCATAAATACATTTATTATAAATGTGCAACACAGGAAATAAAAAATACAGTGCTGAAGTTACTCTAAAAACATTTAGTCTCTCTCTTTTTTCATGTTTTTTTGTGACTTGAGCAGTCAGAATGAGAACAATAGAGGGTCAGGAAACTCACACAGCCTCTGTCCAAAAGTTCATTCAAACAGCAGAGAGACTTTTGCAGTGTGAGTATATTTACACGTAATATGTTGTATGTGTGTGTGTGTGTGTGTGTGTGTCTCATGCACAAATCTTCACATGTGCATTCAGGGCGGCTATGCGTGTGATTACTGACTTTCCTTGAGCTTCAGCAGAGCCTCTCCAATCACAGACAGTTTTAAGTTTTCCCAGGGAGCCTTTGCCTTTGCTCTTGCAGTCTCAGAAGCTCCTTGCTAACACAAGGTGGAATTAAATTTATGCTCTTTATATGCTAATAGTAGAAACAGTAAACCCCTGAGGTGGTTCATATCCCAATAGTCTGCTAAACAGAGACGGTAGATAGGCTGAGCAATGGGGTCAAATGAACAGCTCACATCCTAAATTGGCGAGTATGTGTGTGTATTTTTGTGTGTGACGCTGGTGAAAGAGTGTAAAGAGAGAGAATGCTCGATGTGTGTGCGGTGGCTTAAAGCTATTGTGTTTCCTGCAACGTGCTGACGAATTTGACAGGACCTTAGGGGGCAATCAGTAAAGCACACATTCATGCAAAGCAGCTATTTAGAGATCAGATTTGGTTTTATGATTGAGGCACACACACACGCGCACAGGTACAAGTGCATACAGGTGAACACCTACATCATGGGACAGCAGAACTAGACAGAACTGGTGCCTTTTAACTCGTGATAAAGAAGATAAAGACACCTTTACCTTAACGCACACAATGCTAACCATAAAAATTAAAGCATCAGCCTTCTTTGAAAATGTTTTAAATGACCTTGATTTTCTTGCAACAACATCTCCAACCTCAATACCACCCAAAACGACTTGTTTGAGTGTTTTGCAGTTAGTGAGTTGAGTGGAGCATTCGAGAAAAGCACACATTCTATTATAAATATGACTGTATGCTTCACAGATGCAAAGAAAAATGCTGCAGTTTCTTTGAATTAAGGCTAAAATACCATTAATCAATGTTAAGGGTAAAATCTTCTGGCAAGGTGTTATAAAAAACAGTTTAAAAGTAAAGAAATGTATGTTAATGCCAGAGGTCAAGGGTGATCCGAATTCTGAAATAGACGTTTTTATTAATTTTCAAATGGGTGAAAGTCTGATATCTGTTGGACACATCCACCACCACTTCAGCCTGCCCCGAGCATGCCTTTGTCATTCATTATTTTCACGGCTGCTAGAAGTCGTGGAGGAAAGCCTAAAATATAAATATGGGTTTTTTGTCACTTTTGAGGGGAGACCAGTCCCCGAACATGTGACACAAAACTGTTATTTCTCTTGCTGCAAAGGCAACGGTGGCAGATACCTCTTTCTAAAGAGGCCCCGGTGGATAGCTGATGATAGGAAACAGGGTTAATATTTTTGACTTTAAGAAGAACATATAATGCGGCTTTAACCCAGACGCCCCCTGTTATTTCATTACAGAAACTACACAGTAATTGATAGTGTACAGACTCATTGATGTTAAAATATTACATGCATAACCTTTAACATCCGGCTTTATCTTGCCTGGTCTCATCTCCTTTCAGTTTTGACCCCTATTTTTCCATATCCCCTCAATTTTGATCTTATTCATTTCAGATTTAATGCATGACTTCATTTATATTCTTAACCATTCCCAGTGTAGTATTAATCACAATCGGTTCACTGGGTCAGATATTTACCAAGGGTGAGTCTGCAAATTGCTGCTTGAAAGGCACCTCGTGAAATAAAATATTAGGTATTCTATCGCCGTCCCCTTTGAGAGATATCTGTCCTCATAAAGCATCGGTGGGTGACTGAAGGAGGGGCTGAAAGGTATTCACCGTGTAAAAAATGTTGTTTAAACACAAGTTACTGACTCTGGAAAAAGTCGTAGATCCATGCACTCTCTCTACACCTTACTTCACATTCATACACAGTCACATTCACAGCAGGATATATATCTTCCACTGTTGGCCACTGAGCAGCTCCACAGGGGCAGTCGTGTGTTAAGCACACTGCTGAAAGGCTCCTCAAGGGTAGTTGTTGAGGAGTGGAACTCCCATATACTTTCCTCACAAGCGTTTTTTCCAGCTAGTCTGGGGATAGGAACCACTGACCTTCTCTGTGCAAACCTGCTTCTCTTGCCTCTAGGCTTCCACCACTTCCCCCACTTTTCCCCCTCTCTCTCTCATTCTCTCTCTCTCTCTATGTCTTTCTCAATCTGGGCCCAGGTGTTGGAATCCATTCTAACCGCCATTCTTGGAGTGAGTGAAATCCTTTCTGATAGTTTTTCTTTTTTACACTGCATCTGGGAAGACACTCTATCAATTAAGCCAGCAGGCCAGTCAAAGTGTTGCCTCATATCCTTCATGCCTCTAGCGCATTCCGGCTTCCAGCCCCCATGTGTGGTCCTACCCATGAATCTTAATCTTGTACCCAAACAGTTGCCATCAATTATCCTGGCTGCTACTGCTAACTCTTCCCCTGCCTCCCATTTTTCCCCATTAAAAAAGCCTTTTTTCCTCCTCGCTGCGACGGAATTGCCTCGCTCGCTTGCCTGGGAAATGATTTCTCAGCAGGCTTGTGGCCCCGGCGCTTTCCACAGGTGGAAGGCAAGAATGGATGCATGTGTGTATTTCTCTCTTAATTGTGCATGTGCGCACTAGCATACATGTTTTAGCTCGTGAATTGTTTGTGCAGTGGGTTGCTATTAAGGGTTTATCCCAGTCAATGTTCTTGCAAGAACATGTTTGGGAGCAGAAAGCTCACCAGCTAGATAAGAGATGAGAAAAGAAAAGAAAAAAAAAATGTAAATCTTGCAAATGACAATTTATGAAATTTACCATCCAAAATTAACTTAAGTTATAGCAGTTGATCTAAATGGAAAAAGTCTAATCATTTCACTTGAAAATGACCAAGTTCCAAAGATATTTAACATTTTATCCAAAGTGTGTAAAGTAGAGTTCCTGCATAGTTGGAATTCTGAAAGAAGTGAGGACGGCACATTGGCAAACCTGCACAACAAATCAATGTTTTACACCCACAAATTGGACAGAAAACTCAGCTTTGCCAAGAC
>JAOWBC010000002.1:10121418-10143409 GCA_028566105.1 Hypoplectrus providencianus
CTCTCTCTCTCTCTCTCTCTCTCTCTCTCTCTCTCTCTCTCTCTCTCTCTCTCTCTCTCTCTCTCACACACACACCCTGTACACACTCATGCACACATTTCCCCACTCCAATCTACTGTTCTTTTAGCCAGGAGGGGAGGATATGTTGCCAACATATAATTCTCCTCCCTCTACTCTCCTCTCCTCCATATCTATGTGGAATGCTTTTGAAGATGATAAACTGCTATTTTTCGATTTGCCCTCTGCAAGACTCCTATCTCACAGCTTTCACTCGTCCAGTCAGACCAGCCATCACAGCCATGTGTGTAAAGTTGGGCAAGCTGCACTGAGCCAAGGATCTGGCTTCGGGCGCTGTGGCTGGCTCTCCAACTAGTGACCAGGCTGTCAGCCGTGACCCGGCTGGAGCACCAGTCATTGTATCTTTGCTTCATCCGCTATCACTGTGAGGGGGAAAAAATGGCCAAGGATGGCGGTAAGGGAAAAATATTTTTAGTCATTTTAGCAGATATTTTGATAGATTTGCTGTGGTTCTCTGTCAAACGGATCTTCCATTGTGTTTTTCATACTTCAGCTTTATAAAAGTATGTTTCCTCATTCTGTTTAGCTCAATAAAAATAGAAGACAACAACAAACATGTCATCATCTTCCCTAGCTTGGGCCCAGTAATTACATTCACCTGATCATAAGTCAAAATACAAAGATGGGTGTCAAGCGCAATTGTGAGTAACTTTAGATCGCAAATCATTTTGTCATGTTGGGATCATCCTTATGAACTAAGCGTTTCACTATTAGATGTAATTGGATAGTAACACACTCAGTCCACAAATGAGCTGGCAAGCTAGATAGTTATAAATGCTAGAAAATGTGTTTACTGCAAAATAATTTCACACATTCTGTTTTTGATTGTTTCTCAACTCCAGTATTAGCATTTTTGGCCCTAGGCAAGTGCAACAATAAGATTTTACCATTTTTGAAAAGCCCAATGAACTGCAGCTCACTGCATTTACTTGCTGGTGTATTGATGTATGTAGCCAGTTAGTGAGCACATGTGGACAGGACACTATGGCTGATGTGACCAATAACAAACTGTCCACAGGGACAGCACCTGTAGTGATTGATGGAAGGTTGGACAAAGTCTCCGTCTGCCTGCAGGCTCCCTTAAGGGCTGCTTCTTTGTCACCTGTGGAGTCAGATGCCGGCAAGCTCACCCTCAGGCTGAATAAAGAAGGTACTTTTTATCAGTTAAGAGCTCATCGAGATGACAAATGACAAATGCTGGGCAGAGTTGAGCAGCTGTGGGGGAGGAGATCAGAGCTAACAATAACATCTATACGTGAATACAAGCTGTATATTATATTTAGGAGCTTTCCTGTCATCTTAACAACTCCACAAGTATCCTTATTAACATGTGCTGACTGCATTGGCTCTATCATTGGTTATTACAGTATTTCTTCACCACGCAATAATTAAAACGACCTGATTTTTAGCTGTGAAAAGCTTTGAATTGGCAGGTTAAAAAAAATAATAAATCAGCTTTCAAAATCATGCCTATACAAACAATCTAGACATGGTCTTAAGTGATTGGTGCAAGTCTAACTGGTGCAAGATTCAAAAAGGGCATAATCTGTCTCTTAATTAATCATGAGTGTGTTTGCAACTTTAATTTGCATCATCATTTGTAGTGACTTTGTATTTCTCTGTGAGACACAGCAGCTCATGTAGCTGCAGTGTGCTGTTTTGGTGAAAAGGGAATCCCTGCATAAGTGATGTAGAAAGGTTTTTATATTTTTAAATGGTGTTAAAATTTGACAATGTACACAGTGTTCTCACCCGTGGCACCAGCTCTTCATTGACCGCAGCCTCTCCAAGAACATACTGCTAAACATTCACAAGCAAACAAGTCAACGCTCAGGTTATTCTATCTAACAGATGTTAGAAGTGTGGATGTTATGCAAAACAGTCCGATTCTAATGACCGATGTGGCCATGGTAATCGGTTGACCAGCTGCAAAATCTACATGCAAAGTTATGTATGTGCAGACATTACGGCAGGCAAAGAAGTTCGGTGCAGGAGTAAGGTGTCAAAATAATAGTGAGAGACAACATCATCATCGCCCGGCACCTGACAATGATGATGAGGCACGAATAAATGCCAGAAATCTGTGTGATTGACATTTTAGAAAACACCCTGAGCCAACTCTCACTCATCATGGTTAAAAATGATCAGGTGGGGAAGTGGATGTATCGGTGTCTCTGTGATCTATACTCTGTCTCTATTTGAGGACATTACTGAAAAGTAAAAGGTGCAGCAGCCTGAAAACAGAGTCACTGAGTTGTTTGGGATGCTGGCCAGCAAAGCAGGAGATTAACTAGCACCACCAAAGTTGCCATCACCCTCTTCACACCCATAGAAAAGTTTTCTAGGTAAAACATAGCGAGCGACAATATTTAAGAACTTTCCATATTTTTTTTTATCAACACTTGAGCAATTTCAGGGTCAATTTGGCTTTGTTACATACATTCTCACATTCATATATCATCTCTTTTCTCTGTATCTCTCGTAGCTGTACACCACTTAAGTCATCATAATCAGGTCTAAAGAGGAGTTTTAGCATCAGACTGAGATAAAGGGACAAGTGTACTTCTCGTGGGCAGACAGTAAGATTGGCAAACCCTCTCATTGCCATCTGAGTCAAAGTGGGTTGCCAGGTTGAGATGAGGTCACACATGGTCTATAGCCCAGCAACGGGGCCCTGGCTCTGCTTCATGGCTCTAACAGTGGGAAACACACATACACACATACTTGCAGAAGCTGGCAGCGTAGAGGAATGCTCTCATTCAGCACAGGGGAACGGAAGTCTGTCAGAATGAAGCTGCACTACTGAGCTGCGCGTTGATGTAACTACCACAGAGCTGGCAGTATTTGGGGTAGCCAGTTCAGCCTCAGACAAACACTCATACACACACACAAAAAACAAAACAATTGAAAGACCATGGGCACTGCTATTCAGATTTTGCTGTCTAACAAAATAACAATTTCTGGCTATTCACTGATATAATTCAATGCACGAAAAACGGAGATATCGTACAGGTTTGCATTCATTTATATATTCCCCTGTGCTTAGACTCTATTCACTTCCCTCCCCACAAATGTTTATTGGAAAGAGCATGGGAAGCCAAATGGAGATGCAGTGATTGACAAAACCACATCGTGGGCCTTAAATGAGAGTTTATGCGTGCGTGGCGGGCGTATTTACAACTGTTAACAAACAGCCTTAGGGGAGAGAGGAGCACCAGAGAGATACCATCAGAAGGTAGTGGAGAAATAAACTTTATGGAAATGGCGGACTAGCGGAGACCCCCGACTACAAGCTGCATAATGCAACAAAAGAAGGGGATGATGTTTGTGTCAGAGTACTTTTTAATATTCATACGTTACATTTTCCAACTTAATTGGAACCTGTCAGGGTGCATTGGCTGAGAGTGGCATCACAGCAGCAGCTGGGCTGTTTCCCCACAGCTGATGAGATGTAATAAAAAGAGAGAGAGAGGGACACAGAGAGAGAGAGAGAGAGAGAGAGAGAGAGAAAGAAAGGGAAGTGTATTGCAGGGCGCCGAATGAAATGCAATTCAGAGTCAATGGGAGTCAAAAACACATTACTGCAAGCATGGCTTGAGTAAACCTGTAAAGGGAAGATTGTTTAAGACAAATACTTCCGCCTATTCAAACCCGACTGTTCCCTCTGGGGTCGGCCTCTCTCTTATTATCTCTATCTGTGTGCCTATTTATCTGGACACACAGAGACACACATATACATACATGAATAGAGATTGAGGGAACTCAAGCTGGTCTGGCAACCTTTTGATCAAATCAACTTGTCAGAGACTCTGGTGTTCATTGTGATGACTGATGTTCTAAATAACCTCAAATAACAGCAATTATTGTCTAACTTTTGAACTGTAATTCTTTGTTACTTATCTGTAGCCATATAGTATGGCAGATATCTAAAAGCAACTGATAATATCAGCCCAGCAAATGCATTCGTTGAGATGGTGTTTTAGTGCACATCATCTGATAAAATGCCACTTTTATGCACTTCATTATAAGTATCAGTGAGTGTATGTGTTGTTGTGAGCTCACACAATGAATCATACAGTACATGTAACTGTGTTTCCCTGGTCGACATATAAACGAATAAACAGAAGTAGCTTATTATCAGAACTGGCATATGACAGATGCTCAACAAAACTACCTGTTACAATAGTTACAGAAAATGAGCCATACGGCAGGCTTGTGGGTTAGCTTAGCGGTCTCCAGAGTTGCTGGGCTGCTCTTGCTAGCCAATAATTCTAATATAGTTTGCGGTCTGATAAACATTAAATTCATGGGAACAATTTTAGACATACATTTGAGGTTTTTGTTACACAGGAAATGGTCATGGTTTCATCTAAAGCAGTTGGTCTTCGCTCACACCCCTTAGAAGCCCCCTGCGTACTCTACAATAACACTGAACTGTCATGGCTAAAACGCATTAGCAAGAGACGATTTACAGTAAATACTAATACTAAATACTAAACTCAAAGTATCTTAGTCCTTACGGAAATGGACAAATTGCACACACACACACACATATAAACACAACTAACCTGCTAAGCAAGGCAGAGACCTGCTCATTCGGAGCGGTTCATTGGGTTCATTGAATGTAGGAAATATACAGTGTGTTATTTAGTTTCTAGGCTCTGACCTCCTTGCTCTCAGCATGAAGCATCAAGCTCAGCACAGCAGGGGGAGCAACGATAATAACTTCCTCTCTAGGGGAACATAGAGTCCAAGCCTACTTGTGGATGCTGTGTTGGAGGTGTTTTTTTTGAAATGCAAAAGAACAGCAGCTGGACCAGCAGCTGCATCAATAACATCAAGTGTACAGCGCTCACATGGAAGCTATGCAGGAGCAGAGTGAGCAAGAACACCGATGACTTAAGTCGACCACCATGGGAAATTTGATGTGTTTTATATATAAGTTGCAGTGAAGAAATTGCACCAAGGACTCAAGTTGACTGCCTGATCTAGCTTGCTGGCTCTACTTCAACACTTTCTACTGTGGACTACAGGAACCGCAACGCTTGGTATTAATGTACGATCAATTCTACCATCTCTGCAAGAAGTGTTTTACTGTAAAGGCTGCTGAAGTCTGATGATGGGGACAAATGTGTTATACGTTGCACATGTGAGCAGTGATGTGACAACTTCTGCAGCACCAAGTTATGCTAGTGTAATGATTAGATTATCAACCCCATCAGTGCAGTTTTTTTGTAGGGTCGATCTTCTGTTTCTCCATTGCACAATATTTGAAATCAGTGCTTTCAAACACATAACCAGGAGGGAAGTCAGCCCTTTAGCCTCTAAGACAAGTCTAAAATATCATCCTCTGGCTGCTGGATGGGTTAAATGTAAGGCACAATGAGGATTACTGCTTTATTTTTAACCCAGATAATGGATTAATCTGTTCAGTGTGGGATTTACAATTATGGATATATTTTTTTGCCAAAGTTTGGTGGGGTAAAATGCGACTTTATTCTAATTTAAACTGACTAATAGAATAATGCATCTCTGCAAAGTCAATACTGTATTTTTACTTTTTAAGCTTTGCCTTATTTTAACCTTTCTCTCTTTCTAGTCAATGACTGGTAGTTAGTATGCAGCAGTGCACAATTTAACTCTTTTTGGTTGGCATACACAAAGCACAACAGTTTCTGCTGTGTGCCACAAAAAAGGAGTTGGGAAAAAACAAACTGGCGTTAGAATTTACAGAAACAAGTTTTTTTCATGATGTGCAACGAGTAACAATCATAACAATATGGGGTGCATTGAACCTAAAGGTGATACATATGTTTGACAGTTTGAATCTCAGTATAATCATATTACTATCGCTGTTCAGTTGATCAAGACATTGTCCTGTATTCAAAGTTTTTCATAACAGTAATTGTTTATTTTTATGAGCAGCCAATGGGATGTTCATCAATTCATACATGCACTTAATTATTTGCAAATAAAAAACTCCTGTGATTGCATATTTGGGCGGTGTGTTGGCCCTTTGTGTATGAGGCTGCAATGCTCTTACCTGTAGAGGTCCGATGGAGAGTAACCAAAAAAGAGAAAGAGAGAGAGAGACATAAATTAGTTAATTCTTAAATGAGAAGCCCCATTCTCCACAGAAAACTAATGGTAATTAAGCCTTTTGCAGGAAATTAGTCCACCATTGCAAGACAACTTATCATTCTAGTGCATTTTACCAATAATGGCCCCACTTGGCATTAAATGGGCATTAATTTAGGTCATTTAGCCTAAATCAATTTTTCTAATTGTTAGGAGAACAAAGTTGGGTCTGACCACAATTTCAAGAATGTTCTCATTTTGGGTCATTTTTACTGACACAAAATGAAAAGAAATACGGGGTACCTGTAAAAGGAGCACTATCACCTTAAGCAAATGATATGTCATAAAATGCCATGATAGCTGGAACATTTTCTTTATTTCCGTAGTAGAGGGTGCCTGCTCTTTCATACGGAATGGCCACAGTAGCTAGTCTGCATAAAGAAGAAAAAGCTTAACAGCCATTCTGTAGAAAACTACCATTTAAAGTGCATGAACTAAATCACAAGTTAATTATTACAACTGGTATCGCTAAGTCAGTAGGAAAGTAAAAGATAACCTAACACATATCAGCTTGTGATGTTCAATACACGGGGGAGGTGGTTTGTTTTGTTATTTAACTTTATATTGTGCCATCGTTCCCTCTTTCCTTATCTATTTCTGTTTAAATCAGAGATTTTCTAGGTTTCCACAACACCCTTTTCATAATCCCTGGAGAAAAGCTATGAACTAGTAGAATTCTGGCTGTGAGCTATACGTATGTGCAGATGAGAACGCAAAAGATATAAGAGATTGTGATCTTGTTGGAAACAGGGAGCTTTGGCTCCAATATATTTTGGTTTACTGATGTATCACAGTCTTTTCAATGATAAAATTCTTCTTGCATGATCCTTGAATACCAATATAGAATAGTAACTCTTTTTATTATCATGCACTGATGTCCCATTTGTCATTAATGGTTTTTTTTTTTTTTTAGAAAAATGCTATGAGAGCCAACACCTTTGTGCTATTTGACAGATCTTTATCATGTTTGAGCACACATGACATTCATTTGAGTTGAAGATGAGACAACAGCTAGGTGAAAATGCACTCACACATACGTTATTCCCCAACACATATGCATATGGTTGCGCATCCATAGCCGAAACCCAGTAACACACATACACACACAATCGCACCAGGCAGTATAGCTGGGAACATCTGGAGCTGAAGTCGATTGGAAGTCAAACCACAACGCTGGCGGTGGACCAAAGCAGAAGGCGACAGATCTAGGCAATCACAGCTATCTCCATCATTGGCCTGCCTCTGTCTCCCTAAACCCGCCACCTCCCAAATTCACCACAATGACTTTGAGAAAGAATCACAGGCTCCCTCCACCAGCGCTGCAGGGTGCAGGAAGTTCAGGACCAAAGTCAAACCAATGGCACTGATAAGTGAAACTAATTTTGAATTTTAACTCTAGTGGAACACAAAGCAGTGCAATCTGAAACAGCCTGTAATTTTTGAATTAATGTTGGAACTATATCGTAGAATATATCAGTCTTATAACCCTAAAACTGGTAACATTTATATATGGAGTTTTTCTCTGAGCACAACCTGCATTAGTAACACTGGGCCATGACTGCAGTAAATGTCATAAAGTAGAGGGTGAAAAAGGGCTCGTGACGGCTCCAGCTACATGGTTATTATTCTCTCACACTCCACCTCTTCTCCTCCTGTCTCTCCTCTTCTGTCACTCACACCGTGCAATACAGCAGAAATGACATGAAAAGAAAGTGCAAACTGAAAATAATGCACAATGTACATTAGCTTTGATGGATTCAAAGCAATCCTGTCTGTTTGTCTCCTCTCATCTTTTTTTCATCACACAAAGTAAAGATGCGTCAGTAAGTTTCAGTTTAAAGCCTTATCTTGTTTAAATGTCTTACAAGGTGAGAATCTTACAGTACAGATGTGATTGCATTGTCAGCGCTTCTTGGTTGACATTTAATAGAGGTTCACCTCCCAGAAGAATTAAAGTCACACATGAGGGAAAATAGAAAGGAGGAATAAACACTCAAACACACACACCCACCCACAAACCTTGACTAAACTCATTTCCTAAACTTTAACACACTCTAAAAATCATGACAGCATTAACTCACAAGGTGGTAAAAACAGCACACTACTTGCTGATTCAGGTCCTCCCCACTAAAAAAAAATTTTTAAACATTTTTTTTTTCATATAGTTTGAATGACTGTTCTATTTAATGCTGTGAAATGGTTGCACTGTCGCTGTTTTAACAAGTGGTGAAATCTAAATACCTGGTCAGGTTGAGGCACAAAAATATTTGAGTTAAGGCTATTCTGTCTTTTCCCTTTGCGAACTTTCTTGCTCTTTATAAGACCAACATCCCCCTTTTTTCCTGTTATAATAAGTATGCCCGCTAGAGTTTACCGCTCAACCGTCAATATTGGGCTTCATAAATTAATCCTACTGGCTAATGATTAACAGTGCATGACTTTTTGTAGGCATGTAAGTAAGAAATAGAGAATGGAGCAGCCTGCTTTAATCTATTTCCAAGCAATTATGCATTTGTTTGTATTAGTTGTAAACATTTTACTATGAGAATGTGGAATGTGTAAATGCGATAACTGCTGCATTCAGAATATACAGTATTAATTCAGGAATCTGAAAACGAGATTTGAAATGATTTGATTTGCCTGTATATTCTCTTGGCTCTGGTTTCAAACACCTTGCTGGGGGTTGTTTTAGACCAGTGCTTGTTTCAGTATTCAGTATTCTGAACAAATATTTGTCATTTTCTGTGTTCATGTCTGTAGGGATTTTTGCCTGGAGAATATTTTCTGCTTGATGTTTCCGCTTGTTTCTAGTAGATACTTTCCAATAACTCCAAAATCCCCAGCCAAAACCACCAACATACATCAGCATTTGCACATTTATTTCACCCTAGTGCTACCAGCTTTCTGAATTTAGATGAAACGCTGCAATTGCAACAGCTTTGACATTAGACAGGATGGGGCACAGCATGTATTTCTTTCCATGGCATTGGCTGCACAAATGCATTCACTCTGGATCATTGCAGGCTGATAGGCAGGACCACAGAGAGCTGTAGATTATCTGCTTTCAGAAAGATGTTCTGCTTGTTTAATGGCCCCTGTGCTGGTAAAAGGCATGGTCAAATGGCCAGAAGGACATGGAATGAACACAGGCATTCAAGTCTTTCAAAGGTTGTTCTTGCCATATTATTATCATAAAAAACATGGTTGCATGGAAACCACAGGTTCCCTGTTAAGAGTACTGTAATTGGACATTTACACTCAAAAAAGATATGCATTAAAAAGTATAGGACTGAGTGCATGGTGTCTAAGGTAGCAGTGAGACACTGTTCTTCCACAGCAAACTGGGAAAACTGTTTATGCATGGAACTGGCAGTGGGCACAAGGGAATAAAAGCAAGCAGGAGCTTAACTCCATATTGGCATGTGAAAAGCATTCTAAGGGGTAATTCACATACTTTTGGTCAAAACCTGAAGTATTACAATATTTACAATATAGACCAACTTTGAAATCGGGTTTTAAAAGAATAAATTGTTCACCTCTTACCTACTCCTAAATTATGAACAAACCGAGCCTCTTTTATGTAGGTGCACCTGTTTCTTCCTCTTCCATTTGCACTTTTACAGACAGACAGACACAAACAAGCAGGTGCTTCTCTTCTTACCGCCCACTCTTACACTGCTATCTGACAGCTCTTCATTCTCGTCATTACTACATTCATTTGAATACATGTATTGTCTATTATTCCCTTTTTTTTTTTTTTTACTAGCCTTTCATCAAAAAGCTGTCATTGGTGTGGTCCGGTTTCTCCAAATATCAAAAAGGACTTGAAAGCTCATTTGTCTACCGTTTTAATCATTACTGAAACTGTTTATAGAGTAGGCCTATAACTCCTGAACTGTCAAGTTCAGGTGAGAAAGGAGTTTTAGCTTGATTAGGAATGGTTTTATCTGGGTAATTAACAGGAAATGCAAATTTGAGTTTGACCTCGATTGCAGGTAGGCATTTGGGATATATAGGAGAAAAAAGATCTCACTTCTTTAGCAAAAGGAGAGGAAATCATAAACATACAGACAGTAGGGATAATGCCAACACAATTTCAAGCTAGGAAAAACATTACATTAGAAACAGCAAAACAAATTTGTCTTTAGAAGACAAAAGCACGGTGGAAAAACAGCGGTGCCCCCAAAGGTACAGTTTGCCTACACAAGATGATAGATCCGACTTTGGGCTGGCTGACAAAAATATGTTTATATCTCCCACGACAGTTCTCTCGCGCAGCTATTTTTCTCCTGTGTCAGGGGCCAAGCCTCTCAAGGTGTGTTATCATTTAGTGCGGTGAAGTTTTCTGCTGGTGAATTGATTCTGTGGGTTGAAGGCTACCCGTCTCCTCAGCATCCTCCAGCTAACCCAGCCAGACCAAACCTGATGCATTTGTGCCCACATATTCTCTCTGTTCTCGTCCAAAAACCGAAAGGGGTGAGCACGAAAAGCCTCCTTCGAGGGAGGAGTGTGAAACCCTCCTTGAAGGAAAAAGAGGGCCTACCATCTCTCTCTTTTTCCCTCTCCCCAGCTTGTGCGTTGCTCACAAAGGCAGCAGACAGGCGGGTAGAAATCAATTCCATGGAGCCCCCAGATGAAAGTAAGTAAGAAAGAGAGCAGAGAAAGACAGGGAGGCTGTATGAAGATTTCACCAGGCGAAGAGCAAAAATAACCAATGGCTATTGGCTGGTCTTCCACCTGTGTCTATACACACTCACAGTACAGTACAAAAATGTGGCAAACCTAGTAGGAGGTAAGATGCATAAAACTTACTGCAAGGCTCGTACTGAAACACAGACGGTCTCTCTCTCAAAAGCTAACCGGAAAAATTAATCTCCGGTGATCATTTAACCGTCAAAAAGATACTCAGGCCAATCAATGTCATTTGAAAATGCCAGATAGAACAACAAGATACATCATTTCCACAGGTTTTTGTCAGTGGCAACATTATCTCACCCTTACTTCAAGTAAAATATGTCTGCTATACTTTGTTCAAGCATTAATTCACAATCTGGTCGTAAACAAGTGTTTCTATTGCTCAGGTTTAGACTGGCTGTCTCATAATAGAATCTGAGACCACAGACCATCTTCAATCAATTTGTCCTTTGGCAAAGAAGGTAATCTGAGATGACATAAATGAGATAAACAAAGCCCTGTGACTCGAGATTTATTCATGTTTGAAATTCCGATAGCAAACCACCTGGAGTATTTCATCTTAAGACGTTTTGCATTAGCATTTCCATACTGTTTAAATCTTTTAGAAGCAGTTTGAAGTGTATAGACATTTCAAAGGAAGTGTTTATAATGCAACATCATGAAACATTATTTATGGTATTTGAATACTTTGGAGAGTCTGCCGTCATGATCGCCTGATGGAGCTGCGGCATCAAGGTCCCGCCTATACAGCCTGTGACCAATCACGAGTCAATCACGGCTGTCAATCATGACTTTGCACCTCTTTCTTATCTTCTCTAATTATTACAATTGAAAAAGAATAACTAACATACAGTGCATTAGCATATCAAGACTATGTGAAATGATAAACAATATCTTCAGCTCGACCATTGCTTTGTTGAGCTCAGTCTGCTAACATGGAGGGAGCTGGGTTTATTCCCCAGAGAGTAGCCAAGCACAAGGGGGCAACTGATATGTTTCATTTAACTTTTTGCTGTCAGGCCATTCCTCTTTATAGAGCCTATCAAGACTTAGACCCAGGAAAGTTTGAGGTTTTGAGGCTTTTTTTTTTGTTTGTTTGTTTTTTTTGTAGGATATCATATAAACTGTGTTGCTTAAGTTGCCGTACTTGATTCTACTAAGCTATTATTTAAACACGCAGACAAGTTATTTCTATAGTCACTTGTCTCAAATGAATTCCTGGTACAGAGCACATTTGAAATGTTTAGTTTTCATTAATTTAATCAAGGCTCCTGTTCAAAAAAAAAAAAAAAAAAGCCCACACACAATATGATTAGGGTCATCCTAGTGAAGAGCAGAGCTGTAACATTATTTGCCATTAATTGCAGCACTTATGTCTGAGGAAAATAAGTATACTCATAGGAACTAGCCTTGATCAATTGAGAAACATGTTGGCACTCACATAGACACGGTCAGATACAAAAGTTCGTCAGCGGGAAATGACAAACTAAGTGTTGCTCACTTATCAATATCTGCACAGCCAAAACACTCATGTATTCATTCCTGTCTACAAACGTTTTCTCATTAATGCCATTTATAAGTACATGAAGGACAAGGTCACCTGTGGCAGGGCAAGAGGAGAATTCATTTCGCTCAGGCCTTGGATACACTGATAGAGAGAATAAGGAAGGAATGAATAAGCATCTGTAGACGGTGTGTGTGTTAGTGTGTGTGTCTCTGATTATGTGTGCAAGAGAGGGAGAGAAACCTAAATCCAAACCCGACAGGGGAGGATGAGTCTGTACACACACACACACACACACACACACACACACACACCAAACATAAGCATCTTCAAGCTGACTAGGATCCCAAACAGCCCACTTACAGGCAGGCTTTTGGCGCTATCTACAATCTGCATCACTGCTCTTGTGTGTGTGTGTTTGTGTGCGCACTCAGACCACAGAGTGCCAACAGCTCTCAACCAGTATTAGGATTAACCTACTGATCGATCCTGGCAACACAAATATGAACAGGACAGAGAGAGAGAGAGAGAGAGAGAGAGAGAGAGAGAGAGAGAAAGAGAGAGAGAGAGAGAGAGGGGAAGAAGGGAAGAGAGCATCCTTGTACAATAACAAACACAGAGGGAAGGTAGGAAGGAGTGCATGGAGGAGAGGAAGAGTGATAGTGGAGCTAGAGTCTCAAAAGAGGGAAAGAGTGAGTGTGTGTGGGTGTGAATGAGTGGGAGGATTAGTAAGAGATAGGAGGAGGATGACACACATGCACACACACACTTACTTCCCACTCGCAAATCTTTGATGGCAGATGGAGAATGGCATCTCCCAGACTATGTTTGTGTGTGTCTGTGTATGTGTGTGAGAGAGAGGGAGTACGGGTGTGTCCATTTCAGGCCAGCCCGTTTCTTCCACCCCTGTGCTGCGTTCATTTGACATCCGATCTAAACTGTGTGCGAACACGCACTAGGGACATACAAAATGAAAGAAATTCAATGTGTATATGTTTGACTGTTCCTGTGTGTGTTGCTCTGTGTTTTCTACTGTATGTAACTGTGTGTATGTGAGTGCAAAACTACAACAAATTGATTTGCATGACTGCTGAAGTGAATAAAAGTCCCATGTGTGTACCTGTGTTCAACTGCCTGACTTTATGTGTTTTCTGTTTGTGTCTGAGTATATTTTCGTGTACTTGCCACTGTGCCCTTCAATTGTTCCCTTATCCAGATGTATAACCCCCCTCGCAGTAACCCCAACGTTTCCTTCAGCTGATCGCCTGGTAGTCTGTTTAAAAAAAAAAGGCTGCACTTCAGGTCCTGAGCAGCAGATTTGAGCTGACAAGATATCATTGGATTACAAAGCACATTTCACCGTAAGTTTAACGCTTGACACACTGGCGCCTGGGTTGGTCAGGCATGCAGATGGAGATGGAGATGGAGATGAAGCAGCGGTTCTCTCCTACCCATCATAGTCTGTGGCATTTGCAAAGGGCACTTGCAGGAAGCCTCAGACATGACAAGCTCCGGCTCCATCTGCATCCCATGATTGCTCTGTGGACTGAATATAACAGACGCTTTCCGAACCACTGGAGCGACGGGACACTTTAGCAGCGAGGCGGTGAAAGTTACACACACAGGTAAAAACCATTTGTGCAATGGCGTTAATACCGTTTCTCTGCTGCCCACATCCTCTTCTACTAAGGGATGAGGCCACTTGCTGGCTAGAGTGCTGGCCTTTATTGAAAAAAAAAAAAAAAAAAGAATTAAAAAACACAGTCAGTCAAGCGAGATAAAACAAAGACGTGCTTGAAGGTAATTGGAAGAGCAGGCCGGGCATTACAAGGGTGGAGATGGGGGAAAAAGAAAAGCGTGGACCTACAAGGCGAGGGAACGCATCAAAGCTTGATTAGCTGCGCATTAAAAGCAGGCGTACTTTCTTCCTGCGAGTACTTAGCCCTCACTGAGACCCCAGAGCCCTTCACCCTCCAAGCCTCCACCGTTGCGAAGAGAGAAAACTTGTGTTCTCTTTCATGGTACATGTGTACTTCTGATGTGTAGCGGGGATTGTAATGTTCCTGATGGCAGGCCCCGGTGATTTGTCAAGAATGATGGTACATCTGCGGGAGACGGCTTTAATGATGCACTGGCCCTGGTTACAAGCTCCCTCTGTGCTATGCTAAAACACACACACACAGACATGTTACGCACGCACCACACATCCACACACCACAGTGAGGATCGTACCTGTGACCGTGCTCCCATTTAGTTAACATGTAAGACTGAAAATCCCTTCACTCCATCTACGTCAAGACATCAAAGGAGTAACGGAAGAAGTCTTTTTGCGACTGAATGATGGCAGATGAGAATGCAAAATGTGGTTCCACAGAAGCACAAAAATGGATTCCCTGTGATACCTTAAGAAGGTATGAAACATTAATTTCATTAAGTGAAAATGAATCAGCAGAAATCAAGTTAGTCAAGTCAAGTAAAGACGATAAAAATGTGGTGGCTTCAGTCTCTTGAGTTAAATTCTCGTGTTTTATAGCAGTGCAATCTCAGAACCTATTGGCTATTAGTCAGATGATTTGGTCAACTGGGGCATAGGTTTATATTTCTGGGCTTCCTGTGCAACCTCAGACACAAGAGTAAAGCTGATTTATGATACATTACCATGACTGGATTGTTTCACAGGTACTTAATTTAGCTACCTGTAAAACAATTAGCTTTGCTTAGCTAAGTAAAAGCTTGATTGTTGTTGTCTGATTAATTTCCAGATTACATACCATCCAATGCATTAAAACTCTTTTGCTCTCAATACACACTGTTTACCTTCAGTAAACCAAAGTCAATTGAAATGTGACTGTTCAATAATACTTCAACAGACCAAGAACAAAAAACATACTTTTTGATACTAAATGGTCTTGTTGCATACAGATTCTACATACAAAATGGTTTAATATGTTATTTGTACTGAAAATTTGAATAAAAACATTTAAAGACAGCCTACTGGGCTTCTGAAAATTGTGCTTGTGAATTTCAGTATTTTTCAACCTCTATTTATCGGAACATTATCAACAGATTGGTCAATGATTAAGCTAATCTATAGCTCGAAGCTTTCAGCATGCAAATAATGGTAAGTCATAACTGGTCGGTGACTCAGTGTGGGCAAATGAACACACTATTCACAATGGAAATTGTACAATTATACTTAGTTGAAATATCTAGTCGAAGACTAAACCTACACTTTGACTATGAGCAGAAAAGTGACATTTTGTTCTCTCCCAAGACTAAGTGTATTCTAAAAAAGCTCTACTTTTGCAAATTCTATTAGATTTCTAGATTGTATTCATGTTTTAAATTGTATTGAGTGGCTTTGAAACAACAAAGACGGTCAAACCTTGAGGCAACACGACTCATATGAAATGCATGCTGAACAGAAGCCAATGAAGATCGACAGGACAGAAAGAGAAGGTAGAGAAAGCAGGAAAGAGGGTAATGCAGCCTAGGACACAGAGAGGTTAGGAGGGGTGTACTGAGCTTGTGCTGTGGGTAAGAGGGTGGAAGGGGGGGCCGGGGGCATCTGTCTACTGTTCAATTTGCCATCTGTGAGGCGTACTACTGCCAGGGTCCCTAATCAGGCAATCCATCACACCCCCATAGAAACACTGTCAATTACACATCGTCCCAAGGCTGACAGTGGCCCTCATGCCATTCAAAAAAGTTGTTGCCTTCTCATGCGTCACTCTCTATTGTTAGAGTTTTCTGGTGCTTTATAGCAGATTCAGAATCACTTTGGATACAACTTGTACAAGAGGGTCTTCATCCCCGCTTGTTTTATCCAGCTTCATTTTAAAGCATTGTTGCAAACACACCACGCCAGCAGCTGGTACTGCAACACATAATGTTATGAGCCAGACATGAATATTAATATTTACATTAACTGCTATTACATGTGCATGAGTGTATCAAGATTTTATGGGTTCCACATCTACTTAGCCAGTTACAACTGGGATCAACAGCTTCATAATTAACTTGTTAATTATTCAAGATTCACTCACTTTTGCAATATATTTCTTCCAAATTTTCCAAGTAATCACATCACCCACTACTGCAACAAGACCAGCCTCTTTCAGATAAGCTTACAACTTATTCACCACCAATTTCCAAGGCTTTCCTTGACCTGAAGTCCATGCTCAGACAGCCAAACATCCAGTCTATCAGTACATGACTCAAACACTTGTGGAATTAGATAACAAGCTGTCCAAACTATTTATCTACTCTGTATTCAAACATTGTAGTTCTGTCTATACCCAGAACTTTTCAATTCTCAGTGTTTGTTTGTATCCTTTTGTCCTTGATCAGTCTAGATGCTGTTATGGTCAAATACCCTCTCAAGCTTACATCATCCACAAGATTAGCAGCAAACGTTAGGTCATCCCGGGGCCTGAGACAAGGGCTTTGAGTTTTATTCTCACCACTGCTTGTACAAAGTTAGACAAAGGGGGAGATCAATCAGCATCTTGCATAAATTGTCTGGAATTGGTACCATAAAACAACTGCTGCACTTGTGGATTGATATTTCTCATTCATCCCATTTCCTAAATATCACATTAAAAAGGGGGCGTACAAGAAGAGAAGACATTACTTGTCTGTGAGTGGGCCACTAATATTCACACAGCACCTTGGATGTGTACCTGACAATCATTCTAATTGACTGTATCCATCTATTAGCTATACCCACATCTCTAAGCCTATCTCTGCTGTTACTGGATGAGAGGCGGGGTAAACCCTAGAGAGGTCACCAGAAACACAACCAGTCATGCTTAAGTTCACGCCTACCACCATTATAGTTGCCAACTGCCCTAACCTGTATGTTTTTGGCTTTGCAAACACCTGGAGTAGGCCATGCAGGAATGGGTAAGCTGCAACATAAGGATCTGTTTACAAAGTTGGAGGACAGGACAGCTCCCAAATAAACCATGTGGCAGTGTCTTGATTGTCCCCTGGTGGCATATGAATGGACCATGGATCAAATGATTCCTTTATTGAGCAAAGAACTGCAGTAGACATCCACAATGGGGTCTAAGTGCGGTCATGGAACCACATGATTTCTCCTGGTCAATCAGCACAGATCAGCTACATCACAGAGAGTGACACCATGGCATCTGTCCAATCAGTATAACAATAAAAATAAAAAAAGTTAAATAAAAAAATAAATCAATTGACCTTCATTGAACTACACAATCAAACGTTTATGTCAAATTATTTTTCTCATAGGTAGTTTTTGTCAAGTTTTGAATGTTCAAGTGCTCATTTCTCTTAATATTTTTTTGTTTTTGATGTTTAATATAAAAGGGTGTTATGTAAGTTTTGACAGCTCACATTTTGCTTTGATTGAGTCAGGTAGGTGTATAGGAACTGATTAACACAGCTCTAGTCTTTGTAGCCACTGCACAGACTCTGGCTCCAACTTGTGTCAAAAGTGCAAGATGGCAGCAACTGCATCTGGGATATATTGGCTTCACTTTTCTATAGTGGAAAGAACTGCAGATGTGTCATCCATGTTTATGTACAGTCCATGGCACTAACCACAGCAACACAGTGCCGCTCTCATTAATTCCCAGTTCTTTATATATGTATAACACTTCATTTCTGCTACATTTTTTTTTCAGAGGTATATATTGCTGACTATACTGCCATCAACTATAGATTGAAACCACAGAGGCAAAATTAAACTATCACATACAATACCTGTAGCTTGTATGAAATGAAAACCACCAGAAAAACAGTTGTCTCGTACAAAAAAAAACATATGGTGTTATAAAAGGGCTTTAAAATATGTGGTTAAAGTTTCTCCTAAGAGCAACTGTATGTGTTGATGTAAGATTTGATGAAGTAAATTTAAATCAGATGCAGGCAAGCATCAAGGAGACAGAACAACTTCTGTCAACATCTCTTAATGACTTTCTGTTTATATCATCATAAAACACTCTATTCTCCATCCAAATCCATCATGCTAAGCAGCACCTGCAAGTCACATACTCTGTACAGACAACCCTCAATCACTAAACAATTACTGAAGCATTGATCAAAGACCCAGCAAACTGTTGCACAGCTCATTAAACCAGCAGTAAACATTAACACATGCTAACAATGTGAGCTGTCTTACCTTGAACAGCATTTGTTCTCTCTATTTCCAAGGCATTTACCACTGTAGCCTACCGCCTACCTGCTCTCAAAGCTAAACAGTTAGCTAATAGCATGAAGTTCTCCAATACACACAGGGCACCGCAATACTTAATGAAGCTGTGTAACACAAACTACAAAAACATGAGATTCAAACTAAAGCTCATTACAACTTATGACTCCTGGAATATGTTGTTACATGTTTTAATGTTAACTAAAGTTGCTACCTAACAGCATTTCTAGCTAGCAACTGCCAAACAATCTTAAGCTAAACAGGGCGTTTGGTTCGGAAGAGCTCAGCAGCCACCGTACACAGTGAATCATATAAAGTGAGATACACAACTGCAGTAATATAAAGGTGGAGAGAGATACAACTTTTTGACAAAAGAAACTAACAAACACTTAAAGAAACAAAGTACATGTCACAAAACTGGCTCTTACCTCAGCAGCACAACTGCTACATTAGCCAGTGGCTAACTGCTTGTACTCTGACATACAGTTTATGGCACCGCAGCTAAAACAAATTCCAGAAGGCTTATATATTTATACAGCTGCTGCCGACTTACCAGGAGGGGGCAGCGTAGATAAAGTTATCTATAAATACAGTAAATTCCAAGGGCAGTCTGTTGTGAACCTTTATTTTTTTTTTTTTGGTGTTGTTTGCTTTTTATGTATAACATGGTTAGACTTGAAAAACAAGGCATACACAAGAGAGTATGAAGTTGTTGTGGCAAATGAATTAGCAGTTGCCTATTCACACACCCATAAAGCAACATTTATTTGGAGTCCTGCTTCTGGCCAGCTATAAGAAAAAGTCCAGTATTCACAGAAATAGCCGCTTCTGTAGCTACTAAATGGTATTTTTTGTCTTTCTCTGTCCATAGTTTTGTGTTGGAGAACAGCTTACAGTCAGTGTATCAGAGTCTGCATGGAAACAAAAAAAATGCATGGAGTGAAGAGAGCGGTGTGAAAAAACCACAACAAAAAAAAAAAAACAATAAATTGCTGGCAGTAAAACCAAAACAATCAACTGAAAGAGACGCTCCATGGAGATAAAGCAACCCGCACCTGCAGAGTGATAATCTCTACCTCTTACACAATATGCCGTCATTGGTACATTGTTATTATATGAACATTAATTCGTGCATAATAGTTTGCTGGTTTTACCGGTGAGTTTAGTGGCCGCTGCCACTAAAAGCAGGGCTAGACCTGCACTATCATATCTAACCATCTAACTACTCCCCCGTCCTCTCCCTGTCTCCCTCTCTCTTTTTTATAAATGCAAACCAGTTCTAATTTGGAGGCCATCAGCTTGCTAAATGCACTCTAACTCTCTCTGGCACTGAGGTCACATAGCCCGCCGAGCACACTCATAAACAAATTAATTGGCTTGCCAACACTATTTATGTGCTCCACACACACACACACAAACACAGACATCCACACGCCAAATACACACTGCCTCCGTCCCTGCTGCTATAACCCAGGTACCTTTTGTTCAGTGAATAGGTGTTATACACCCTGTAAATTAATAACAGCAACTCTGAATGAACACTGATTTGAAATGTTCAAAATGTTGGAGCCTATTTAGTATTACAAGGTAAACACTGTCATCTTGTTTGATTTTTTTTTTTTTTCATATAGAAGTAACATTTCAGGCAGGCTGGAGATAGAAAACGTTTTCAAGCATTTTCCTGTCTCCAGCTATGAATAATTTAATTTAAGATACACTTAATTTATTTGTGAAGCATGTAAATGCTGCATCTTTAAAGTTTTAATATTTAAACATGCAAGAATAAATAATGAAGCCAGGGTATTTTCCTTAACTATGTAATATGTGGGCGGCAGCAAGATGTCTATGCACAGAAAGTAGCATATGAAAAATTCAAAGCAAACCTGAAATAGGGGAGAAAAAATTCCACCTCCACCTCCTCTGCAGGTCCATATGATGAGTGGGTCCACATCACATTTGAAGACTTGAAGTGTCACTTTTCGATCCATTACCCTGTGCAGCTATTTTGGGCTACTAACATGGAAAATTACCTCTTTCAGAAAAAGCAAAGCACAAAATGATTTATTGATCTTGGTGGTATGCTTTAGGTAGTCTAGTCCAGAGCTTGTTCAGCACAATTTAACAAGGTTTTACTCATATGGTTTTACATCTGTCTTAAAGATATGATTTTGAACAATAGAGAAAACTGTATTCAGTGTTTTCCATTTGTACCAGGAGTTCAAGGCACTCGCAGAAATGCTGACTCACCTATTTAGATGGCAAAAGATACTGCATCATTTTACATATGTTTTAATATAGATATATAATAGTCTGATAAAGGAACAGTTATTGGAGGTTTTAGTAAATCATCAAAGCCTTTAAATTTTTATGCTTAATTGCTGGCCAGGACCCTTTTTTGCCCTTTAAAAATAAATGACTAAATTAGCCCTCAGAAGTCAAAGCCTCTCCTAAGCAGTGGTACAGGGTCAGGGATCAGAGCACAGTGCTAAATTCAAAGAGGAATCTTTACTCTGAGGCTGTACACCAGTGAAAAATAATGATAAGCCAGGAGAAACTTGTGCTGAGTTTGAGATTCACCCATGACATTGTTACAGAATGGCACAGAAAGCAGTCTATGCAAAGGTGTAGCTTCAAGATTTTCACTGAAATCAAGCAAAATATTAACAAGCTGCTCCTGCATTGATATAAAATCTTCTCCATGTCAATATCTCCTTATGACTGTATTTTGTGAAGTGCCATGATTTCTGAAGGACCTTAATACTGCAGTGCACTGTTTCCTTGCAGCAGGAAAGATAAAAAACTTTAAATGCGTGAGGAGATACAAACCAGGTGAAGATCTGTTCAAACCAAATTGCTCCTTACTTAAATTATGAATATTTTAAAGTGTCAATCAGTAAAACTGGATTATAATGTGTAATACTATCTCTTTTGTACCATTTTCTAACTCAAACCTACAAGAACGCCAGGACTTACACATAAGTGTGCACACATGTGCACATACACACACAGACTAACACACACACTCACACACACACACATACACTTAGGCTCAATAGAAAAAGATAAACTTGTAGTTCAGCAAGGTCGCAGAAAGACGGCCTGAGAACAGACTAAAGCAGTAAAGCATTGGGCCAGGCTCCAAGTATCATTTATAACACACACACAGACACACACACAAACACACACACCACCCAGTCAGCTCGGGGCGAAACGGTTTACATAAAACCGCAAAATCTCAGTTCGCTCACACATCTTTGATAGGTGCATGCCTGGTCTTGCTAAAGTAGAAAGACAGCTTGATCAGGAAGGGAGCACACACACACACACACACACACACACACACACACACACACACACACACACACACACACACACACACACTCTCAAAA
>JAOWBC010000002.1:10144785-10169813 GCA_028566105.1 Hypoplectrus providencianus
ATAAAACAACTTTAATTGATTATGAAAGTCATATAAAATGATTACTAGCTTTTGTTCCTTTAGTTTAAGGCATAAAGTTTCAAAACTTAATTTTGAAATAAAATATCAAACATAAACTTCAACTTTTTTGTTTTAAAGATAAAATCTCCTTTTCATAATCTGAGCCTGATTTCCTCTCCCTTTACTTATTGTTTTTCCTTTTGTAAAAGCATCAAACCTCTGAAATGAAACCCCATTGATGTCCAGAATGGTTTATTATGGCTTTTGATGTCTCATTCACACGAAGACAGAGTGTCTAAGTAATCTAATAACAGATCTCTACAGAGAGCCCTGAGGTATTCCACTTCTACTGTGATTTACTCTGCATGGTTGGAATGTTACTGACACTCCCCTTTATTTACTGACATGAAGAATTTAACATTTCATTCCCCCACATTTAAGGGTCACATGTTGTTAGTGAAATCGAGGTAATCAAGCAAACAATGACACAGTCTTCATGCAGCAAGGAAAAGCAATAAAACCCCAGCACTTAGAAGGCACTGAATGAGGTTAGTGGAGCAAAAAAATCACAGAGTATTGATGTTGCCATAAGGGCAACAGCAGAGGGAAATCAAAGATATCATTGGTGAGAAAATTGTTGTTTCAAATATAATAGAAGTTACTGTGTTTCTGTCAAGTTGGAAGTGTGTGGCCTCTCTCTGTATGTCAATGTATCTGAATGTTTAATATTTCCTCTCTTTGGGATAGGAGGAGAAATTATGGATTTGTTGAGGACTGAGTAAAAATGTCACACACACACACACACACACACACACACACACACACACACACACACACACACACAGCTGAACTTTATTCTAGCTTGGACCCTGAAACCAACCCTTAAACAAGTCTCAACACCCAAAGGCTTCTTTCAAGAAGAAGAAGAAGAAGAAGAAGAAGTGAATGCTGGCCAAAATGTTTCACTCCTAAAATATCCTCACTCTCAAGGTCTAAAACTCAAAGACAGCAGTAAGAGAAGACACACAAACACACACAGTGAGACTCTGCAGCTCCTTACCCACTCTGTAATTGCAAACACACACTGTGCCTCTCTCACACCCACATGCAGAGATTAGACCATCTGGCATCATCTCAATTGGACCTGAGCCGAGCATCGTTCATCCTACAACCACTGCCTGCACTGGCTAACCTGGCAAACACATGAATAGCACGCTTAAAGAGCAGTGAGAGGATATAACAAAGGAACCACATACATGAATGTGAACAGAAAATCTCGAGCAAGTACAAATTGAGTGGGCATAAATGCATTAAAAAGATGCATTAGTGTCCCATTCATGCACACACACAAATAGGCCATGAGAACTGATTTTGCAGTTCAATATTATCCATCCTCATAAGGGCGGACCCAGACAGCTTTCATCAATCAGCAAGAAATCAATCCAAAGATGAAAAAGAAACACAGGGCACAATCAATCCCTTTACCTCCACTCAAATCTTCAAAGTATTGCTGACTTCAAAACACTAATTTGACCTATGTGATGAAACTTCAGTGCTGTACTAAAAAAAAAAAAAACTCTGTGTACACTGGACTCTGTGGTGAGGCTGGAAAGATTCTGCACAGCATCGTGTTAGGGAGGGAAAGACCAAAGCTGGTTCGAACATGAATTATGAATTGATCTAAAGTTTGCTAAGCTTTGTTTGCTCTTTGTGATCGGAAGACAGATAAGGATATGACAGAGAGATTATAGACTAGTTTTTAATGAATTTCATAAGGGGTTCACAAGAATACCAATGTGTTCAACTTAATTCCTCTGCTGACAGATTAAGCACGGCACCCCTCTCTCGGCCTGGCCTTTCGTGGCCTTTTCACCTTCAGCCACACTGACGCATATACAAGTTATCATCTCCGTGTCTGCAGCAGCACAGCCCAGACTCTCAGCAAGGTTCAGGTTTGATAGCCATAAACAACAATACAAGGAAGACAAGGACAAGGAAAGAAAAGTACTCAAACTCGCACAACCACATATTATGTTTAATCATATGTGGTTAACAAGTGATTAATAGATTACACGTCTTTCTATCTTAATTCAGTTATTTACATAACAGATTCAGTTTAAACATGGTTAAATTATGTTACGTTTGGCAATTAGCTAGTTAGGTTTATAAAACACACCTACTTAGTTTTGCTTAGAAATAAATCATGCTTTGGGTTAAAATATTTATTTATTTATTTATTTTTACTCTCAAACTCAATTTATGTAGATAAGCATGTGACATAGCATGCAATATTAATTCGGCAGCATTAAAAATCTAATGTCATTCATTATATTTTTATGATCAAAAATGTATAGTTTTGTGTTACGGTAGCCCCTGTTCTCGTAAATCTGTCCCAAAGAGCAATTTTGTTATTTTAGTAAAATTATTTCACAAAGGATTGTATCTTATCTGATGAAAAACACAGGTGGGATGATCAAGAAAGCAGCTCTGCAGTCACTCCGTGTCCTCTTGAATGTGCTCATCAATGACAGGCGCCAGTCACACCCACCCAGTCATTATAAAAATCATTCCACACAACCCTCCATGCAAAGAGTTGTCTTAATCAGCCACCCAAACCAAAGTCAACCTGCCAACTGCAAACTTTATAAATTATCGCAGCTTTTAAGGATTAAGAAGGAGAGAGATGGACTAGATGGTAAAAAAATAAAGATGGATTATGGTTGAGTTTTGAAACTTTGGTTAACATGATTGACACAGGTCAGGTATTTTGGGAGTTATTTTAACTTTAAATAACTCAACTTTTGGTTCCACAGAGGACACCAATAGTGGTCTTCTGGGGTAAAGCTATGCGCCTGTGCGGACTTTGTCACTCTTTACACGCAGTTACCTTCTTCACCGCCCAAGCGGATGCAGCCGAACATTGAACATCAATATGGGTCATAATAAACAGTAAAAAGCAAGTCAGCTCCCAAAAATGGAGCACAGAATATTAAAATGAAGCACATCTTAATCAGATGAATCTCTTCTCAGTGCCAGAGATTTAGTAACATCACTGCTACATGTATGTCAGCCTATTTGGTCTGTATAATCGTGTTGCGTTCACAATAAAAAGAAAAAAATACCGCTGAGATAATCTCCCTCAAACACATCAAGGCGTATGCATGCAACAAGCCTGAATCATATTGGAAGCCACTTGCATTGAAAATTGAGGATGATAATGTGGAAAGAAATTATTTTAATTGAGGCGCTAGGTTGATCAGAATGACAGACAGGAAGAGAGAGGAGAAAGAGAGGAGCTTTTAGCTTCCCGTCCTCTTTCAGACAACCCTCAGGAGCGTCCAGACGAGAAGGTATTCAAGTGCTAAATCCCTTTAATCTCACACATCAAAAAGCAACTCACTTCCAGCACTTAGCTGTCTGTAGCTACTAAAATAACCCAGGACTTGCAGCTTCATCTCTTCAACAAAACATCATAGTTTCCAGGCAATAAATCAGGAAGAACTTTCCTGGTAATATAGATCTTTTGTTTGATTTTTTCAGCTCTCTTTTAGACAACACACGCATTTTTTTTTTTCTCAATAGAATATTCTTGTTTACATCCCTTTAGTGCAATACACCACTTTGTAGTCATAAAATGCTCCATGATGTTTACCTCTCTGATGCATTTTTTTTTCAATATCTTATATCAAAGTTCTCACTACCTAACATCAGTCTCCACATATTCTTTGCCCCTGCAAAAAAACACTGTATGGTAATTTGTTGCAGACAATACAATCGCACCCCCAAGCTTTTATAACACAGGAAGTCAGTCAAATGGATAAATTAGTGTCACTGCTCTCGCCCACCTCCCTATTGGGGGTTATATCCCCTCCGCATCACACCAACATGCATCATGTTTGATGGCTGCAGGCGACTTTTCATGTCAACTCAAACCCGCCGCTTAACAACCCCCGGCCTCTGCACTATCAATCATGCTGTCCTTGCAGACACTGAAGCATGCACTGGTCCATACTGCACATGCATGAGCCCATGCAGTCATGTCAGTGTATGCACACACACCAGTGGTTTCTGTTGTGTGCAAACACATGCAAAAAAATGCAAACCTAGTGGCTCACAACAATGCACACAAAAAAGAGGTCTGCAATTTATTAGACATTTTGAGGGATGCTGCTAAACAATCAGACAGCTGCGTCTTATGTGTGTGTGCGTGTGTGTGTGTGTGTGTGTGTGTGTGTGGGCACTGTCATATCTCAACAGCCAATGAAGAGTATCAGTCAGACCGCCTTCAAATTAGAAGGGTTGAGGGAAGCCAGATGAGATGAGGCTTCCTTCAGATGAAGGAGTGAACAAAGACAAACATGTCAGCCAACGGTGGCGCCTTGGCAGCGAACGCCTCTGTGATTGCACGGCGTCAACATGATGGAAACGTTTTGTAGGATCGGATGTGAGACACTTCACATGCAATAACAGCAAAAAAAAAAAAAAAAAAAAAAAAGGTTAGGGTAAGCTCTGAATGAATGTGGTTGGGTGAGGACATGCAACAGTGAAGAAATGACACGATCATCACAGGCCCCGTTTGCTATTCAAACAAAACAACCAACTCCATGAACAGCATAAAATGAGAGAAAACTTTTTCTTCTCATTTTCTTTCTGGTTGAAAGTTGCCTGCTGACGACACAAGTCAGCAGCATGATTATTTCTTTAAATCATGCCAGAAATGCTCAAACTATTGGGCCTACTATTTTTGAAATCACCACTCATGTGTTTGGATCAAGCATTGAAATTCATCCAGGCTGCAATATTTTGCCCCAGATCTTTTCAATATTCTGCCCGTAACGCAAAACACTGAAATAATAAATGCAGCAATAAAACCACAGCACTGAAACACACATCAAACCCCTGAAAGACCCTTTTTACCCTCAGGCAATCAGAATCATGAACAGTGGTGGTGCATTTGAACACGCTGCTCTGTTTCTCTGCCATTTGTTGTTGTTTTTTTAATGTCCTTTTATTTAGTTTCAGTTAGTTGCCAAAAGCACCATATTTTCACATGTATTTGCTTCCACAAAACAACTACAATTACATCTGATAATGATATTAATGTTGGGGTTGGCCTGTTTTCTTCTGTGCTGCTATGTGAACCTGTGTGGCCCCCCAGTGACAGTGTGAGTCTACAGGGGTTTCACACATTGTGTTTTTTTTTTTGTTGTCCAGGGTGATTTGAAATTCATTTGTCATTCCTGTTGTAATGCCATAAAAAGACAACCAGCAGGAAAATATTAGCAGCTTAACATCCATCTGACTGTTTTCCTTACAGCCCAAAACCTATTCACCTTCCGTGTTACCTACAGGCATTGAGATAGTGCAGACCTCCGCCAAGGCCAGGGATGCATTCAGGTACTTCTCTGATGGTCCCATTTCTCAAGGTAGGGTCAGCAATCATTCCAATTTTTTTGTTTTCAAGAGAACAAAGCCACGTTATGGAAACACTACTGCTACTATATATTTAAAAATGTATAAGATTGTTTTTTCTCCCCTGGGATTAAATAGTTCATATGTGCACATTATCATCTGAGCATTCATTTGGTGCCTCTGGGACTCAACCTTGGGTAGATCCCGACGCTCAGCTGAATATCTAATGACCGTAATGATGCCATCTGATCACAGAGGACATAAATGTTTTTGAGATCATTAACCGTCAGCAAATCAAATTCCAGCTCGAAATCTATACATCATAATCGATAGATCATTTAGCAAGCTGTTCCACCGGGTCCCGTCCTGTGCCGCTGGAATGTAACTGTGTGATTAGTCGGTTGTCAAACATTTTTGCAATGTACGCACTTTTTTTCCCTGTGGACCGTCCTCATGTCCATGTCCCCAGGCAACTTGTCACTCTGACTCCCTCCTCCCACTGATTAGAGTCCAATGGAGGTCATCATCACAGTCAACCAAAAGGAGCTATTAAAGTATGCTGCTTTCATGGAAAAATCTGATTTTTAATGATGTTCCTGAAACAGTATGCCATCCCTGGACCTTTGATTGAATGTACGACTGTTTTGCAAATGTTCAAGGTTGGACAGTGCAACAATGAATAGTCTCCTTTTATGACAATTCTTTCAATTATGTCCCAGATGTTGAGTTCAAGATCTATGCAGTGTTCACTTGTCTTGACGAAGTGGCAGCTGGAAAAAGATTCAGCCTCTAATACCCACTGAAAGCCGGAAAGGCCGCAGGTAAATGATTACATTTGAAATGTGCCTGTATCAAGATCAGATGTGAATAGAGAGTAAATGAGCAGTTAAACAAAAAAGGAACAGACACAGAAGGCTAGACCAAGGACATCAGCACCATTTCTGAAATGGTGCAGAATGCTAGGAAACAAACAAACAAAGAAAAAAAAAAATAGCACCACCCTATGAAGGACAACTGATGCTGTGTATAATTGGACATCATTGAGGGTCTGAAAGGAAGAAAAGACCTTCTAAGCTTTGGGAGAAACAGACCAGACAGTGGAGACAGCAAAATGACAGCAGCTAAAAAAAACAGTTGAGGCATGTTGTCAGAAGTGGGTGGCATTGGCGGATGACGGATGGGAATGATTCTCTAATAAAACTGATTTTAAGGATTTTCTTTGTTACTGCTTTCGACTGCTCCTTAAGCTTCACCTGTGCCTTTGCTATGGTCAGCCGAGCTAAGCTGAACCTTCAAACCTCATGCTGTCCTCCGTCAGGCAAGACAGCACATTGTTTTAGTTCATTAAAGGGGACATATGAGCAGGGCCTTGATGGGCCAGCCTGTCTGTCATATAGCGTAATGTATCTAAATGCGTCTGTCCTTGTAAAAGCAAGTAGAGCTGAAACAATAGAGGCTGCCTTGGTTTGGGCCAGTGAATTTTATTGATTGTGCAATGTAAGCAAAATGTGCGTTTGTTGTGATGTATTACTTTTGTGTGTGTGCAAATGATGGTTCCACCATTATGGTCTTATTACAGCTGATGCAGATCTGGGCATTCAAGCTTACACTTCTTACAATTACATCTATCCAATCTATGCTTTTCAGTTTCTCGGCACACATGTGCAGGAATGTGCGCATTGAGATGCATTACAAACAGCCTTTGGTATGCATTACAATGCGGAAGATTTGTGCCGACACACATCTGTATCCACAGTAATTCATTACTACACAACAAGGTAAAAAATTAAAAGCAGAACCTGAGGAGACGAGTCCCCAGGGAGGCTTAGAATATGCACAAGTTTGGTGTTCTGTTTACTCATATGCTAATTTATCCCCATGCTAAAGCCCACACGTAAAATGGATTTTCTGCACTCGGCTATTAAATAATGAGCTCTCGCTATCCAGCTGTTTCTTGCTTTATTTCCCAGTCATTCTCATGTGCTCAAGTTTATCTTGAGTTTATGCAATATTTATTACTGGATTTGCCTTTTAGCGCTTTGTGCCACTAAAACAAGTGTGCTGGTGCCATTTTATTATGTATATGTATATGATATCTTATATTATTATGCTCTAAATGTTTGATCTGTGAATGACATGAAAATATATATTTCAAAAAAACGTGTTGCCTGCATTTTGCTTAACTCAACCTTAAATTAAGCTTCATTACAGAAAAAAAAAATATACAGAAAAGAAGTGCTCAGGGTACCAGCCTACCTATACACATGGCTGAAGTTTCGCTACTTTTGTCTTTCTTCTGACAACGTTTCTGAAGTAGTGACAGAATCATTATCTACATGAATAAGCCATTTTAGTAGAAAACTGCTTAAAGCCCTGTGGGCAAAGTCAGGTGCTATCAGATTCAAATGGCAGACTCTGATATGTATATGTCTGAGGACTGTCAGAACTTCAACCTCAATGAATCAATTAATATGACAGGTGGAAAAAGAGCTTTTTCTTAGCAGCTGCTAAGCATAAAGGTGGGGGAGGTGCTAAAGAGGTTCAGTTTTTAGTGGAAAAATACTTTCTTTTTTTCATGGCAAAGGACTCACACTCACGCTATCATTAATATCTGTGGGTGGATATTTTTGGATTGTGATAGCCATGTTAGATATTTATATAAAGGGGGAAATTAGCTTAGCCAACTAACAATGGTTATAGTTAATCTGCCACTCTGTCACACAAGGATGTGTGCAAACACATTTGTGAAGTCAGTCCAATGTGTCTTGTTCCCTTTCTGGCATTATCTGAGGACATTTGTCATATTATAATCTTTGTAATATTCTTTAGATTTGTGACAGGCAACTGCACCTGAATACAGATATTTAATGGTGTTGGAATTGTCAAATATGCATATGTTGGTAGAGTTAGAACAGAAAAAAAGAAACTTTGAACTTGTATGGATGTCTTGGAATGGTACCTCTCCCATTCCCTCAAAAAGAATGATTTCTACATTTTCTAAGAGCTTTGTGAATAAAACAAATAAGACAAAATCATTTGCACAGTGTTACTTCCATCACCCTAAAAGCAGTACAACATACTGGAGAGGTGATTCAAGCTTTTAAATATTGACTATGATTTTAGAATTTTTTCATCTTAACACTGTCTGTAACTGCCACAAGTCAAACATCAGCAGAACTAATTATAAACTAGATCATCAGGGCAATATCAAATTTGTCTTGTGCTATAAAACAAGAATTCACACATAATTACACATTGAGGTTTTCTGTTTGTTTGTATGTATTACCGTGTCTACCACCTTTTGGCTTTAGGGGGATTTCCATGGATGAATTACAGCAATTATATATTCCCATGAACCTAGCACTTATAGCATGTGTAGCCTCTGCTTTACAGTGGTGAACTTACAGTAAGGACAGAAGCCCAGAAAGTCACTGCATCCCACAGATCACCAAGAAATTGTTATGGCTAAAAAATGGAAGTGATCTTCTCATTAATCTCTGAGAACTTCCAGAAAATATTCCTTTACCTCTTCAGAGAAAGTTTAAGGCCTCTCGTCACACACATCAGCACAGACAAACGGCCCATGGCGAAACCCGTCTGCGCCGCAGTGACTTGGTTTCTAGAAGCAGCAGTCACTGTCTTTATCATCCAAGTTAGTCATCACTACTGCTGCTGCCTGCCAAGAGAGACACAAGCTGGGCAGCAGCTTTAAATGTAGCAGTCTGAGCCTGCCTGTGTCTGGCTTTGCTTTATAATGTGCTAGAGGTATTGACACTGACTGCATGTAGCATAACATGAAACAATCCACAATGCTCTGTAACGTACACTGTATATAGACATCTTTCTGTCCATCGGTGTCAGAATTGACGATTACAGTTAAGTAATTTGCTCCAGATGACTACTGCAATGATGCAATGATGCATGCGATGAATGATCATGCAATTTCTATGTGATTCTTTGTAAGGGATTATATTACCTTAAAGAAGTTTCTTTAAGTGCCAACTTTGCAAATTATAGGCCCCGAAAGCAGTGGGATGCAACAGTTTAAAAACCTTCAAAACCCAGAAATTCTGGAGTCTGATGTCTTGTTTACCCACCTGGCTGGTCCATGATGTTTTATACTGAAAGTCATCAAAGGGAAGAGACAGGCAAAACACCTGGGATTATCTAATTTGGTAAACCCCGCTTTCCTTGGATACAGCTCACTGCTGTTTAGGAGACAGTTTATAATTCACTTTAGTGATTCAGCAGCTCCTGTGGGTGGATAAAAGCCCATATGCAGCACCAGGGACATATTCACAGACCATATTCAGGCTAAAAGTAAACTACCCGAGCAACTTAGGAGAAATTGTAGACTATATATGAAGATGGACGGTTGATAACTCCTAAAGTGAAGCCAAAACATCTTGATTTCCCCCTGGTGGTTGTCTGCAGTATAGGTCATTAATCCCGCCCCCACCATGTGAGCAGATGGGACAAAGTACACATAAAACACACTTTTCTAAAAGATTGTTACTGTTTATAAGGCAGTTCTCTTCATGCTGGTCTATGTGGGCAGAAGTTAGGGTTCCTTCTTTTGCATGACTTGGTTTTAATTAGATATTTCTGGCTAACTTCAGGTGTGAAACATCATGATTGACAGCTGTAACTCTTGCAGTTGTTCAAGCTGGTTATTTTAGCAGGATCTCAATATCAAGCCTTAACAAGCCAATCACTACTGCTGTCTGGCTCCAAATGACATCATTAAATGGCAGCACCTATATCTGAGCATCATTTTTGTAAAGTGGAAGTAGAGATATTTTTATCCATATTTATTGAGTACATGGGAAAATATTTAAACAATAATGAATGCATCAGTCACACAGATCTTTGTTCTGGGACTAATCTGCATGTTTAAAAGTGTTATAAAAACGTTCCTTGTTCCATGTATGTATCACAAAGATAATTGATAATATATCATAAGATGTGTTGATTGTACTCAGTATTTATCAATTCACCCCCATTTAACCCCATTTACACTCAGTTTTGTATTGGTTTAGGCAGGTGTTGCACATTCCTATTTTCACACTGGGAGAGTGGAGCCTGTGGCGTGCTGCCATCTCATTATTTGCACTCCAACATACTATTGACACCAGAGGACAAAAATACAGTCATATCACAGCTAATCCAACATGCAAGCACGTATAGACAAGTATAAACAGGCACAAACCCTCCTGGAATGCTGGTATAGCAAACAGAGATAGGTGTGTTTTCCAATGAGCTTTGGGTTTATCTCAGGCTTGAATGACCATGAAAACCATCCATCTGTCAATTTTCTGTATACCTACATGACCCTTACACATACACTAACTACACTAGACACAGTTGCCTACTGTGTTATTAAACAGCAGGAGGGAACCTGACATAAAATATATACTGCAACTCTTGTAACAACATTTGTTTAAAAGTAGTTTCATAGACTCACTGCGGTGATGAAGTTGTCAATAAAGTCGGCCCACTTTAGCCTTTGTATTATAAAGAAAAATCTACATACTGCAATTAACTTCTGGGAAATGACATACTGTCAGGTACAATTTAAGATGTGATCGTCACATTTTTTTTCCTCAAGCTATAGCTATAGCTTTAGGAGCAGAAATATAAATGGTTTTCAGATATTGTCACTGTTTATGTTCATAGGAACCCACACTGGTGAATCCCTTGTCCCTGCACTAATTTACAGCCAATTATTTATTGTCTTATTTTTGCACTATCTCAAATACATCTTCTTCTACTCAAATTGTGTGATTATATTCTTGCTGAATATCACTTTCAGCTCACGCGTTGACCTAATTTCCCCACAGGGACAGACACTTTTATCTCATCACATATTAAACATGCTGCTCTTGATCTGTTGATGTTGCATGTGATTGTAATTACAACTCTGTATGTGAACACAGTCCTTGCTGGATGGGTTAACTGGCACAGCTGGTAACCATCTTTTAGAGTTATCTACAATTACTGATGCTCATTAAAACCCAGGCTGTTGAAAGATAGCTCGACTACTGTACATGAAACCTGGTTTGTGACACAGATTCCTGGTTTAAACAGCGAACGCATAATTGTGTTTTTGTCATAAAAAAAATTTCCTCCCTTGTTTTTTCATGAGTAAAGAAAAGAGCAGAGGAAAATATGTGTATAGCTCAGATGGCCATAGCCTGGCACACACAAGGAGCAAGCAAGTGCAAAGCTGAGAGATCAGAGCAAAAGGATAGAGTAGCAAGATAGAGCCTGAGAGCATATGTGCAGATTACATATATTCCAATTGTTATGCTTGCCATTTGGTATGTATACATAAACATTGGTCAGGAAGAAAAATAAAAAAAATTGTAACGTTAATCCATAGTATTATGGGAAAAAAAGTTAAAAAAAAAAATTTAGGATTCAACTAATTTATCAAGTAAAATCAAACTACTTTGATAAAGCAAAGGAGTGCCAATAACGTGTATTGTCACTACTATTTGAAATTACAGACAAACTACAAAGTGAAAGCAACGAACCAGACTCCATAAGAAGAGGCATCACACACTAAACAGCAACATACTGGATCCAACAAAATGAGACTTAACCACATGAAAACATCTTAGTTACGCTAGCCCGCACTAAAATACTCTAATCCACCCCAAAGTGAGTCGCATTAAACCTAAGTATAAAAGTCTCAGCTGAAATACAGCCCAAAGCACTACAGTAAACTAAACTGAAGGTCCTAAGACCACATCAAATTACACCAGGCGAAACAAACCAACCTTTTTCAGGTCAGATTGAACTTTACAATCAAACATTTCTTTCAGCTCAAATTGAATGATAAGAAAAAAAGTGTTTCCAGCAACAATTTCACAGGTGGAGTCAGGAGAGTGTGACAGGAAGTGTGATCGCCCTGGAGGAGTGCAGACAAGCCGAAAACAAGGAAAATCATTGCCTACATGTTGGTTTGTCCACTCCACAAGTGTACTGTGTAAGAAGAGAGCCTGCTCCTATTTCTGTACGGTATTGTGAAAATGATCCATGTGTGCCATAATTCATGTTTTTGAATGTGTTGCAAAATACGCATGTGCACATTTCAAAGCCTTAGTGCACAAAAAATGTGTTGGATGTATAACATATTTTTATATCAGCTTGTGCGTGGATTTTTATCAGCATGTGTGGTTGCCTGCGTTTTCATTCTGAGGACCAATTTGCAGCTGCATGGCTGTTGGCTCTGTCACCTGCTCCTGTGCCCTTATATGGACATCCAGTCCAGGCAGACATACAACTGGCTGCCACTCAGGGCATGCCCTTTCCCTTTACCTTCTCCACTTCAGCCAACCATGGGTCAGCACTAATGAGTGACAGGTCGGTCGGACTGGAAGCGAGGTCAAGCCAAGGTCCTCGTGACCTCCTGCTGACTGACACACACAGAGACATACACACCTTCTAGCTGCTTTCCTTGCCAGTGAGAAACCTTTGATGTTGTGCCAAAAAAGAAAAAAAAAGAACATTAAAAAGAGATGATGCCCCTAAAAGGCTTAAAATGAATAGTTGTGTGTGTGTGAGTGAGTCTGTGTGGGCAAACCAGAGGATGAAAGTAATGGGTGTAAGGTTATTTTGTGGGTTAAGTCACAGCACGAACAAGACATGTGTCATGTGTGTTTAAATTATTTGTCCATTCTGCACTCTGCCACTTAATTTGAGGGTGACATATAAATAAATAGTGTGTGAGTGAGTGTGTGTGTGGATCTACTTGTAATTACGACATAGTGGGGAACATTGCACTGTTTTTTACTCACAGAGTGAGGACATTTTGAGAAGTGAGGACATCTTGGCCAACCTTAGTTTTTCAATTAATTGTGGGTTAAGACTTGGTTTTAAGGTCAGGTTACAATTAGGTTTGAGTTTGTTTAAGTGTTGTGGTAAGGCATTAGATTGTGATGGTAAGGATCGGGTTAGGGGCTATGCATGCACGAATGCATTATGTCAATTAAGGGTCCTCACAAAGATAGGATTTAAAGGGCGTGTGTGTGTCTGCAATGTGTCATGAAATATACTTATGCATGCAGGCAACAGGGGTGTGTTTGAATATGAGCTTTCCTGCACATACAAACACACTCATTATGTTTAGGTTATCAGGATCGAAACCGGTTTATCTGTGTTTCTCCGAGTTCTTCTATTGCTCTTTTCTCTGCCGACATTAAGCTCATCATTAAATTTCTCCTGATCTCAGTATAATGAGCAGCCATTTTACTCAGCACACACACATACGTCCTGTATGTATGAGCTGTCACATTGTTCCTTGTGTGCTTTATAGGAGTCATAACCACGGGTTGATTTTAAACATCACCTCAAACTACAGTATGTTTTGAATTCAACATGAGACTGAAGATCAAATCAAAGCAAATTGACTCGCTATGATTGAGTTTGCTTTCTGTTCTGCCGCTCCCCTCCCTTCTTTATTCTTACTTTTCCTCCCAGGATGTAAAATACTGCTCAGACCTTTTTCTGCCTCACTGCCTTTTGCTGCAGCTGTGAGGCTTTGCACACTTACTGTTTACTTTTCAGAAGACAGACACACAAACACCACATGCAACGTCTACTGGCTAACTGCCAAGTAACCATGACAACCGTCAACAATGTAATGGCAGGGTGTGTGTTGACATCTTATGAGCAACTGTGACTGGAATTACCACTTTGACACACACTGATACACACATAAAAATACACACGTTCAAGAGACACACAGCAAACTTCAGATCATCCTTGTGAGTCTGACAAAAACCGGAACTGCAGCAGAACTGTATTCATTAAAATGGCCTTGTTAATACATGAAATTGAATTCTCATTGTATAGAGATTTGGACTGATAACAAGGCTGTGTTCAGAATGAAGGATGAAGGCAAAAAATTGCAAAAATAAAAACTATTTCAGGGACAAAATGCATACCACACTTTTCTTCACCTTTCAAACATCCCTGTCACTCATTCTATGTATGTTGTGTTCAAAATCTAGTGTATTTTGATGGTTGGCTGTAATATCCACCTCTCTTTCCCGTAAGCACCTGCCTACCTGCTGTTTTCTCTTTTAGCTCATCATGTTACTACAAAAGACTGACGCGGTAGGAATTGATAACTCCACACAACAACACGTGTTTTGACACAAAACACCAGGCTTTCAGAAATAATAAACTGGCTATTATATACAATGGTTTACACCGGGACGGCCTTCTGAGCTGGTTAAGCCAGTGGAGGATAATATCAATGTCAGGTTATCGATCACACTCTGCAGTTGATGCAGGAAGCTGAGAGGTGCAGGATACAGGTTCTGGATGTAAAAATGAATTTTTTTAAAACAATAAAAATGCACTCCAACCCTGGGTAAATGTAATATTCCAGGCAAAATGCTATAGTTTGGAAGGCCACTAAAGATTTCCCTACCTTGACCTAATGCAGTGATGCAGGCAAACAGCTCCTCCAACATTAAAAATCATAATTATATGCAAATGTATATGAACTGTTCTTAAGAATTTTCTGTTGGTTACCCAGTTCTTTTTCCCCCATTGTTACCGTGTGCACTCAAAGTTACATTGTGGGAAGCTGTAAAATAGCCAGCAGTATGGTGAGTTTGATATATATTGTATAACATTAAAGGTACTGCTGTTTTATTTTTTCCCAAATGTGCATGTTATTCCCTTGTTTTTGGTCTCCATACTTTTTATTACACTGAATAATCTAATAATCCAATTGCTATAGATGCTGCCTGACAAAACAGAGTAGGTCCGACCTGTTATCGATAACTAGAATGCATTTATAACCACATCAATTCATTAATGGCCAGTAGAACTTATATAAGACTGAATGAGACAATGCTTGACTATTTTACATTTTTACTAGTCATCTTACCTGTGGACACTGATCTCTATGGCCTCTTTTTTTGCCATTTGGGTTGGAGATAAAAAAAAAAAACAGTTAAAAATCTGTGCCATATTGTGATAACAACAGGAAACCTATAGATTAGTTGGTAAGTTAATGATAATGATGTAATAACACTCACATATATGTAGAATATTATGGGCTTGGCACCAATGTGAGATCAGTGACAGAATCAAGACATAAAAGTTATCACTCCTCCTCGCGACATGTTTTAGCTGTCGAGATTTAATTGGTTTGTGAATTCTGTTTCAACTAACAGTTAAGGCGGTCACTTAGTAAAACATTCTTCCTTGTTGTATGTGTCAACTTTGAATATTACATCTTTTCCTTTCTCCTGTCTTTGCTTTCATCTGTTCCTTATTAAAAAAATGTGGCAACCTCCCGCTCTGCTCAACCTCAGATCAGCCAAACCTAATCACCCTGCCTGTCTGCATCTACCTACAGTCAGTCTCTGTACATCCACCTACTTGTATTTTCAGCAGCACCTACACACAGTCATATAGATAGAAACTGGATAACAATTTGCTCCTCTGACCTTATTGAATGACCTATTTTTCCTACAAGTTAGCATGGATTTAGGATTGCAGCTCACAAAAGCAGCCCTGCCCTGTCTGTATCTAAGCCCACGTGGCATTACAAAGACAACTGTAAAAGAAGAGAAAATAAGAGCAAAGGTACACATGATCTAGATATCTGCAGGTCAAGCTTGTGCAAGTCAAGTCAACCACACTTACGTTGAACCTGCTTAACCACATTACGGCACAGAGACAAAAAAAAATACATAAATTGCACAACTGTGCCAGTTCACTCTCAAAATGTGAATGCGGCACTCCCACTACCGCCTCTCACAGTTATGTTTGGATATGTGTGTGTCTACTTGTTAATTACTGTACTTGCAAATGCACTGCAAGGTGGAAAATAAAGTATTTGATTACATTATTTACCGAAGTGAAGGCCAACCCAAATATTGCCCAACCGCCCACATGATGAACAGATTAACACACAGATTGCTCATGTTTGCTTTCAACAGATCAGGCAAACAAAGTATGTGTGCCAGCGTAACTAAAGATGTGTGTATGCTGTTAAGTTGTTTTTTGTTTTTTAACAGATATATATGTGTGCATGTGTTTGTGTGTGTGTGTGTGTGTGTGTGTGTGTGTGTGTGTGTGTGTGTGTGTGTGTGTGTGTGTGTAGTGTGAGTGCATAAGCTTGCACTTTAGGTTCCATTAAAGATCATCCCTTTATGACGAGTAAAAATCAAATTAAACAATGCACATCATGGCAATAGTAACACACATTAGAAAACTGTCTGCATTTCAAAGAACACAGCACATTTAGTGAATCCTGTCTCTCTCGAGCGTGGTTTGTTGTGTAAATGGATGCTCTATATATGTACATAAATGCTAAATGTAAATGTAAATTGCAAAGTCTTGAATATTTTCCATCCATACCCAAATAGACCTACGGACCTTATATGTCAAGACTTGACATGTTAATGTATTTGTGTACTGTGCATGCATATCAATGCTCTGTGTGAGTCTCTTGTGAGTACTTCGTGTGTTTGTATATATGGATGTGCATGTTTGGATAATGCACAGCGTCTAGGATGTGTGTCTCTTGCTCCGTGTGCATATTAAACTGCGACCCCTGAAGTAAAGTTGTGTTACTCATCACATCTGCGCCATCACAGAGGCTGCATCCATTCCGACGAATTAAGCACATTACCTGTAAGACAAAGAATAGACAACATTAGTCTGTCTCCTGCATTCAATTTTACTGAGATGCAAGTACAAATGCACAAATCAAGTTTGAAGATTTTTGCAAATGATTAACATAAACCTCGATATTGATGTTGCTTTTATTTAGTCTGGAGTAAAACATGCAAAAAGAGAACAGATAATGGGCATCTGCAAAGCTTGGCAGATTTAATGTCTGTTTCCGTAAATTGATGCAAAAACGTGTTGCAAGGAAAAAACAGGCAGAAGCAATCTGGAGAATTTATTAGCCAAGATCTAAGCCAAGATTTATTGTCATAACAGGATAGAAAATAGTTCACAGGAGGACCGAGGGTTACAATTTGCAGGTAACAGCCAAATGTCTCTTTACACCCCCCTCCTTATTTTTTCTTTCTTTCCTTCTACCTCCCTCTTATTTGTTCTCTCATTCTTCCTTTACCAGACAGACTGGTTGCCTATTTGGTTTGGCAGCAGCAGCTAAATGCAATCTCTGTGTAACAGAGGTCCTGGTGATGTTTAACCCATTCAGGGCAGGGAAACGGGGGGAATCAATCACCAGGTAAGGGGAAAAAAGCCTTGTCCTGCCAGCTGCCACCTTAACACCTATTCCTGTGGCTGGCTGACATGGAAAGAAAACCCATGGGAGTGAGGAAGAGGTCAAACCCATTTAGAAAACCATGGGTAAATGTCACACAAAAACAATGCGTTTAAATGCTTGACCCCTTAAAATGCTTGTTCTTTGGTCTTGTAGAAATGTAGCAACCATTACCCAACCAGACAGAAAATATGCACACTGAAATGTCATTTTAAAACATTGTTGCAGGTTCAACAGGGTGCAACATCACTGGCAAGCAAAGATGAGTCAAGCTCTGCTCATATTACATCCATCCCCACATATTACTGCATGTTCTATGCTTTTCGAACCCAATGTTCTTCTCAAAGCATTTAGCCTCATAGCCGGAGTTTATTTTTTAAATTTCCATAAATGTATGACTGAATTTAATTTAAACCACTACATGCAAGGTTGGACTGCAAGGCAATGTCAATAACTACATGAAAATAGCCTGAAAAGGCTGATTTAGAGATACTGGTTCTGCATATTTTTCATTTGTAATTGTGTTATGGTGAATTCATTATTTATTTAGCGTGATCATCCGTGCTTGGCCCACCCTGCAGCACATGTACTGTAAAATAAAGGACTGTGTTTATTATTGTAAAAACCACAGATAGTGCAATCAGGAGTGAATCATCAGTAGGAAAATGAGAGCTATGGCTGTATACATTTTTTTTTTTTAGAAGTTTTGGAGCTCTTGGCTTACAAGTGGCCCTCATGACCATGGAATTTTGATTGACAAGGGTCAAGCTAATTATTTATATTTACTGAAGATCCATCTAAAAGCTTTTTAATTGGATTTGATTCCTATTTTTTGTGTCTCATGGTCAAAATGTTGTTTTAGATGCTCTTCCCCCATTAAAAGAACAAGATTTTCCTCCTGCTCTTCCTGCATAAGTAATACTATGTGCATAATTTATGTTTGCCTATATATGTTCAAGCACCTACAAATAAGTGTTGTTATTCATGCAATACGTGAGTGAGTTTTGAATGGATTCACTGGTCGCTCCAGTAGGTTTCAGAGCCAGAGGCAATTGATTCTTATTAAGTCAATAAAGTAGGGGGAGATTTTGAAATATATATACATGAATATTGACAAATACATACAATAAGCCTGTATATTGTAGACATAGCATAGGTTTAGATTGCACTTAGTCTCTGTGTGTTGTATGCATTGGAGGGTGTGTGTTAAAATAATATATTTGATCATGCTTTCAAATGACAGTTGAGTTTAAATTCTTGATTTTGAAACATCTTCAAAGAGAAAGCATATCACTGGCAAGATAAACGCAAGTAAAACCTCCTGTGTTCTGTATGCACTTGGCAACTATTTTGCCTGAGCCTGTCACTGTCAGAGGATGCTACCTTTTGGCTCATCTTCCAGTATTTCTGGCCTTGAAAATTTATTTGAGGCGAAGACAAAACAAACTCTTTACAGCATGCTGTCACTTGAAAAAGCCACCTGTGAGACCGTGTTTCTATGAAAATTTTGATCACTGAAACTAAACAAAAGAGAAGCGGATTGTGCAAATGAAGAGGGGATGTCAGGCAACAACACAGCCATGACCCTCAGTCCCACCATCAATGGTATGCATCTCGGAGCAATTTCGGGTTTCTGTTTATGATTTTTGTTCTCACATTTGCTTTTTTTTTCCCTTTTTCATCTCTTTCTGTTTTTACACAAACACTGTAGACACAGAGCTGTGTTGATGCCCCTTGCAGTGCTAATTAATTGTGACTCAGGGCCAGGAAACAGGCCTCTTCATTTGAACGTCGACTAACCCGCTGTCCAGTACTTGTTGTACTTGGTTTTAATGAGTCTCCCTAAAGTCCCTCCACCTCTACAGTTTCCTTATCTGTTCTACTTTTTTTTTTTATTTTAACCTCCTTCTTCTCCTCAGTTCTCCTTCTGCCAGATGTCCTTTGTCATTGCCTTTCAAAATGACCCATATGACTGTTTTCTGATCTGAAGCCCTTATCAGCAGGACAACATCAAGCACAACTGTGTGGTCAGTGATTACTTTGTGGCTTATGATTAAAAAGAGGTAATTCAGACTCATGACTCATTCCTAAAGTATCATAACATGCCCCAAAATTCAAGGTTCTGAATAATAAGGAGATTACAGTCAAATGATGTATTGTGATATTTTGGGGGTTGGTTATATTCAAAGCAGCAAATACACTTAAAGCCAAAGTCGTCATAGTTCAAAAATGTTGGGTAAAGCTGAAGAATTTGGCGCAATTTAATGGTATGAGTATAATAATAATAATAATAATAATAATAATAATAATAATAATAATAATAATAGTGATGTAGGAATCTTATAATAAAGCTAACAATCACCTTTTCAAAAAGATGGCTACTGGTCCGATAATTTCCAAGAGAGAGGAGAGAAACTGAACAGTGGCAACTACTGAAGCTCTAAATGCTGGAAGATACCAAGCATCATAAATATTTGTCTTCTGATAGGTTAATGATATATCCAATATAACTGATGATAATTCGCATTACTTATTTTTCCATTAGTTACTCAAACTGAAAGAGCATTTTATTACTTTGCCCCTCACTGACAAAGGTAATAATATCAGGCTGATGTTAAAGGTCGAGCACCAGCAGTAAAAGCTACAGTAAACTCCTCTCACAGCCAGTTAGATCTCCCCAGGTGCCACTTAAAAGAACGAAGGTTACACATATTAACCCGATTTGGATGAGCAGAGGCGGAGCTCGCTAATGGGCTCAGTAGGCTTGTCCACTCTTCCCTGCAGAGCTGGGCACTGAAATTTAAATTTACAGTATTTGGTTTGGTTGATTGGGGTGGACCCATCACCTCTCTGATGCAGTGAAAGCTGTAGAAATGGTCATCATACCCTCCTGCATCCAGCGCACAATCATCAGCAGGATCTCGAGGGAAGGTATTGTCTGTTTTCACAAGACTAGAGGAACAACTATAACAAAACTAGCAACCCAAAAGGTTCCAAACTGAAGATCTTGATTTGAAGAATCAAAAACAAAGTTGACTTGAATGTGACCTTTCCATGCAGACAGACCAGTAATTCAGCAAAACAAAAGTCTGTTGGCGGAGTCACATAGTACTTCAAGCTGAGTCATGGCACCTGGAGGATCCATGCCATTTACCTTCAGGGCATGTGGAATTATATCACATATTGTTAACTGTCTATCAAATATAGACTTCAGCACTGCTTCTGAAACGGGGCTGCCCCAACAATGGAAAAATAAATAATCAAGGTGGATTTGTCACTGTGCTGTCCACGGCGAGTGTGAGATTAGGTCTACTTTCAGGATGGCTTCCTGTGGGGGTAACAGGGGGTTTCTTCCATGAGGTACACAGATCTATTAACACTCAACCAAGGCAAGCTAAAATGTTGTTTAATATGCTTAGTCAGACATCCTCTCTGGCAGGGGTCCTTCCTCTGGGCATGTCAGAACCATTATTTTGAATTCTGGGGATATGGAGGGCCTTGGTCATGCGTGACACCACTATGACAAACTGTAGGCTACAGTATGGCTGTCCTTCCTAAACATCAGTAGGCTGATTATGGTGGGAATCTATATGACCCACATGCCAAGAGACTTCCCATCCTATGCTGATGAGGTCCGAGTATAGCACTGCTTGGATTTCCAATGCCATTTGGAGGAATTATATATACCCATTATTAGCATGCAAAGTACATTTAATCTAGTATAATCCTGTAAAGGCAGCCATGTGACATCTAGACCTATCGTGTACAAACAAGAAATGAATTAAAATATTCCTAATAGTAAAATAAAAAAAAAGAAAAGAAAAGAAAAGAGAAAAGCAGTGCACATGAATTTCCAATCACATTACCAGCCACAAAATGGCTGTGCAGCTGCTTTTATTCTGTTGATTGTGGGCGAACGGGCTGGTGGGATACGGTAAGAAGAGAAACTGAGGCCACCATGATAAAGTGGGGTAATAATCCCCCCCCCACTGCCATGGCCACAGAGGGCTAGCCTTGGCCCCCATCCCTCCACTCCTTCCCTTTCCTTTTACACAAGGAAGACAGCCAATATGTGCCAGAGCAACATATCCTTCCCCCAGATAATGGAATTGCCTGGCTGTAATAATAATTTGAATTTCACGCCCTGGTGCCTCGGTGCGGAGGGATCGCCGGAGCAGTGGCATAAATTAGCCTCCATGCACTGAGCTGATCGATGACTGCCCCGTCCGCCACCTATTGATCTGAAACAACTCCCGGGGATGCAAGTATACCATGCACCCGCAAACACATGTACACCGTCTTTTTCTACACCCAAACTTAGCAGATGTTGAAAGATATAATCTATGGTGTTGCTGCACGGGCTTGCCTTTTGAAGGTACAGCAAATATGCATAACGCGTCAGTAATGTGTTCACGGCAGGTAACTCATTCATATAGTGACAGAAGAGGGACTAAACGCAAACATTTCCCCCACAAATGCCTTTAAACACGACGCCACAGTAAATTTCCACGTCTTTAAACACACTTTGCTTCAGGCATGAATGTTGTTCAGCCAGCTTGGAAAGAGTAAGTCTCTCTGGAATGAGACCCCAAGTCCAATTCAGCTGTATACTATTTTTATGCAGACAGCATTTTCAATATTTCCATGTGAACTACCATCTGTTTTTGTGCCACCTATCTATAAGCTCCCAGCACTAAGAGGAAAATAGAAGAAGTAAGTTGGATAATAAATTTAAGCAGCAGTTGCCACAAAGACTGAAAATATTTATAAACTGCAACCTACAGAAAATCAATCATGAAAAAAATTAATAAGCAATGATTAAAAGATCTTTTTAAAAAAATCACCACTTTACAGTTTATTATCCTGTTCTGCACTGCAGCTTCAGGCAGGGCTTACTGAATAAAGCAACTAAAGAGCAGCAAGGCGTCAGTAAATCAATGCATTAATAAATATAAAAGAAAGGACATAAAAAATGACTAAGTATAAGCACATATATGATAAATAATTTAAAAAGCGTGAGAAGGCTGACTACTGAAATATGAATCCTTGTTCTTTGATGCCTCATGGTACAGGAAAAACATTCTGTCACATATTCAGTCAGAAAGCTGGAGATGGCTTAAAGCTTCTTGGAACACAATTATGCAGGAAAACACACACACACACACACACACACACACACACACTCTGGAATATTATCCACAATCATGCATTTACACATTCAGAGATATGTGTGTAGACTCGAAGGAGTAAAACACAACAGTCCCACTCAAATACAGACACACTAATTAACCAAGTTTCTCAAATGAACCACTACGCTGGAATAAGCACATCTGGGAGCACGTTCAAAGCATCAACTGCACAGCGGGTGCCCTAGCCAAACAGGAATGCAAATGGGCCCCGATGGGTGCTCCTGCCAAAAAAATATATGAATAAATTTAAAAAATGAATCCCATACTGAGCAAAAAAATCCGCTGAATTATTGAAAAATGCATCAAAATCATCAAAATCGTAAATCAATAGATGCACAAGCAACCAAATCCTTGTGACAGAGGGACAGAGAGGTAATATCTCTGACCTTTCTACAGGTCTGTGACTGTGGGTGCAGCACGGGGATTTGGGCCGATAATGATGAGAACTCATCAATTCTCAGTTCAGGTCTTTCCCCCCCCTGGTACGAGGTGAGAGGGTGTGAAGGAATCAATGAGCATCATAAAAACTGGCCGCATGATGGAACAAGCCCAATGCTCATGAGTGTCCGCGCTCCACGCCGGGGGGGTAATGGCTTCAGGATCTGACTTGTCCTGAGGCAAGGCTGCTCTGACTGCTGCGGTGCTATAAAAGGACACCTCAGACACAGCTTTCCATTAAGTAGAACCCTGCTCATTTTATTTCATTGCTGCAGTTATGTAGTATAAGCTCAGGCAAATGGTAGGTTATACAGACACTATATAAATTCTTTCCAGAATATACATTTCAATGATCAAACTCAACTGTTGGGATCATTAAAAGTATGACCCATTCCAATCTAACATGTTTGTTCATGCTAATACTATACAAAATTCATTAAAAGGTCTCCATGCGGTACTCAAATGCTTCAGTCCCATTCAGTGGTCTGGTTCTCCCAAGCCTCCCTCCACTCCAGCAGGCTTAGCAATATGCCATTGGCCTCCAGTACCTGTAGGCTGGTATTGGCTCTTGGGTAGCCAGGGGTGAGCTTCAGGTCCTGCAGCAGCGCACAGATTCGGCTGCAGCTTGTCTCTGCCACCAGCACACACAGTGGAAATTACCGCCAAAGTTGATGTACCTGTCATGGACCATGTGGAGGATCCTACCCACAAGTCAACCACCACCTCGTCTTTGGCCAGTACCATGTGGATCAGTGGGGGCCTGTGGAGCTGCTTCAACTGCAAGTCAAAGACAGCAGCGAATCCAGATCTGGGTCTGTCAGTAGGTGGCTGGTCACTGCTGGAGGCCTGGAGTCTGAGCTGAAGGAATTGTTTCGGAATTCTACCCTGGAGTAGGTATGAGTTTATCTGTAGTAGTGTTTTTAGTAAAGTTTAATCAAATTCTGAAGCAAACTTTTGAATAAAAGAAATTGCAAGTAACATTTCCACTCACTGATTTAGAGTGAATAAGCAAAGCTACATAAACATGGCAGTGTATCTTGTTGTGGAAGAGTTATTGAGTTAAATGTTTGCTTCATCTGAACATATTTGGAATTCATATTTTCCAAAAAAGACAATAATTAAAGTTTTATCATGTTGCTCTATCCATCAACCTTTTCAACTATGAATTAGCGAATATACTTGCTAACAGGCTGGTTGAAATGTCCTTGTAGTAACTCTAAATTGTAAATTGAAGCAAGCAGTCAAATTCACTGACAACTTTAGTGAACAGATTTTGATGAGTGTGGTAAACAACCATGACAGATAAGAAACTAGACATGGCCAGTTAGCCACCTTCCCACACTTTACACAAACTTTATCGCTCAAAACATCACTGCATTCCACTGGAAGAGAGGCAGAGAGAAAGACAGTGAAACACTTCATTTTGGCCTCCCACTCTCTGCCCACCTGAATGTTGGAATGTCTGGCACCTGAAGTCCAACAGGCATGCCGTTCCTCTCTGTGAGCATCGTGGAACATAGCGGGATACATTAGTTTTTCTTCAGTGTCGAGGAAGGACATAAAGTATATAGAGTTCCATGTTAGGCCCCACGGTGGTGCAGTGGTTAGCACTCATGCCTTACAGCAAGAGTGCTTGGTGCAGAAGGTTGCGAGTTCGAATCCAGGGCCGGGCACTTCTGTATGGAGTTTGCAGGTTCTCCCCGTGGGTGCGTGGGTTTACT
>JAOWBC010000002.1:10179892-10206865 GCA_028566105.1 Hypoplectrus providencianus
GGGATGTGTGGTGTGTCTGTATTGGGTACTCATCATCATTAGGGGAACTGTGGGTAACAGGAGTGGGTAAAAGCCCCAATGGAGGCCCATCTCAATGTGACCTCTATTAACAACACCCGGGGTATCTGAGTGTGAAATGAGCAGTGTGGTGTGCCTTTGTGTGTGTGTGTGTGTGTGTGTGTGTGTGTGTGTGTGTGTGCGCATGTGTGTGCATGTGTGTGTGTGTTGGGGAGAAGGACGGTGCATGGAAGTTGAAGACGGCCTTCAATAGATCAGGTAATAGCAGAAATGGAGGTAGCGAACAATTTATGTCCCTCCTTTCTATTCAAATTTAAAAAGCTCAACCAATAGAAACAACATCAAGATGATCAGTGGCCTCTGTCTCACACATTTGTCAGTGCAAGTGTTTAAAAAAACATAAGCAAGCCTGTATAATAACTGCAGCTCTCTTCAAGTCAGTGACAGTCCACCTCTTTCCAATAGAGAATATGGACTTGCAGAAGATCAGTCAATATAAAATGCTTGGTCCCAGAGATGCTGCTGAGTATTTTGGCATGGGTCCTGATATCTTTAAGGAGAAAGAAAATAAGGCAATAAAATCAGGCTTAACCCTAAGACACCTGTAAGGCCTCTGCAGATCTTGGTTGCAGTATAATCTTTAAGAGGCTGTAAAGGGATCCGTGAAGATATTTGTACAATATGAAAATAGATGACCTAAAGCATCCATTGGCAGCCAGCACATGGTGCTTGATCGCCAGAGTACTTAAAATTTGGCAAAGTTTTAAGTGGGTTCTTTGACTTCACCAACAAGCCCAGTTTATGCAAAGTTGCATGGGAACAGCAATCATATCCTCCCATTATAATATTCTAAGCCATTGGTATGGGTTATTTATTTAAACAAAGTTTAAAGTTATAGTATGTCAGTGATTTTGTAATTATTCAAAATCCAATAAAAATGTTTCAAAAGCTACTCTTTTTATTGAAATACATTCTGACATTTGACAAATGATCCCGGATATGAGCATCTTCAAGATCAAACCATCTCTACAATGAAAACAAATATCCTGAAATTAAATTTTTTGCTCTATCACCCTCTGGTTCAGAGGGAGTAACCTTGAACACCATTATACAACTAAAACTTTCTCACTAACTTCAACATTTTATTTCTTAATTGTAACTGACGCAGCACTGGCAACCCCTGAAAAAAAAGACATCAAAATGATTTTACCATCTAAAAAGATGGGTTTTTAGTCGTGTGTGGACAACTGTTGTCTTGTGATTTGAACTTTGCACCACTGTGAATGTCTCCATCTGTCTCCCCTCGATGCGTATGTGCATATGCACTGTATGTCGTTTCATGAGCAGACAGGGAAGAGGTAGTAGAGGTTGAGAGGTTTATCGGTGTAGCACCAGTAATCCTTTAGTCACTGGCAGCATTACAGGCAGTTAGCATCACTTATTAGCTCACTATTGGGAGTCGATACGCTCCCCTGAGATTTAGGAGGCTGTAACCGAATGCGTTATGTTGGCCTGCGCTGCTCACAGACTTCAAACAGGAAGATAAATCATCCAGAGTGCTGCATGTGAAAATCATAGGACCATGCATACACTGACACATATACACACAAGTCAGTGATGTAGGTGAACATGGAGGTCATACATTTTGTGGGCAATTTTCTGGAAAAGGATTTATTGTAACTAAATTAAATTGATGCAAACTCTGAAAATAAGTATAGAAACATAAATTCTGCTTCCAAACATATAAATTAGTGAAAAAACATTTAAAGGTTCAAGTCCTATTGTTGAGCAGGACCAGTTGACCTTTATTGTAGAACGAGAACGCAACATGAAACGATCTACAAGTCACTGACTTGTCCCATCAACTGGCTGGTGTTCCAACAGGAACAATGAAAATAAAGGCATCTGCATTTAGCTCTAGATAAATGCTAGAGGCCTGAAAGCTTGACCCATACAGTGCGGGGGGTCCTTTGGATCCGTAGGGGGCATTCTCCCGACACGGTAAAGGGAAAGGTCACTGCAAATCAATACAGAGTTATTCTGAATAGTCACCTTTAACCCAAAAATCTCTATCTTGTCAGGAGAGGCCTCTTTCAGGATGACAACACCTACATTACAAAGCAAAAGGGGTCGCTGAATGGTTTAGGGAAAATTATGTGAATAATAGGCTGTGGACTTCAGCCGCCAGATCCCAGCCAGGACAAAAGGACAAAAGGACTTTTTTGTATAGGAATTAAATAAAAAAAATGGAGGAAGACCCGTGCTGAGTTTTTTCCTTGTTCATCTCTATATTGCCATATATCTGACTGCCTACATTAGGGGTGTTTAAGAGTAGATTTAAATCATAGATTAAGATATAGGGATAGAAGACAATTTAAACCTATAGGGACCTCAGTCAACCGTTATTAACAGGAGGAAATCATTTTTACATTACTATTATTCAGAATAATTTTAAAAGAGATCTCTAGTTTTACACACCTGCCACCAAGATCCTTTTCTATTAAGTCTCTGTGAACATGGGAGAGACACCCCAAGCCTATACGGTATTTCAGGATGATAAGATATAAGATGAGTGATGTTTTACAGACCCACGTCTTGCCGAAAGGGCTTTAATACCTATCTTGTCCAGGGCTTCCAAGTTGTTATGTAAAAAAAAAAAAAAAAAAAGGAGCTCAAGAGTAAAATCTTAAAAAGCGATTTTCTTCTTATCTTAGTGGTTTCTGAGGTTGAGTATTTGCACTTCTGTTCGGCTGTGCAAACTCAAAGGTAGAATTCTTAAAAAACTACTGGATGTACCAGGCAGAGCTATATTGGGCCTGGCAACTTACTTTTAAAATTAATCAATTCATCTCTCCATCTCTGTCAGGGTGTCTAAACCAACAGCCGAGGGTAAGCATACATAGGAGAAAATTACACTAATGAATTCACCCGTGACACTGCTGGTTCAGAGAAATATCAATGTTGCAAGCTGTGCCTCAGCAAACGGCTCTCAGTCTCTAAAAGCAAATTTCACTGAGCACTGGATCGTAAACAATTATTCCAGTCTTATGGGATGCGCGGCGTAGAAAAGCAGCCATTTGAGTTGATGTGGAGGTTGTTGTGTAGGAATAAGAGGTCGTGTCATATGACAGCGATAAGGGGGGAAGAACAAGATAACCCTGACTGACTGAGCAGCGTCGAGCCACGTTAGGTGTTATCGCCGTCTTTCAGAGAGTCTGGGAAGAGAGAAAGAGGGTGGTGGAGGAAATGAGAGGGAGATGAATAGAGGGAAGTGGAAAAAGACTACAGAGGAATTATAAGAGAGAAGAGGGAAGAAGAGCTTAGGAGAAGCGTAAAAAGGCAACAGGTGGAGAATTACATCAAATAAACAGGAAGCAGGGATGAAGAGAAAATGTGATAAAAGAATGGAAGAGGGTGACGGGGATGGAGAAGAAGAAAGCATTGAGATACAAAAGGGAGGGGAAAATGAAATAAAGAGTTGAGAAACCAAGAGATTAGAGAACAAGCGGAGCTAAAAGAGGGTGGAAAGAAGAGAGTGAAGGGATACTTATAAAGGAGGAAGCTAAAAGAAGTCTGTTACAACGGTATGAATGAGGCAGCCAAAGTAGCCTAAAAGCACAGAATACAAAGGTAGAGAAGAGATGATCGTATTCATGGCAGAGGATCATCCTTTGTAGCTGGGGAAACACTTAGCATCACTGTACAATTATACAGATTGGGGAAACATCAAGCGTTCGCAGCTCCGTAATATCAAGCCTGAGGTGGTTTGCTGAAGACACATACCATGGGATTTCATTTTACAGTAAGGGGTAGTGAAGGAAAATGAGAAAAAAAACAACAACATACAATTATTTCTTTTGTGTCAAAATCCTGTGCTGAAAACTAACTGAGCAACAGTGGCAACAGAGGAGCCCAGTGGCATTAGCTATAGCTTAGCAAGGTCTCAACCCCTTCACCCAGACAAGCAGGGTGGTCACTAAAATGGGCAGTTTATGTCTTCAGTTTAAACTCCCCAATGTATCACAAGAACAGTTTACATTTCACGTTTTTAATGTTTGAGAGTGACGATCTTGACATTTTTAACTGCACTTGAAGGCTGTTCCGTTTCACAGCAGCTTGACGAGAAAAGACAAAGGGACTTTGCCTTGTGCTGGAGCTTGTAGTAGGAAACATTCAACAACTAGCAAATTCCCTGCAGAAAGGCTGCAACATTAATCAAAGTACTCAGCTGTTACGCAATCTCTTGTACAGTTGGGGCTAAGTACTTTTGTTTAGTTTTTTTACCCACATGTTTAAACTTTAAATAAAGTTAGGCTTTAAAGATTCTTGTACCAAAGTAGTTTACGTCCCCGGTCCCATGGTAGTCATAGAGGCAGGAATGTTTACTGCTAAATTGATGTAGGTGTTACCAATTATTTTACGTCCATTACCAACTCTCTTTTCCAGTTTAAAAATAACTTGAATGAGCCATAAATTAATGCTCCTTTTCTCAATTCTTTCTGCTTGCGCTTATATTCGTGTAAAACAGAATATTGGTGTCTCAACACACTTTTGACTTTAGTCTTTTGCCCCTTCAAGACTTCTTTTGAATCAATTTTGTGATCTTAGCATAAAAAGCCAATGAAAGGATACTGAAGGGAAGACATGAGCCTTGAAACTCACTTCATCATTTTGAGAAAAAGTACACACCAGAGGTCATATCTTCCATTAGAAGCTGTGAATATCTTGCAAACCCACTATGTTGCTGCTTTGATCAAATTAGTGTGATGCTTTGTGTCTAAAAATAAACGCATCCCAGAGGAAAGAATATAGGCATGCAAACTCTTTGATCAAGATGTACAGTGCAAATGAATATCGATATACCAATAAGTCAAGTCAAAGGGTAGATAACATGCTTTTAACTTCAAAGCCACGGACTGGTCAGAAACCTTAGAATTTGTGTTGAATGTTGTAAGAAAAATGATCCAGTCAGTGATGACAGAAGACCTCGGGTCAAATACCTACACTTCATTCCCCCACACTCTAAATCAGGTCATCCATGCTAATTCATTCATTATTCAAGGGCATCTTTAGCTTTGAATTAGCATTGAGGTTTGCATCTTTATTAGCTACCCAAGAGGCTTCAACAGCCCCACATATTCTCTACTGCCGGTGTTTCCTGAAAACAAACAGACAGGAAACATCAAGAGGAAGAGAGCCTCTTCCGAAATTCACGGGCATCTGAAACAGCTGATATGGCAAAATGTGACAGCCCCAACGAGATGACATGAATAAAAATAAGGCCTTCACACGGCAAAAAACAAAGACCTGACAAAAGGTATTTTGGAAATCTCTCAGGAGTTGTTTTCTCACTGTGCCTTTGAGGAGTGAGATTCTAAAAGTTGCCAAAGTAAAGTGAGCGATTTGTTGTCTTGGACTCGCTTTAAGGTTTCGAGAGGAGCCACATCCAGCTTCACATAGATTGGTTCTTTAGGCCCCAAGGCACTTTAAACTGAAGGTGGGGTATTAATACACGCCCTGCTCTGTCAGCCTATCTATCAACATCGAGAGCTTCTCCTATACCATCAGTTACTAGTTTGATTGCGGCAAATACAAAGTGTCAGTCCAAGTCCATAAATCGTCATCATCATCATTTACAACATAGGAATAGCACCTAGGCTAACGTTGTCAACACAGCGTAAAAAAAAGGGACAATATAGCTCTGCAAACACCCTCATATTGGTGAACTGCTAATGCCTGGTGCATTCACTTCCTCTTAAAGCCTATAAAAACTTTACTTGAGGATTAATTTCAAATGCAAGACATTTCTCTAAATTAGACCACGTGATGGAGACACTATATCTTCTATTGTGTTGCAATTTTATGCCTGCTGTTTTAAATAAGACTATTTTGCACACTTTTTGACTTCCTTTCAGTACACTTGCCTCGTTCTCTTTTCATTCAGCAAGTGTACTTTTTTTCTATGAGGAGAAAGTCACAGTTGTCATATTGAGTAATCAATGCAGCAGCTGTCATGTCTTCAGGAGAAATTGACTCGACTGGTTTCTTCAATACGGCCACACCATGGCAAACTGATGATATCATTAACTTCCCTCAAACATATTTGATTCCTTGAGCAAAGACATTGATTCCTTTGGCATCCATGCCTTCAGCTGCTTTCATCTGTCTGCAAAGTTGGAGATGCTTTTGAGTTTTGCAAATTGAAACACACTGAGTCACACTCTAATTTGTATAAATGTGGGATTATACAACATATGTATCAATATGGTAAAGATGTCAAAACTATGAACACAAAAAGTCAGAAATATAGTCAAAACTTCAGAAGCAACTTTTTTGTCTCTATATCCACATTAATCTATGAATAAATCCATTGTGTAATCCTTGCAGTGAGCTCAAACAGATATTCCCCTCTACATTTGACCATTGATAAAATATCCAAGTGCAATTAAATTAGGGCCATTTAAATCACGTGTACAATTTGTGTTGCTGTTTGAACAAATTTAAGCTCATTGAAATTATATTCAAACATACAAAATGTGCCATGAAATTGCACACTCAAATCATCTTGTCCTGTTGAAACTATTACCATTAATTTTATTATTTCATAATTACACGTGGCTTTCATTGCCTATATATTCTACATAAATATAATTTGATTACTTTCAGGGGTTTATTGGGTTGATTTTGCTATTCAGTCCTTTTCAATCTTTATTTTCTTACCTATGCCAAGCAAAGCTCCAACATTTGTTTGCAAACTGTATTGTCACTGTACACATCTGAACTCATGAGACCATACAAAGACTAGCAGTCCTACACACACTCAGTAATATATTCACACCGAGTAGCTCTTCAATATAACCACACTTTTCTATTTGTAGCCCGAGGGAGCTGTCCGATACAACCACGTTTGCACTGGTAGCCACTTTGTAGCTCCGCGAGAGCAGTCAGGGCTTTGTTGCTGCACTCAAGGACACCAATACAATAGTTCTTACGAGAAGCAACTTTGGCATGTTATTAATATATTAATATATTCTCTACTATCAAACCAAATTTAAAAAAAAACACTAGCACTAAAAATCTCTGTTAAAAGTTGTATTTTTGCTCTCGGCCTTGCTTTGTTGATTCTGGCTCAGGATATTTGCAGTGTGTAAAGAACTCTGCACACCCGTGCCAAGCACATGGGTACGTTTTGGCAAGGTCAACCTACCGCACATGGAGCAGAACAGGTGGAAGTGAATTCCCTAGCTGTACATTCCAGACAGCCGGAGAGCAGGTGACGAGCAGGCTGCACTCTTGAGGGAATGGATGGGGCTGCAGAGCTTGGGGTGAGGTGAAGTCAGGGTTTGACACCAGTCCACCAACTGTGGCCCCGTTACTCCCCACAGGATTGTATCATCCACAAGGATTACATAAAACCTTCCTTCCTTCCACCTTGTCTTTTTAGGCTGCGATTGTGTTTCGACACCAACTTACAAATGCTCAAAGCTCAAAACGCTTTTGATCACACACATACTGCGTGCATACAATTCACTACAGTCAAAGTAACTGCAGTTTGTGTATTTGTGAATGTGTGCTGGATAGGGACTACGTGTTTGAAGAGTGTGCATGAATCTATTTGCAGCTGATGTTTGGATATGTGACACATACAAAAAGACTTCACAAGTATTACAATTCAAATGCAGGACACTGTAAGTGCTCTTCTCAGAGTTTCTGCCAGTGTATTGTATGCCGCACTGGACCAAAGCTGACCCCCTGCTAAGCCTGTGCTAGTTCCCCTCCAAAGAAAAAAAAAAAACACTTAACTGTCAGCCAAAAGAGACTTGCAACAAGGTTTATTCTGCAAAAAAAAATCGAATTTCTCCATGGTATTAGCAGTAAAGGATTTGAAAGATTTCCTCCATTTCTTTTAAAGCGGCTATCTCACAAATAGTAAAGCACGAGAAAGTGGCAGAGATTTTAATCAGGGAGTACATTTTTATTGAATTTGTCCTTTATCACTGAGCTGCCACTAACTTAAGAAGACAGAGTCGTCAGCCATGAAGGGTACACCATGGGAGCTGGTGTAGAGGGAGCTGCTGAGGGTTTACATCAACTGCCACTGTTCCTCCACTCCAATAGGGAGAAATGGACACAGTTACTCATTAGCAGGTCTCCCTAATGGGTGTCAATAATCCACAATCATTATAAAGTGTAACTCAGCAGAAAGGTTAGCTATCCATTGCGTCTGGGGAAAGGTGTGGCATTTAGAAGTGGAACCCTAAAGCTGCATCAATCACAAAGCAGCAGCAGTTAAGTCGCTACTCCAGGGAGAACAGCAAAGGTTAAAAATCCTGGCGAACAACAAAAAAGACACGGGCTTGTGGTTTTAGCTTGCGTGTCTGTCAGTGCATGTTCAGTCACAACTGTAACCATGGTGTACTTTGTATATTAGCATATTTTTCCAACAGTTTGCGAATGGCTGCTTAAACTCCCAGGAGACAGATAGAAAATCCAATCAGTTTCCATTCGTCTAACTCCCTTATTATTGTTATTGTAGATCATGTCAGCAAGCATCTGCTCAGAACGCACAAGTGCATATAAAAATGAATAGTCAACTCTCTCTAGAGCTTCTGCAGCAGTCTTCTTTATGGTTCAACAGTCATCATAAAGCATTGTGTCGTATGTACGGGACTCACAGGGTTTACTGCTTCTGCAAGGAAACTGGCACAAAGATATTCAGATAAAGGCGTCGCAGTGAAAGTTGTTGAAGGTGAAAGGTGAAGGTGGCAGTAAAAAGTTCTTCAAAGCAGACAAAGGCAGCAATCAGCACCATTCTTCATAGTTACAATGGATACCAATACTGCACAGCCATCACTCTACATTACAGAGAAAACAACTTCTAGAGGCTTTTTTGGATGGTGTTTCATCTTAAGGTGCTGATTCTGACAATAACATTATATTAACTATTTCCTCCAGTTGGCCTCTGTTGGGTACTTTAAGCTGTATAATGGCACATCCGCAATGTCACACCAGTGTTTCACAGGCATTTAAAATAAGATACATATTTAACAATCTGCTTGTGAGATATCTTATATAAATATAAATATATATAAGAACGCTTGGGGCAACCCTCTGGTTATAATCTTAAAAAGTGCATCTGTATTTTCCCTGTACTGTATTTTATTGTGAAGGACAGATGTACCGTCCTCATGAGTGATAGCGATATTATATTTTGGCTAACCCAGAAACATCCAACTTCCCCCTAAAAACAGTAGGATCCAAGAAATAGCACAAGGCTAATTCAGCAGCGTTAGCATCTTTGTGTCAATTCTTGTTAACCCACGGCTGATGTACATGTTTGAAATGATATACGGTTTGAAAGACAAGAAGTTAGAGTCTATTTTAACACCACCTGATTAATTGGAAACATAACATGATCATTTATTTTAGAATTTTAAGGGATATTTTGATAGATCGTTGGCCAAAAGTCAGCCTATTGGTGATACAGTGACATCACCAAAATTACAATCCAATCAAATTGCCAGAACAATTGCTATCGGTGTAATCGCTGACTTAATGGATGTGGGTGAAGAGTTGCATCACCTCATCACAGCTCATATGCTACAAACATGAAGAAGATTTAAAGCTGTAGGTGAGCAAAGGAATTGATGCACAAAAACAATAGCACATATACGGCTGCAAATGGATTTATCTACTGTATGGGAACATTCCCATGGAGGTGTGAGCAGCAGAAACAAAGTGCTGTGTTAATTCACTTAACCTCTATTGTTCTGTGCTGTCACGCAGAGACGGCTATTGATTCCGCTGCAGCTGGATATCAAACTCTCCTATGTGCATGCATACAATCACACATCAGTGAGCCCCAGCAGAGAGGAGATGTGAGAGATGAATAAAGAGAGGGAGGCATTAGATCAGATCAGATAAGCCCCCCGGTGGCTCGGAGTCATTGGAGTTTCACAGAGCCAATCAATAACGTGAAAGAGTAAGACAGAGAAACATAGTTGTGTTAAGCAGGGATCCAGTCCCTGTGGGATGTACAGTCTTACTCATTCTTATGCATAATTAAAGCATTGGGCTTGCCTCTTCTGACTATAGAAATAGACTCTGATATAGGATTTTTTTTTACACTTTTTAAGGAAACACATGAAAGAAAATATTTATTTTGACACAGTTTTTTCCTTTCAGAAAAAAAAAGTGTTTTGTCCATCCGTGAGTAGTACCCTAGATGTCTGAATCAAAAGAAGCAAGGTCATCTGGCCTTTTTTTCAATTAATATTTATAAAACACTTTACAGGAAATGCACATAAATTGCATAAATCCATACAAGCAAGAGGGATACATTTATGACTAACATTACATGCAATTTTGGAAAAATATACGAATGGCACTATTCGAGCAAAGACCTCCACCAAGGCCAATGATACATTCACATGCACTCTAAATAGTACTTTTTCCCGAGCTCGGTGTGTATTCATGAGATGTTAGTCACAATGCGGAAACATCATGGTCAGTGCAAAAAAAAAAAAAAAAAACTTGTACTGAATTTTATTTCTCAGAGCCTTTAAACAACATGCTATTCATGAAATATGACCAGAAAACAAATTATCCTGATAGAAAATGAATGCAACACAAAATGAATGCATATAATGCTATGTTGATGAAAGTGAAACTAATATGCGTTTGTGTCGATAATATTTGTTGCCCTGTCAGTTGGATCTCTTCTAAAATGTGACGGGTCCTTCCTGGCCCATGCAACTGAGGCCATAGTGTTTTAGTGATCCTGCTGACTAAATGCAATGTCTCGTAAATGCCTGAATCCAAGTGCCATGCAGGAATCATGAAACGACTAAATTATTTTCACTGTCCTGGTATCAAAGGTGTAAAATCTAAACACTGACCTATCACTGCACAGTGCTTCTGTATGCTGGTGTTCATCTGCTGTCATCATCATTAAGAAAGCATTAGCTCTCCATGACTTTTACATGTTTATTGGCCTTTCTACTTCAGTGATGAATAGCTCCTTATTTAAGATTGATGTGTGATTTGTTATTAATGATGGCATAATGGAGACATTACATTATTTAAGCATTAGTGATGTAGTTACCAAAATCAGTCAGAAGCTCATTAGGGAAACTGAAATGTAGCACGAAATGCACTGCAGTTATAAATGTAGCTATTTTTTTCATCAACAATATTGTTAATCAACTGTAATTATTACTTTTTTAAGTTTAAGTTCTCTTTTACTTCGTGGATGATCAGTTTTATAATAAAAGAGACATATTACAGCCAACTTATTAACTCTACAATTACATGATTAATCACTTGATTTTCCATTATGTAAAAGTATCCGGTGCTTATCCTTTACAATGTGCAGTCTGCATAAGTTCCCTCCAGGGTTTACAGTATCTGCTGCTTTCATAAACTGAAAGCATGCCTGCAAAAATATAGGCGGCCACAATCGTAGGAACACTCCCGAGGCGGAAGGCTCTGTCTAGACGGCACATCCACAGAGGAAAAGAGTTCCTGTGTCCACACAAATCGTGACAAATCACTTTGACCTAGACAATGGAGCAGAAGCAATATAAGCTTTGATAACTGTGAAGGTTGAGGGGAAAACACAGGTGAAAAATAAAAATAAAAAGTCACAGAGGGGCACTGCAGGTGTGTGTGTGTGGCTCTATCTGTGGGACAGTGGGTAGCCTGTGAGCAGGCGGGTGTGTGTGAGCATATACTGAGGCAAATGGCTTATCATAGTGTATTGTGCTATTAATATCAATACCCTAACACACTCCCTCACACCCTCTCACGCACACAACGCTCACCCGCCAACTGGAAAATCACAACACACAGCCCACGATGGCATGCATCTCCCCATGCTTGTCTCTGGGGATCTGGGTCACAGGCAGTGTTGGTGTTGCAGCCAGAGCCTGGTGGGCCTCGGAGGAAACCAGTCTGTTACCGGCTTCCCAAACCCACCCAAAACCCCCCCACCAAACCCAACCTCTTACTCAGCCATCTGCAGCATCACCTGCTCCGCTATTTCAACACAACGGCCAACACACTGAATGAATGACTTGAGGAAGATTTTGTGACACAATATTCCCCAAATTTATGCATAATGCAAGAACTCAGCCAGAGGGAAAGGTGAAACGATGAGCTTTTATGTTCTGATTTTTATAGCTCCAGTTAATTGTGTTTACTACAGTGTCTTCTTTGAGTTAGTTAAGCAGAACAGAAGCTCCCTGATTGTTAAAGCCTGTGTATGAGTGGAATTAAAGAATCAAGTCAACAACAAATACATGTGTTACTATTGACATAATTTTTTTTTTAAATAAAAATATTTCAAAATGACTATGAATCAGCAATCAACCTTTAACATAATGCTACCAAAAAGCACCCTCTGAAATAAATACCATATTCAATACCATATATACTGTATACCACATTAGAAACTGAAATTTAATCATCGACACTTTGAAATTTAAATCTTAACTGTGTTATTAAATCAAAACACAAACAAATCTACCTAAGATGAGAAACCCTTTCAAAATAAAGTGTGATAACTTTTTTTGAGGGCAAGACCAGGCTGTTTTATTGGTACAGGAAAAGTTGGCATTTGGGAGGTATAAGGTATTCCCTTAGACAATATTGCAATATAAAACAAAGGCTTAAGTGGACAATCCCAACTGTGGCAAAGCAAAATCAATGTAACAACAAATCTGAGTTCTCTCCACGGTGGAGAAAACTATGAGCTCCTATTTTGAAGTCCCATGGTGCCCCGTGTTGATGATTAACTCAAGTTTTTCTATCAAATCCTTCTTTATGAGGGAATCAGAGAGAGTTTGCTAGCCAAGGGTAGATGAGAGGAGAATAAATATATGAACTGAAAAAAAAGAAGAAAACAGCCATCTTGAATATCGACTTGTTTGTTTGGATTCTGCAAATAAGGACAAATCATTTGAGTCGGTACAAATTGGCGAGTTTAAAGAATTTCCTTTGTTCTGGCATGACACGAGAGGAATGATAAGCTTTGTGTTTCATTATTGCAAATTTCTGACATTTGAATCTAATGAATCAATATTCAGACGAACAACTCATTGCACTGCCTTACAGAAAGTGGTAGAGATGAACACCGTCTTAGACAGTTTATTGTGAGAGAATGTGTGAAATCCTTTACAGTAATTACACAGACACATACAGACTAATAAAGGCGCTCTCACTCACACGCATGCACTCTAACTCACCCTACAACTCTCCTTTTGCTCTGTCCTCTGCCTAGCTCAGTAAGCATGAGACACCAGAGAATCTCATTCATCAGGTTTACTCGCTAGCTAAACAGATGGGGTTTGAGCAAACTCCTGCGGTTTCCCCCGAGACAGATTACAAACCACATCCATCGAGTGCTCACAGAAACAGAGGGAGAGAGGGAGAGGGGAAGGAGGCTGTGAATTTGATGGAGAAAGATTGTATCTGGATTCATAGCAGGATCAAAAAGTGATCCCGGTTATTATTTTCCTCCCTATAGGATTCCCACACATACAAATAAGATGAACATCGCACACATTTGAATTCCCATACTGATGAGGACGATTGAAGGCAATTATATCCCTCAGGCTGCTACAAGTCTTCATAGTAGTGAAATGTAAAGCATTAACTTAAACCGGTAACGCCAACTGATCGGTTTGTTGCTGGATTTTAAGAACTTGTGCATTTACCTAGAAACCTCTAGTTATATGCTTGCATTTGGCACATGGATCAAGTACTTAAAAAAACACTTAAAAACTGCCCTCAGTCTGTGGCTCCTTGCCTTATCTGAGGTATTCAGTCACTTCTTCTTCCAATCTTTTCAAAAATCACACCACAACCCAGTAAGCCGATGTATTTTTAAGGACAAGAAGAGCGAATTGGAGGGTAGAGGAAAAGAACAACAAAAGTGGTGTACAATGGCAACCTGCAGCTATTGTGAAAGTTTTATCAAAGCCTCATCAGATGTAACTTCCACTCTTTTGTCGACATCAAGAGCGGCCTTCTACAATGCCCACTCGGAAGGCAACAGAAACTTTCGCAGGGATGAGAATGCCACTTGCCTGAGTTTGTACACAGCAGTTGTTGCAGAAAGTGCACACACAGCTGCAGCAGAGATGGAGTGCTGTTTTGGCACAGGGACCACATCGAGCCCTTTATGCTAATTCCAATATTACCCTGATCAAACTATAAACCCTTTGGAGTACACAGAGGCCCTGCCAAAATGTCCTGCTGGACTCCACAATCCCGACAATGAAAGATGTGCCACTTTTTTCTCTCCTTATGAAGATAAATCCCTCTCAACTATATCAATACAAGAATTCAAACACCCTTGCGTACACACAGACACCTGTGAGTGGTGGCAGATTGTGTATTCTGTGACTGAGCTAATCTGGGAATAAACAACATGGAAACCACTGAGGCGCAAAGGTGCTGTCTAAATTTAGAAACTGACAGAAACTCACTGGCAGAAACAAAGTGGTGAAGAGTAAGGAAAGTCGAGGCACTCTTGCCCTTCTTTACTTGAAGAAAAAAGCCTCATCTCACATGTATTGCACCTGATGCACAAAGCACATTTGCCCAGTACAGTTTACCAAGCAAACAATGAAGTGAGCATGAAGTGCTATTGATTCCCCCTTGCTGTTGATAAAGCAAAACATGCAGGAACAGCATCAAATAATGACAGTGTGACTCCCAGATGGATGTGGTGATAGAGCATTTATACAAGTGGATGTGCCTGAGAGATGCCACCGACTCTCAGCTGGCATCACAGCAGAGCAGCTTGCCATTGTAACAGACACCAGGATCCGTGTCAGCTTTACCCTCTTTGGAGTCGGAGTATTTGGGCAGAAAATGCTGTGTTCCCCGAGGGAGCTGGACACATAGGCAGGCAGAGGGACTCGTGCCAGACTTCATCCAGAATTATACACCTACTTCATTCTCTGCTCAGGTGGGATCTGTTAAAATGATTATAACATCTTCCGAAGCTTTTGCGGGGAGCAATGATCTCACTGAGCTGCCTCCATGCCCTCTGGGGATTAGACGGGGCATGGGTCCATATTGGCAGGAATTCCTGTTTGGGCCACAGTTTGGAATGTCTTTAAATCTGATGTCATACTGAGTCTTTAGGCATACTTCCAGACAGCTTCCATATGGGGGAAATACACACATTTAGAAACCACTTTGTGCTGCTGATAGTGTGGAAGACTTTTATAACCAGAACACTTATTGAGATAAACACTAATTGATCTAATAATAACACGCAACTTCATCATATTTATATGTAAAACATATCAACAAATGTTGGACAATGTTATGCCATTTATTTGGAGTAAGATTATTGTTTTCTGCATAGTAATTTTGCTTTCTTTTTGCATATCTGAAATAAATTATTAGCTAATATTGGCTTGGTCACCAGTGCAACTATCTGTTTTAAGGTCCCATTGGGATGAAATGATCAGGATTTTCAGTCAAAAAAAAGAAAAAAAATCTATCACTATCACCTTAATGTAATGGAATAGCCATTTTAACATTACGTCAAAGAAGTCTATATGTATTACTTATGCATAGGTATCTATACTGAAACAAGAATGCTAATAAGCTAGCCTTGGCCAGTCCTTTCTTGAAGTACGACATGCTCCTTGAGAGGAAAACTTGAGACACAAGCAGTGTTTCTATTAAAGTCCAGTTAAATTTTGAAGCTGAATTTGGAAAATGTCCCATTAAAGAAAATGCAAATTAGGGACATTTCCTTTTCCAATTGGTTTAGATTGAATAAACAAAGCTGCATTTACACGCTTTTGACAAAAGATGGCAGTATAATATATTGCTGTAGGCAAAAACAGAAGAAGAATCTCTTCTTTTGTTTTAAAAATATTTTAAAAAAAGCTTTGCTAATCAACCACTCATGAGAGAAAATATGTCTTTAGAGATAATAATTAGGGATAACGCAATAGGGCAATATAAAATTCTTACATTATGTCAGGTACCTTGACCATCACCATACTTGTGTTAAGTATCTGCTATGTCAAAACTTCCAGTTTCTGTCTGCTGTTGAACTCATTAACTACTAGTACTACTACTACTAGACAAAAAAACACCTCAAGAAAGCATAAAAAACTTTTATATACATTTTCAAAACACAGCTACTTTTGTTCCAGTCTGCTCTCAGAGAGGAGTAGACACAACTAGATTGGTAATAGTACAGTTTTCAGCTTAAAACATTCATTGTAAAATACACTGTTTCAACGGACAGGTCCCCAGAAAAGTAGCTACATCCCCACTAGAGACACCAGGGAGAAGTAGGTCAAAGAGGGTAATGCTGGTCCACCAACCTGGATCCTGGATCATCTTAGTACTTACTTTTTCTTCGTCTTGCATCACCTTTGCTTGGCCTGCGATTCACTCTGTGATTGAGCTATACTCTCTGGGAACCAATTGCCATAAAGAATCTCAGTTTGGGTTTAGGTCTTACTTTAGAATGTTTGCTACAGATTTTAAAGACATTGCAAGATTTATTCGGGATCTAACTGAAACATTGCACAATCCTAAACAGTGTAATTGCTGCAACAATTAAATCCTGTATTTTTTCTTACAAAAATGAAAAAAAGCTCTGTATCTTTTACTACATATTGCAGCATTAATGTCTGTGACCTTGTAGATATTGTTGGTTGGTTATTGGTTATCACAACAATCATAGCACCTCTGAAGCCTAGTTTTCTTTTCATTCTTTCTCCTGAAGCACCATTCTATCATGTCTTTATTGCAACATTAATCCGTGTGGTCATTCTCACTTCAGCAGCCTGCAACACCTCATGGATCCGAGGCCAGATTGTGATCATGACTGGTGTAAATTTAATGAACGTGCTGGCCGGATGAGCCAAGTAAGACATAAATTAGGCTGTTCTTCGTCCTGGCAGCATGTTTTACATTGGCATAATTTTACCAGCTGTGCTGCCTCTTACTCCAAGTATCCAAATCCAAAGAGAAACAAAAACAGTTGGTGTGTATCTTGGCCTGCTCTCGTGTGTTGCCCTAGAGACATTTAAAAATTACAACTGTCCCATCACAATTTCAATAAATCAAAGTAGCCATTATGTGCCTATACAATAGAGTGCATTTTTTATCCACTGTTGACTGGGCCATTACTTTCCCACCACACAACGCGTGACTTGGTTTCATGCGGCTGGCTCCATGCATGTGTTGTACATGTACCCTGGGGGCATGTCGCCACTGTAGCCCCTCTCAGATCCCAGCTCGGGATAAGGAATGACTGCAGCTTACTTAATTGAATAAGCACTGAGGAACATGCTAGAAACGTGAGAAGAAGACCGCAACAAGAGCAGCTATATCTGAGACCAATTTATTCACCTTGGTGAGTATAAAACCACCTGGCGAAGTGCTCAGACTACACATCTGAGGGGAATGCTCTTCTAACTCTGCCAAATGAGGTCCCGTCTGCCAGATTAGAGGATAAAACAGACTGTGCTATGGAAGAGAAACAGGAGAGTGTATTTGTGCTTGACGCTGGCCTTTGTGCAAAGTGAAGATGCTGTAGGAAAAATGGATGAGGTCATTTCGCTCTGTATCCCTGGATGAGAAGTGCTGGGGGGTTTCACCCTTTTTGATATCCATCAGAGAACATCTTAAGGGGAATCACTGTGCCAATGTACTGCACAGTACACACTGATTAATATTTACAATCTATGAAAGCAATCTTCAGAGAAAAAGTATGAAAGAACATGGAATATTTACCATCAGATGAAAAGAAGATAAAGATCCTTTTTCTCTATTGGAACTTATTCACCTGCAGGTGATGACCATTGCTTTAGAAGATGATGCAAGAGTCATGAATTATGAGGCCAGAAAGACTGAGGGAAATCATTTTTAAGATGTTTTTTAGGGATTGAGATGACTCCTGATCACAGGCTTTCGACAGAAGGGGGGCTCATGACCTCACAATTACAAAATGAGATACTGAGGATGAGAGGGGAAAGCGTATAGACTGCAAACCAGCCAGCTGACTCCATCTGGCATTATTATTTAAGTGCTATACCATATTCAGCACCTCTATGGACTTCCATGAGAAAAAAAAATCCAAAAATAAAATGCATTTTAAGGAAGAGTCTTAGTAAATAGGGTAAAAAAATATATGTTTACAGAAATTAAATGTTTAAATATAAAAAATGAGGCATTAACTATTAGAGTAACAGCAATTTCCCTTTTTTAAAAGAAAGAATCACTATGGTTAGGAATAAAATATGGTAAAAATCCGACTGATATGAACACAAATATAAAAAGGTCTTGTTTGGTGCATGAAAGTACGACTGCAATTGTGATATCTGGCTCAGAATATATACTCTTTTTTTTAAATTAAGAAACATATAAATTCATTTGTAAGAATACAGGTAAATACTCAGGTAAGAAGATGTTTACTTATAGATTTAACCATGACTATTCCACACCTGGTTATTTACATTAATACATATACATAGATTGTATATAGAAAAATTTCTTTGACTGTAGTTTATGGCCTTAAATAAACTAAATTTAAAAAAAGGAAATACAAAATAGAACCATAACATTAAAAATGCCTTAGGAGAAGCAGTCTTGTCTGCAGCAGTATTCATCCAAAGCATTAAGTCAATGTAAGAAAAGGCCCTGCAAGGCTTTCCGTCTAGCTAAGCCATGTCTCTGTCTGCACTTATTGGCTCACGCATTCTCCTCCTAAATCTCCATGCACAGCCCAACTCAATTCACAAATAAAAACCTCGTCCTGTTTAATTACATATTTCCCAGTATTGACTTGAATTTCAATAGTGCTGGTACACAGTTCATTAAAAGTCAGCCGAGTCTGAAACTGGTCAATATTATTAAACAAACGCCCTCTGTAAAACGGGGTTACTACTTGCAATCTCAGCGACTTCTTCTACTGTTTTTCAGGGCGGGTGCATTTTTGTGTGCATGTAAGACGCAGGTTAATTTCAAGGAGCAACTCCATTACCACATCTCCTATCCTTGTCCCACTCATATCCAGCATCAGCTATGTTAAGAGGTATCAAAATTAACAAGTTGAAAGGACACTGCAAATTGGCTGCAGAGGGGAATGGAGGGCCACTGCATGAGAAGTATGAGAAATGTGATGAATGAATAAATCAGGCCTTGGGGTCTTATTGGATGCAATGAGCAGGCGGTGTGTCAGTGTTGCACGGTACGGATACGAGAAAGGTATAGAATTACTTTGCTGGTAAAAACAGGTTTCCAACAGATATGTTTATTTAAATACCGCATTCAGTATCTTATCCACTCACTTCATCTGTCAGACCAGCACAAGAAAGGCCAAGCCGGTGTCAATTTTACTGCAGTGTTTAATTTAAAATATGTCCAATCATTATTTTCCAGGACTCACTTTATGTACACACTGATTACATTACATCTAAATGAACAAGTTTCAGCTGTACAGTGTTCACTCCATTCAGCTGACAGCTTATTGGCCCTCTGTCCAAGCATAAAATGAATTGGATTTTAAAGCACTACATCCACTCAGGGGGGGTCACAAGGCTGACCGGTCTTAAGAAGTCAAACCAGATGGAGGGTAAACAAAGTATAACTGAGTATCTGTTGGAGTGGAACTGACAAGAAAGGTGAAATAGAAAAAAAAGGCCAAAACACCAACACTAAGATGGATATACGTGCATACCCACACGGTCTGGTCATTCACAAGAAAAGGATGCAGCACAAAGGCCGTGTTCATGCAGACACAAAACAGTTCCTGTCTTACACATACAGTACATAGTGGGATGTGCATACACACACACACACATACACACAGACTTGAAAGACCCTTTGTTGAAAAAAGCAGAGTGATCTGTCTCACTAATGCACAACCGGCAGCTTGCGATTAAAGGCCCACAAACAAACAGATGAAAACATCTACCACTGACTGATGCCTGGAGCAGACTACAGAAACATTGTACTTTGTAAAAGCACTGTAAATAAAAAGTAAAAATCATCAGCAGAAAAATAAAAACCTGAATAAGGGTCTAGTCTTTATTTATTAACAATGGATTAAATAAGTGACACATGAAAACCATTGGTCATAGTTATGATCCCAGAGAGTCATTTCACCTCTGCAGTTCCCTGATGCTCTACAGAGCATCTTCCTGCTCTTTGTTTCACTTTTAGAGCTCGACCGTCAAAATAAAAAATCTAAATAATCCATCATAGGTTTTATCCATCATCACAATCTCTGAACATTTTTCTACAAAGATGGTGGAGACCAAAATAGAGGTCAAACAGCTCAGCTGAATATAAAAAATAAATAAATAATATGCCAATGTTGCATTTTCTGCTTGTGGAATCACTTAGGGTTTAAAGTAAAATTTAAAAAAAGTTAATTCCCAAAAGAACACAGTTTCTTGTTCTGGATTGCTGTTCATGCGCTTCCTGTTTGTGCTCCATTGTTTTACACAGTGTATTTTGCCTTGTTCATGCGACAACAGTAAACAGTTAAATTAGCGATTTTACACCTTGGAAGATTATAATTAAAGTACTAAATTAAACTATTTTGTTACAGTAGGCAAAGAAAATGTTATTTGTTGTATTCCACCCAAATATGACAACACTTTAACTTAGCAAGTATGATTAACTAATTATGCTTGCTAGAAAAGAGGGAAGTTTTAACATCTAACAGCTGTGTAAACGCCACCAGCTGTTTCAAAGCTGCAAAACAAGATTGTTTTCGGCAAACATTCATAATTTTCTTCTGGGAAGAGAGCAAAACTTATTGTTTACATTTAGATTAACAGGTAGGTGGTTTTCACAGCACTGTTTGTTTTGATATTTGTACTCAGACAACAGACACGCAGCTGTGAGGTAAACTATGCAAATATATTGAATTTGTAGAAAATGTACAATGTGGGAAACAAGGGCCACATGCATCCAGTCATTAACTGTATGTGCACAAAGGCATGAGTGTCAACACTGCAGTTCCTTGTCCTCTTATACAAGGAATGAAAAACAAAACAAACAACTACAAAAAAAACTGGAGTATAGAATTCAAAGCAGACTGGCTGGTGTTCATAGTCCACCCACTGTCTAATTTGCACCATTACTCATTAATATCTTGTGTGTTTGGCAATGAGGCTAAATGTTGTCATCCTCTTTCTTCAGACTGGGTGTGTTTTTGGTTTTCTCCTCAGTTGTTCTGGTTCTTATTGGTTCAGGTAACCAAACAAAAAAGCCAACCACAGTATTTATCTCCCAGCATAGCCACTTGGGATTTTAAGATGCTTGTGTAAAGCTTCAGCAGAGGCTTTGGCATTATGCAGGCCAACTGTCCAAGCACACAGAGTGGCCATTGAGGATCTAGGTGAGTAATAACACTTGTGACTTGTATTCACACGTCTAAAGCTGGCCTCCACCCAGCCGAGCTGAGACTAAGAAGAAAATGAATGCAATACTCATCCCTTTGGCCTGAGAAAACTGTTTTGTTTGGAGCCAGGTTATTATTACTCATCATGCTTAATGCAACACTCTGCGTAAACAGCCTACATCATTAATGCGGGTACTATTGAATATCAATAGGGTTTATTCATTATTACAATACTGTAAGCTGTTTTGCAGGATAGTTACAGTGCAGAGACAAATGAATGTCTGCGAATTGAAAAAAGAACAAACCCCATCTTTTTCAAAGCATCAACGCATATGCCATTACTTTAACCGTGTTGCTTTTAATTTAGGAGTAGTTTGTCGGGTGGAGGGGTGCTCATATGGTCTCAGTAGGCCAGCAGATAATCCTTTCACTCATATCCGTAGGACACACATGCTAGCACACACATTTGCCAGGTGACACAGCAAACGGTGCCAAAGGAGACACATTACATCATGTCCAATTTCATATGATAAGCTTTTGATACTCTACAAATAGTCAGCCAATCAGAGGTAAAAACGACATTTGATGGCTGAGTAGGATTCCCCTGCTGCTGATGCAGACATGATATCACAGATATTTATGCATACCAGTTGTACATGTTAAGCTAAAATGCTTATGTTAAAACATTTAATACAATAAAGTCGCTATGCATATTCTGACAGAGGCTGAATCTCGTCATGCTTAAGTTGGCGTGTGTGTGCCTGCGCATAAGTGCACGCATGTGCTTATGTGATAGGACTGATGGAGACCGAGGCAAAGCTTGTTATTATGCTACAAGCATCAACCTCCACCCTTTACCCAACCAAGTCTCTACCCCTACCACCACACACACACACACACACAGACATAGACACAGACGTACACATAAATTGCAGCCAGGGCACTGGTTACTGTGGTAACAGTGCGTCTCTTCTATCGCTCCAAGTCCTGACTAAGCCCCACACCAGAGTAAAAGCAAAGTGTATCTTCAGTGATCTGGCAGTGTTACAGAGGATGACACAGATAAGAGGGGATGTCTCTATCCAACCGATTTAGTCGTAATTGTAAGAAGTTTTGTTGGTTCTATTTTCTATATTTTTTCAAAGTGTTGCAGACAAACATATCTCTATTACTGATGATGCACAGGGAATAATAAAAGGATTAATCAAACTAAATCAATGCAACAGCCTTCATTTGCAAAACAGAGGCAGCTCTAAACCATGTGCTAATTCAGGCTGTTCTTACTCACAGTTTGTACCCACACGTATGAAAAGTAAGGCACAGTCTAATAGCATCCATATTGATGTTTTTGTTAGGCAAAGAACTCCAGACACTGTAGAAATTAACTAATTCCTTTGAGATAACCCTGACTTAAATAATAGTTTGTTTGTTTTTTTGCCTAAACCTCACCAAGTAGCTATTTTTCACAATGTAAACTATGTGTTTAAAATAGTGACTATTTGATGATGTTACATAAAGGTCATATTTCATAAGATATCTTAATAGCCATGAAGTGTACCTGTTATATAGACCAACTATTTGCAAAAAATCGACTAGCCACTTTCTCAAGGACTTTTCCTTTATTTTGCTATTGATATAAAAATAAGGAGTCCTTCAGGGATAGGCAGATGTTAAAATATGTATATATAAGTTAATGCATAAAATAATAATGTAATACATGATAGGGGTCAATATGGATTCTATGGTAACTACACTGATCTCCACCAGGTATTTGCTTGTTTCTCCTTAAGTTGTTTTCAAGAATAAAATCAAATTGGAGTTAATGACATTGAGCTATTACAGTCTAGTCTATCTGTGATATCAATGTAAATCTACTGTCAACAGCATCTGAATTTCAACATCAGTTTTTGAAAGAACTGGTTTTTCAATTGAGGGATTTGCTTGAATCCCCCGGTATTGTATGAAGCCAAAAGTAACCAAATTGTATACTGTTAAGTGGGTTCTGGAATGCACATAAACATTCTTTTCAAATATTTAAAGTCACTGTGGGGCATTTTATCACATTTCAGAATTCCAGTCCTGTCACTGTCCTGAATGAATCCTCTGTTCTTAATACCATCTCTTAGGTTCTGTAAGCTACATTTTATCCTCCCCTTTCCATCTTTTGTCACATTGTCCTGACGTCTATACAACTCAAGTGTCTTACTGCCCTCTGTCTGACCCTCCACTGCCACTTTATATGGCTCATAAACCTCCACGTTTCTCAAGCCCCAGCAAGTACCACCATCCACTCGGCACCACCACGGGTACAACACCGGCCTTAGCCTCTCCAACACAACTGAGTGACCAAACTCAATTACATGTCCCATTTATCTCTACTGGGGCCGCCTGGCCCCGTGGCTCCAGCGTAAATCTCTGGTCCCAGTCAATAATCTATTCTCCAACTCGTCCAAGGGCCCTCCATTGTCATTAGACATCCGTTTGGCAGAGGAACAATGAATGTGGGGGTGAGGGTGGGAATACAGAACTGAAAAGGGAGAAAGTGAAGTGGTGGGAGGTGACGGGGGGCTGAGAAACCAGAAGCCATCCATCTACCCAACGACTTGTAGTCACAGTTCATTATGGGTCATAATGCAACCCAGCATCTCATATAGCCAGCGTTAAACCTTGGCTTTGCTTTGGCAAAGGTCGTGTTGAGTCTCCAACACAGCCAGATATAGAGATTTCTTGGGAAAAACAACCTCCATACTTTTCCTGATCCTTGAGCTGAGACGTCTGAGTTATACTAGCTACAAAAGTTGCCTGCTGGATGATTAGAAGTGTGATTCTTGACTTGCGTTAAGGCCTCATTTCCATCCCATCATTGTCCATCCAATGCAAGATTAATAGACTGAGACAGGAGCAAGAAGGACTGAGCCAAAACCATCCAGCTCCCTAACGACCAGACGGACCTGCAACATTACTGTCAAAAGGTATGAGCATACTCCAAATAGGGAGTTGATGATAACCAACAGAAGAACCTGATGTCAAACTAAAGATGTCATATTAGATAGATAATTACAGCCTATACAGCAGTGTGGGTGCTGTTGTGCTCTCCTACAAACTCTAGGCAACGCTATCTAATTAAACGATGAGAGGGCATATTCATCCTGTTGTCTGAGAGTCCACTGGTGATGGATGGGATAATGAGTTTCCTGAAGAGCTGCAGACTGGGATAATGAGTTTTATCCAGGAGGGGCTCACAGGGTGCTCAAGGAGGGCTTCTGCATCCCAAGCTAGGTGACAAACAACTCAAGACAGTCAGTCGAGTGTGCCTGCAATTGAGGAAATGGCATCATAACTGTTGGCCAACGCAGCCTATTATTTTGTGTGACTGGCTGTTAGGTATGAAACTGCCAGACGTGTTGGCATAGCAATCTGTAAAGGCGATCATTCTGCATGATGGGGAGGTTGGCCTCTGGTATCACTCGCAGACAGATTAAATGATGGTTCATTCTCTGTGTGTCCTCGTGAGTCACTTGCCAGGCCTGCTGTCCCTGTAACAGCTCATCCCATGTAGAGTGGGCTTTTTTTTCGTTATTATATAGCACTGAATGAGTTCAAGGTTTTCATCAGATGTCCAGGTAGCTCTATTTTTTAAATGGCATATTCTCATTTCTTTGTTTGTTTTTTTTATTTGCTCTACAGTGTGGGTATTCTCCGCCTTTCTTCTTGTTCTTGTGTCTGTTGTTTTTGAGCACTGCAGCTGGCAGAAAAAACTTTTGGATGCCAACTGTTTGGACTTTGTCAGTCACAGGCACAGCCAGCTTGTTCTACACTGCCGCAGGCGGTGGAGCAAGATAGGATGAGGCAAAGCTGAGCATATCTTTACAGTGGTCATAAAGGCACAATGAAGAGACTTCTTATTGCAGCTTTATGTCAGCTGGCAGCTGCTGCCGGTTCCAGCAAGTGCAAGTTACGGACAGGCACAATAAACAAGGGTATGAGAAACAGGGTGCTGCTATATTTTTGTATGTGTGTGCATCAGCATGTGTTAACTTGTGTACACTCTATGCTTCCATTCTAATTTGCATTATGCAATGAAAAAAAGCGAGCATGGTAAAAGTTAATTTAACTTCTCGCACTGTCTGAGCAGAATTCAATTCAAATAAAAGTGAAATATCCAGATCCAGAATCATTTCCAAGCAAAGTAATTATAAGGTATGTCAATCAAACCGTTTTCGAAATTAGCTTTCCAAATTAGCACATTTGTTAAACATTCCCACAGTTTATCAGCTTTGGTTTAGCACACAAAATAGCTGCTTTCTGCCGAAGCCAATGATCAGGAAAATCTGTTTTTTGCTTTCATTGTGTTCATGTTCGGCTGCTTGCAGGTAATGAGGTGGATTCTGATTCTCAATGGTGCAAGTGACTTGATCCTGTGCCAGTGCAACACACACACACACACACACACACACACACACACACTAGGGTCTTTGCAGCCTACCTGACAAATACGCACAAGCACACATATTAAAACTCATTTGTCTCCATTTCATGTTGCCTTCAGTAAATCATCATAATCATTAAAACAGGTACACCGGCTGCATTTGCAATTTCCCCAATAGAAAGCAACACAGTAGTACTTTTGAATAGTTTCTATTACTTAAATGTTTCAAGCAGCCCTCTCTGTGGTCTTATGTCCAAACAAATACATCTTACTGCAACAATAATTATATAAATTGTGCAACTATAACTATGTGACATTCCTACATTTCCAAGCAATCTGGGAAACAATGGAAGAGTTCTCAATTTGTTTGTTTGTTATGCAATGAATTGGTTTTGGGATGTTTCAATAAGACATCTCAAACTTTCATCCCTTTTCTAAATTAAACATGGTCGCCCATTAAGTTAGAATAAAAGTTTGTTTGTTTTTTCCATTTCAAAGAAATTATTGTGACGAAGTGATTTATTCTTAACAGGCAAAGTTTATCTTCTCAAAACTTCACTAATCAATCCCTCCCAAACCTATCACAATGAAAATGAAACCACAATTAACATAGGATCATGTCTGAAAACAAAATTATATTTATCTTAAGAATGACTTTCAGTTGTGTTTGCAACGCAAATAATACTGCAGTTTCAAAATAACAATATTTTGTCAAAGACCCCTGTTTTTTGTCTACTTTTGGGTAAAAATAAAAAATATATGCACGAAAAGCATATAAAAAATCAGTATAACAGAAACAGCAACATTAAATTAAACATGGCATACTTTAGAGTCTTTCTTTCTCCCTTTTTTTTTTTTTTTTTTTTTTTTTTTAATGGTAAAACAAGAACATTGAACATTACCACTAAAAAGCCGTCCTTTCTCCTTCTACTGGCATAAGACAAAACTGATCTGGCATTCAAACTGTTGAAGGCAAGAAACAAAAATCTTTAAACACAAAGTTAATGAAAAACAACATTACTTTTACTATGAACGACACAAATAGTACCCACATCGGATAACATGACTTTAAAAACACCAACGTTTGCAGAGATTACTAATGCCCCAAGAGTCAAAAAATGAAAGAAAG
>JAOWBC010000002.1:10210817-10234361 GCA_028566105.1 Hypoplectrus providencianus
TAATACTATTACTAATTCACATTCATGTAATAAAATTCCACAATTAGCATCGTGACTCTGTCCTTGACCTTAAACCTGCAAAATCAAATTTACCTCAAGGACATTTGTGCCAAATCTGAGTACATTCCTTAAAAGTCCTTCATTCCTGAGATATAGCATTCAGAGTGTGGACTGGACAGAGACAACCTGACAACATAAAGCCTCACTGGTGGCATAAAACCCCGTAAAGTTACAGGCCAGAAAGCCAGAACAATAAACTGAAAGATAAAGCTCTGTAAAAGGCGAAGCTGCAATTGACTGGTCAACCTCTGTGGGTTGATCACTACCAGTTACCTCTTTCACACACAGGTAGCCATGTGAGCCACTGTAAATATAAAAGCCTTGATTATAGCGACTTTTAAGATGTGGGTTAAGAACAGAAATATCTGTTTCTATGTATAAACATGGCTATACGAGAGGCTGATCCCTGGAGAGGAGAACATGTAGGGCTGCAGAGCTGACAGGGACAGGAAATTAAACAGCGAAACCAAGAAACTGTTTCTGGCCAGTGTCATGTGTCCCATAGGTGCAGGTACACTACATGCACTTCATCTCTGGAAAAAAATAACTTATGGGCACAGATGGGTCAGATTTATTGGAGCAAATTGAGACGATAAGGAACCTACAGATGACTTTCCTACCTTTCTGTATTTCCAACTGCTTAATGAGAGAATTGTTGAAGGGAGAGAGATTTATACATGTGCTTGTGTGTGTGTGTGTGTGTGTTGGCTGTGATACAGCATGTGGGTGTTTGTACTTGTGTGAGGCTGGACAGGTCAACGTATGGAGAAAGGGGTATGAAATGCGTGTGGGAGATAAATACTGTAAATCTTTTAGAAACAATAAGAAACATCTGCCAAAAACAAAAAAACAACAACAACAAAACAGGCGTGAGGGGTCAGCAAAGTCAGCCAAGTTAATATTGCACTAAAAAAAATATAAAAACAATAACAGTAGCGAGGCCACACGGTGGTGAAGGGGTTAGCAGTCTCACAGCGCAATGTTCCCCCATCTTGGTGTGGGTTTCCTTCCTCCTATAGCTCAAAAACATGCAGCTCATGTTTATGATAAGAAGATAACATTGGGAGAGGTTACAAACACTTAAAATGATTTGTTTTCCCTCAGCTTTCTTGTACTTACTTCAACTCAATTTCCGTTTCCCCATTGCACACCCTCTGTTCTCTTTTCACCTGCTTTACTTCCATCCTTCTCTGAAATTATGGGAAAATAATTAAATTGCATTGATGACTGGATGGCGGGAACATATATATTTGTGTTTCTCTGAGTGGGTGAGTGTGTTTCCTGTATGGGGCTATGATTACTGTGTTTGTTTGTACGTGACATTATCCAGCAATTGATGCAGTTGTTTTAAGGTTTCCAGGCTTCTGTTTTTCCTACCTTGGTTATAACTGAAGAAACAAGTACACATTTTATGTAGTTGAATGGTGGACTGATTTGTGAGATGTCAACAACTTAACAGAGGGGGAAGATTCTGCAGCCCAGTATGGAAGACAGATTTTCTGTGAGTGTTAAGAGGTGAACTGGTTGGCAGGTTTAATAGCGTGGAAGTAATTCTCTTGAGTGCTGAGGGTGCAATGTGAAATACTTATATTCTGCTGTATTGGGTGATAATTGTTTCATGCATGTTTCCCAAACCCATAGTTCTGGATTGTGTCTTTGATGGACATAAACTGATTATTATGAAAGAGGTGAAGAAATCCCTTTTTCTGTACATGTAAAGTAGTAGAGGGAGGTTTTCTCTAAGTGAGAAAAGAGGCAAAATTGAGTTGAATTTACAAGGTGAGTGTTCTGACTTACTGATTTTATTGACTTTCCACAAGGCTGTCAGAGTTGTGGGAATTATTAGCTTTCTGAAACAGTCATGCTTTTTAATAGTTGTATTGAGAAGTGGTAAATCTGTAAGTGAAATGTTATTACAACAGGTACAACAGGGAATACTGTCTAATCGTCTAATGGATCCATTTAAATAAGGTCCAGGGACTGAAACCCCTTTGCTGTTGGAATGATAGGTAGCATTGGAAATGACTGATTCATTTTTAGACTCATCCTATTAGTGAGAGAGGGAGATTATTCTACTGTTTTAACAAGTGGAGTTTAATCGAAGCGGAATAAGCCTGACAACCTGAAGGAGATGTCAATAACCTAAGTGTCTGCACCATCAGAGACTTGAAAGGCAGTGGCTTTGTCCCAATTTATTGTGTAATTACAGAATGTTTTAATGGGATTAAAAGTTTTTTGGAGTGAGTTAAGGAAAACCAATGAGTATATCCTCATAACTAATTACTTGGGAAGATTTTGTTAGCAAAACTATTTGGTTGTACATTGTGGGAGTTAAAATAAGTACTGTGTTTTTCAATCCATCCAACAACCCTGATCTCTTTCCCCACACAGAATCTGTTGTTCTTTAAACTACAATATGTTCCTCCTTTGCTCCTATCACAATAACTATGGCAACCCAGGCTTTTTGCCTAACAATAAACATATTTGTGTGTTGTAGGGAGCTACTACCACGGATTACATGATTGGTCGAGTTTTGGGTGAGGACAGGCTGATCCTGTAGGTATAATGAGATGTCATCTGCATACAAGTTCATTCTACATTGGGAGTTTGTTGTTTCAATACCTTAAAACTATTGTGATTGCTAAAAATAAAGAGAGAAAAGTGTTAGATTAAGTGTTCAACCCTTAATTTTAATACTCAAGTAACGTCAAACAAAAGCACTGTGGCACTTTTAATTGGGGCATTTAATTTGTAACGAAACTGCACTCTATATAGATCCTTACTTAAAAAGTATTTCACTTCATTAATGGCTTTCTCTGCAGTCTCAACTTTATTAGATATCTGGATATAACACAATTTCAACACTATCTATTCTCTTGGCCAAGTATATAAAATGTCTAATTAACTTGAAAACAATATTTTTCTAACACTATCCTATAATGAGGCTTTGGGCCAAAGATTATTTTTTGTTCCCCATTTTTATAATCCTCCCATTGAGTTTTAATTAACACAACAAGGAATCAGTGTCCTTTAATGACATCGCTTGGAGGAGACATTCATACTCATTAACGATCAATAACTCTTCGAGAACATTAGAAGTGAGCAGGACGCTCCAGCATTCGCATATAGTAATTACAAGGTGTGCATGTTTATCTCATAATTTCTTTTTTTTTTTTTTTTAAATTTCGTTGGGGAACCAAGAAAGAAAGACATCAGACAGAATAAAAGGCTGAAGCACCGTGTGTTGGGACAGATGGGTGACTCCCCATTAACACCAAGTTTACCGGTCAAGCTTGCTCTAAGAACAAGCAACACATAACAACTGGTACCTGCTTCAAAATGTTTCCACAACTCACACCTGAAGTCACAAACAACTCATTTCAAGTCAAACTGGTTTGTTAACAATAAAGCCGTGATATGATATAAGATATACGTGCAATGCTAATAGCACAGTACAGTTAAATCTGGAAGGTACACTGCTTTGGTCTATTTGTTTAGTGTACTTACAACAAAAATGTATTCTCTTTTTCTCACCTGAGCCAAAGGAACACATGGCAGTCGTTGTAGCAGGTGAATTTAAACAGATTTACATGGATTTTATGTCTCCAAGCATCCACATAAAAGTGTGTTTTTGGTTGCACAAATTAAAGGCGCTCCACTTGCAACAAGATATGCTCAGAAGGTCTAAAAGGTACAGGAAAAGAACATTAGGGAAATTAAATAACTTGTTGTTTATGGGTGAATAAATACAGTGTGAGAATGTGCAGTACACCTAATTTGTAAATTATTTCCACCATGAATTTGAACATATCAAGAATCAATGTATGGAATCCCTGTATCCCATAATTATTTTTTTTTTCCATGATTGCAATATGCATCTTGTTATTTAAGCGTCACACCTTCAATCAGCTGACCTTGATTAGTCTCTGGCTCGAACACTGCAGCAAAAGTATCATGTTAAGAAGGCCAAGTATCTCTGTGTAGCACTGATGATGTAAAGTCATGACTTTGGCCCAGTTTAAGGGCGAAGAGTGACAATCATGAGGCCATACATTCTAATAGCCGTCCATGTGCTGACAGAATCAGGCTGCCCAGAGCCCACTCCCTCACCATACTGTGGACCCTTGATAGGCATTAATATTCACATTAGACCATATATGAGACATATCCCGTGAGTTCCTTCCCCATAAAAAAATAAAAAATAAAATCTTGATTTGACTTTGACAGGATTTTTTTCAGCTGACATTGCTTAAGCCGTGGGTTTAATGCAATGGTACTTGAATAGCTATACTGATGAAAAGGCTAATACCTTTACACAGGCTTCAAACTGAAAGACTAATATAGACAGAGGGTACACCATAAATAGCTTGTTTCATTTCAAATCCAAAGAGGAGGAAATAGGTAACTACAATCCATGTTTTTGTATAAACTGGATATAGGAGATATAATTTCCAACGACAAGTTGTCAGATAATTGCAATTATGTATTAGATATATGAATAGGAACTTTCTATATAATGGTCAGAGTCAGTACTTCAGTACTCAAAAGAGCAACACTACAACATAATAAACAGTGTGCATCCTATATTCCCTTTCCTTTTAGTGGTGTGAGGATTTTCTTAAAGATCAACAGGGATGTAAATCTATCTGCAGAGCTTAGTACTTTATTGTTTAATATTCTGGTTGGATCAACAGGGAAATATGGGCGTTAAAAAAGAAATCCCTTAATCATATATAGCACTAGCATGAAGGGAAATCAAACACTAATAAAATAATCCATAGATCTTACAGTACTGACATGAATTTTAAGAATCAGAGATCCAGTATTATTTCTGTGTAGTTGAGACCCTTTCTGTCAACACTACACCATCCAAGCTTCCCTCTGATCTCGCTGTTCTGAATGTTGCATATTCTTGAATACATTTTCTTCCTTTACTGTACGTCTGTCCATCTGTCTATGTGTTGCCCTCCCTCTCTCTTAGGAGATGGTAATGGGATCTTAGCAGAAGTCTGATTAAAAGGACACTTCCTCCTTGGAGACCACCCGACACTTTCCCTTTTTTCTTCCCTTCTCTTCCTCAGAGCATCAGAAACCTTGGGTATGGGAACAGAAGGGCCTGATAGCAGGCTCACGCAGTGAAAGCTAATTAAATTAAGCCTCCTTTAATAAAAGAGGAAGTGAACTTAACGCTTTTATCCCAGCTCCGCCATCAAAGGAAGAGGAAAAATAAGGCAGCAAAGGGGAAAACACACAACCTGAAGATATGAATTTCTTCCTGTTACGTTACATTCACGCTACCCCTGAGCTACATTCAACCTCGTGCGGTGAAAAAAAAAAGGAAGTAAATTGCTTTAAAGGACTTCGTGAAGACCATAACTCTTGAGAAACCATTGCAAACTTTTCCCATCTTGCAGCTCAGGGTTGTCCTTGTTAATGTCCGTGTGTGGCTGAAACTCCTCATGTAGCCCAGCCTGTGTGCATATGCATGCTGCTGCTCTGGAATGAAGCTTTTGGAGAATTTTGAAGCACTTCTCCACCCTCATGTCACCAGAGCACACTGAAGCTGGTTCGTGTTAATTACAGCTCTCTGTACACTCAACACTTAGCAGCAGTTACTGCTGGAAAAACCAGGTTTTCAGGTTGATGAGTTCGTGCGCTGGTTCTTTAGTATTTCATAACAAAGAATTGCAGACTAAATATGTAATGAAGTCAGAGACCTAGTAAAAATTCCTTTAATCTTAGCCAAGTGGAAAATACCATTTCTGGCCAGTTGTGGCCTGAAGAGTAGATAAAGAGATGAGTGGCTGGAAGAATTCAGTGTATTCAGTGTTTTCCGGGGGAAAATGCCCCCTTAACCTGTCGCTATGGAGAACTTGAAGTGTGCCCTTCAACACTTGGCAGTTTGCTTTCATATTCCAAATCTTTTCAGGGAAGCAAAAGGCTTCTGGACTTAAGTCCGAGTCCATCACTTTCCATATCTGGGAAAGGAGGAAATGAAAGGTACTGGAGTGGGGCAAAGGCCAGAAGGAGCCAGTCAGAGGGATTATCATAAATTTACATGATCAAACTCCTCTGCTTTAGACAGTTTGGAAATCTGAGAGGAGGACAAAACAATTCCAGTGATGAAAACATGTGGGCAAAGTGCGAGGAAAAAATAAATCTTCAAGGTCTGATACCCATTTAGCAAACAATGTGAAGTTAAAAACTAATTTCCTGTCATTTCCACAAGTCAAATCCCTCTGAATGCTTGCCGTGGTGTACCCGTTCAGCGGGAGCTGTTTGACATTGGTCATAAGGAAGGAAAGGAAGAGCTGCTCTGCTTTAGTTCAACAGGCCAACGACGGAGAACGAGAGAGAAGCACGGAGAAAGAGAAAGATGAGAAAAAGAGCCTCTCCTCTCATCCTCATTATGTAAACGAGGTGCATGACTGTTCAGTGGGTCCCTCGAGAGTTAATTACCAGTGGCTTCTCAGCCTAATTGGCTGAAACTAAAGAATTTGCCATTTCTTATTCCCATGCTCACTCTTCCCTACCCCCTCTCTCTCTCTTATTCTATCTTTCTCTTTGTTTCTGTCTCTCTCACAAGCACATTTCCCCTCTTCCGCTTTTCAACCTGTTTTCTTGTTTTCTCCTCTTTCCCTCCTCGGCGTCGGCCTTCCAGCTTAGCTTCATGCCAGTCGGAAAATCTGGCACTGATGCTTAATTTGAGCATCTGCTCCAGCTGGCAGTGGATAAGCAGATTTTTACATTGCTAATTCCAGCTATTTGGCTAGACTAATCACTACTGGATAAAGAAGAGAAACGGGGGCTGAGAGTTGCCCATCACTTAGAAACCAAAAAAAGAGATAGTGAGAGCTGGCATCTCATCTATTTCTAAATGGATGCAAATTAAATTCAAAAAGACAGGGATAACAAGTTTGAAGTAAGAATGAAAGTGGGCAATACTGGGAGGAAATATTAATAAAACAGGGCAGGCAAGGAGAGGAACCGGGGGATTCACAAGGCTTTGATTTTCACAGGACAGTGCAAAGTCTCCAAAAGCTATTTTGGACACGCTGTGCACAAATAAATACACATGCTCCCTTTCTCTGTGACTGTCTCTCAGTGTGTTTTACACCAAATGTATTTCACGCATCTTTGCAAATCCTCTAATCTTAATACATTCATCTAGACACTGCAGCATGATATTCAAGGCTGACAGTAGGTTGACAGAATTGTCAACCTCAGTCTGGTCTGCTGAAATTTTAATGAACTCGCAACATTAACCAGATGTTTGCAGTTTGGCTTTTGTTTAAGGGAACCAAGCTTGTTTGAGCAGGTAATGAAAGCAGCATATAATATGTTTGACCTCTTAAATGTGTAATCTTTTTTTTTAAAATATGCATTCTATTGTTTTAGAGAGGTTTAGGGACACTATCGCTCTAATGTTAGGTGCTGCTCTGGAGTTTTACACAGCTTTGCATGAAAAGATGTAGAGTATGTGCTGATTTGTTAAGTTCTAGCACAACACATGTCCTAGTTATTACTACCTAGATATGATTTATTATCCAAAAGCGCCAGATTTCTGAGTCATGTCTGAACTCATTTAGTTTGGGTTTTGTTTTAGTAACATGCTAACAAACACATTTTTCTCATAAACTAGCTGATTTATTACCTTTCAAATAAAGTTTCTTAAATGCACTTTGGCGTTACAGTTATTCTGTTCTAAGGTTTTCCATTTTGGTATGATGAAAAGGAAAAAAAAAGGAAAAAGAAAAGTGGTCAGCTCATGTGCAGTCTGGTCCTCTTGTGTCACTCAAAACTTGTGTTTCAGGGGCAAATCTCATATCCAGAGTCATTTACATAGTACAGTATAGAAAAAAGAGACAAAGAAAGTAAATGGAAAATTAGTTATGTAACAAGTTACATGTTGGCCCTGACTAAAAACACACTAAAGTGGAAATATGAGGTTTCCACATGACAGCATGTGCTTTACAGCCTGCTGCACGGGTGGAACTGGTTGGTTGAGCCGTTTCAAGCCGTACTGAGAAAATGCTCAGACAAACAACTCAGTCAGCTGACAGCTAATGGCAGCTTGCAGCATCTGGTTGCTCTGTTACATTTGTTCCCCTTAAATATTTCCTCACTTTTAATCCGTCCCCACTCCTCCACATGCTGTCATCATAACACAGTATATTAGTCCTGTTAGGAGTCCACGATTCATGTCCAACACCATGGGCACAGTGACAGGGGAGGAGTGCCTTTTCTGTAGCGAGATAAACTGATATTGAAATACCTGAGTTATGGTTTCATCATATGCTGGAGATGGAGCATGTATCGCAGTCAAAACAGCAAAACAATCACACAAGACATGATTTCAAATCAAATTTTGTAATAAAATGAAATCTAAAATGACTGTACATTTAGAGCCTGACTGATAAATGTTCAATAAACACAGAACTGAATTGGAAGTCAGTCAGTTTGATGTCCCTCCATTTGCTGGAGAAAACAGAGACATCCAAACAGTGAGAGAAAAAAACACTAAAGGACTTAACAGCACTTTTGTATTGTATAAACAGTGATCAGGGCCTGGCAGTGGAGCGGACTAAATATGATTAGCTGTGCTTGTAGTTCAAAGGCCCAGCACAAATTCTAGTTGCTGTGTGCATATCTGCACCTTCACAGCTGTGTTTTTAAAGATAACCACCATATTCAACGTGGGCTGCACAGAATACTATTTATTCAGTGTAATGAGCAGATATTAAAGAGAAAATGAGAAACCACAAAAAACAGAGGGACACTGAAGAAAAGAATGACAGAAAAATAATAATGATAAAGGTAGAATAAAGAGAAAAATAAAGGCATTAATCCCATGAAAGGGAGAGGGTTTTTTTTTTTTTTTAAGAAATGTCATTAGCAACTTTCTTTCTGTCCCAAAAGTGTCAGACAGTCATCAGACAGAACGCTGTCTAAACTATGGAACACTTCTTTTCACACTCTTTTTACCCCGACAGTGCACTTAGTAGGAATTGCAGTGTTAAGCAAGCTGACAGTTTTCACTTAGGTCTCTATTGTAGACACTAGCCGATCCTCAAATGTCATTTTGTGCGAGAAAAAGCAGACCTGCATGCACCCCAAGTGGATACTGTCAGGAGAAGTAAAAGGAGTGCCACTGTGCTTGCTTCAGCCTCCTTTCACAAAATTTCAAGAAAATTTGTCTTGAGAAGAAATAATAGAGCTCAATCAAGAGAGGCAAAGAGGTGACTACAGAGCAGAGGATGAACAGGGTTGTGACCTGTCACATATCAGGATTTACCTTTTTTTATGTTGAGATGGTTCAGGATCCAACCTGAAAGACAGAATAGGTTGTTTATCATACCACCCATAATGAGCAATATGAGTATTTGTCAGAACCACTCATATGAATGTTTCGCTGCTCTTGGTTCAGAGGGAAGCAAAGTGTTCTCAAAATAGCCCACATGTCATTGGAACAGTCCACAGTTTTTAAAAAAAGGCTCCAGTTTGTTTAATCCAGTCAACAAAACTGATAATCTAGGATTAGGATGAAAAATCTTCCTGGTTAGGTGTTGCAAAAGTAATGTTTAAAAAGTAAATAAATGCACATAAATGCTGTTAATTATGTAAAAACGCAAGATATATTAAAATTGCTTTCGTTTTCACATGGGACACAAACCCTGCTCTCTTGGTTAAAAGTCCACTGTTTGTTTGCCCCGTCCTCCTCCCCTTCCCAGCCAGCCCGAGTAAGATATCCACCATTTGAAATCCACATCAATCAATCATTAACAGGATGTTAGCAAATTGGTGGCGGTGGGTGGTCTACAACATATACATGAGTTGTATTTTGCTGTCACTACAAACATCCTATACTGGCATGGAGAGGAGCATAAACTGTGAATATAGTCTACAAAACAACTGATCTAGGTTTAGGGCAAAAAAAAACAACCAAAAAACCGTCCTGGTAAGCCATGGTTATAGACTACATAAATGTATATAAATAACGGCAGAGGCGTAGTTACAAGGACGATGGAAGTGCCATAGCTACTTTAAAACATGACGCACAAAATGAGAGGCATGGTACATCCTTTGCTTTGGTTTTCACATGGGACATGGACACCATCCTCCTGGGTGAAAGTCTGAGGTTTGATCGGCTCAGGAGCAAATTCTGCCATTAAAGTCCACATCGGCGTCATTCATTATTATTACAGCCAGTGCAGGGCAGTGGAAAACAGTCAAAAACGTAAATATGTATGAGTAGGGGAGGCTCCAAGGAAAAAGGATGACAAAGTTCAAATTACAAAGTTATAAACAAATAAATCAACATGTTTACAGTAAACTGTGGCTGAAAATATATAATGTCATAAATATAAAAGAAAAAGTCTCTTCCTCTTTGTCCGTCTGTCCTTGGATTTTGTTGTCAACCGTTCATCTCATCCACTTCAAATTTTGCAGGTGTGCTGCTGTGTGCCCTATTAAATGCAGTGTCAAGTGCAAACCCTTCAAGATATCTTAATTATTTTTGCATTATATGAACACTGTAGTGCTTCAAGAGGAGACCCTATTGACTGTCACGCTTCAGAACAGCGTGCTGGGTACGGCTCGTTCTCCGTCATTATCTGAAAGAGACTGTAGATGTTGCACGAAAGCAATTTCACTTCACTACATAGAGCATCAGTGATGTAACTTTTCTTTTGTTCCCAAGGAAGCGCAGTGTCAAGGGTGAAGTTGTTTGGATGAGTGCTTGTCCAGAAAGCAGCAAGCAGCAACACTTGATACCAAGCAAACCGCCCACCCCAAAACAGGCATATATACACAAATAAATGTATAAATAATAAATGTATGATGGTGAATACATTGAGATATGTGTCCTTCTAATGCTGAATGTACAAGGCAAAATCACCATTACTTTTATCTCCAAATATACAGACCACAGCAGTATTATAAATCAAGACACAATTAATTAATCAATTGAATTACCGTGATAATAAACTGCCTTTTATACATATTTCTGTCTATTTTCTTATATTAATACAATTCTACTGTCTATTCATACATCCCAAAATGACATTAATGATAATAATGAGCTCAAACAAAAAAAAAAATCCAAACGTGCATAACTTTAAGAAAGGCTTGCTCCTGAGACCACCAGGTGACTGAATGAATAAGTTATTCACCAGACTGGAGTTTAGTTACAGTATGATCCCTCAGAGCAGATATTTGACAGTCAGACTAGAGTATGATGAATGAGATTTGTCTTCTCTGACTTCACATCCTGCCAGCCCTCTGTAAGCATCCCCCCCTGTTACGCTTCCTCTCTCCTTCCTATGGTCTGACTCCCTCCATTCTCTCACAGTATGTACCTGAGAGGAGGGTGCTGGTGGTGGCATTTAGGAAACAGCTGCTTACCTCCCACTTTCCTCACCCTGCACCTATTACAGTGATTATCAATACTGTCAGTCAGAGCAAACCTCCCCCCACCCGTACTCCTCAACCCCGCTGTCCCCACCCTTATGTGGCCTGGAGGGCTGTGCTGATCGACGGAACCAGTGCTCCCCTGAGATGGAGGGAAACGGAGGGAGATGGTGGCAGGAAGAGGAAGCTTTTCAACACCACAACAGGAAAGGAAAGCAGCGAGGGAGAAGGAGAGAGGAACTATTGCTGCGTCTCGCTGCTGGTGTTCTTCTGGGTATGTGATATGATGAGGTCCATTGAGCAGTGGAAGGAAAAGGTTGTGGTCTGTCTTGTCAGGAAGCATCTACTGAGTTAAACCTGCTAAAAGAGAATATAGACAGACTCCGTGTGTACTTGACATGTCATGCTTATTTTAGTTTTGCAACACATCATCCATGTGTGTTCGACATGTGCTTATTGTATTTATTTAACCACGCTGTCTGGGCATGTTACTGAACCGCTCTGCAATATGCAAATCACACCACAAATATGTGAATTTAGTTTAAGACTGGAATTCACCAAGTTGCTCACATGTTTATGAATCAGTCTGTGTTCTGGAAACTTCATGAAGCAGAGTTTTCTGCATGAGTGCAAGTGCACTGCTGAAAAAGAGCAATGAACTATGTTAAATTATGCTGAACAAATAAAGTTGAAAATGACTGACTGCCAGAGCTGTTATTGGCTTTACTCCTTTTTTCAAAACAGCGGCCCCTGTTTAAAAAAGAAATTGAAATATGTGCATAGGAAATATGTGAAGTCACTCAGCAGAAACCACCGCGGATGTCTCTGCAGAGACGTTGTCTAACATTTTCATGATTGCACAAAAAAAAGAAAGAAAAAAACATTTGGGGGTTAACGCCCCAGCTTATGTTAAATTTGATAAGCATTTAAAGGTATTGTGCAACGCAACAATGGCCTCCATAATGGTTAAAATAATTGATTGGCATCATGTTCATCTTCATGCTGATCCATGATTCTAATGCACTTTCTGTTTGTATTGTAACTTCATTAGCTAACATCATGAAGCAATCAATGCTAGCTGTAGCATGGCTACAGCTAGCTGGTTAATTGTTTTACCTTAGATCAGTTAGATTACAGCTAGATGGCTAACCTTACCATGGCTTAAGTTACAACTAGTTGGTCAACTGGCTAACCTTAGCAGAGCTCCGGGTTAGGTAACAGCTACCTTGTTACAATGAGCTAGCTCTCCAGCACTGCTCGGTTATCAGTCTTGGTTATTAGAAAGCTCATTGCTCATTTGGTTTATACTGTCACATACATAGGGTTTGACTAAAATCCACATTGTTTGTCTTCATACATAGTGTCATGGATTCCACCAGCTGATTAAGTGATATGGCAAGCTAGCAATAGAACATATCCAGTCCAATAAGGAAAAAAAAGAAAAATGTTCTTATTCAACAAACCATATACTTTACAATTCATTTTCTTCAAATATTTAGATGAGATAAAATTGTGTCTTTGTATCCTCGTATCTGTATGCTGTGCCTTAATATCTTGCACAAATACCACGAAAAGAAAAAATGTATATAAAGTACCCTCTTTCTAAGCATGTGCTTCAGTGCATCATTAACCCATGCCCCTGGACCAAGGACTGAGAACCAGTGATTGTGACCGCTAAAATAAAGGGCCACCCCAAAACCTTTGATCCTCTGTTCTGCTTATGCCATTAGTGTGGAGAGCCACACACGGCGGCTCGCTGCCAGGAGTTTGTTAGATCTAGCTAACGAGGAAGGCTCAGGTAGTCCTAATAGAATCTTTCCTGCTCTTATCTGTATTGACTTCAAACAGAGTGGAATGAATGGAAAACAATCGGGGTCTGACTTTGAGGGTGAGGTTGAAGAATACTTATGGGCTTGGGCTTTTCGACAGGCTGGGCTACCAAGCTCCTACTACACTGCGGCAGATCAAAGTTAATTCCCCTCTTAATTAAGCTGAAATTGGATGAGAGCAGGCAGGGACTAGCTTTTGTTTTCCTTTGTGCCGGCAAACATTGCAAGCTGTATATCTGAACGTGTGTGTGTATACGCGTGCATTAGGGAATGATTTCTTGTATCTGTATAACCATAGGTGTCGGTGCATCCATGCCTACTTTTCTGTGTGTGAGAATATCATTGTCAGCGTGTGTTGGAGCTGGTTGTTTTCTCTTTCCTGACGGCCAATCTGCCTGCATGTGGCCCGGTGTAAGCACAGCGGTGCTCCGTAATGAGACTCCCTCTGCCGCTCTCTTTTTCATGGCCATGTCCATGTGTTGTGATGCTAATGAGCCCTCACTACCACAAACACCCACCCTAATTGTCCTCTTTGATCTACCACTAATTCTGCTAATTAGGAGCCCAACTTTCAAAGTTAAACGTTTTGCTTCCACCTTCCAGTGTGCCTCTGCATGTGTGTGCGTGTGTGTGCATGTGCACAAGGGAAAACTATATAAAATGGCACAAAGCAGAGGAAATTGTCATTTCCTTTTCCCCACACATCTGTCCCTTTGTGAACTAGGTCCGGGTTAAATTAGGTGAGTTCGGTTGCAGGGCATGCAAAGGGAACGCATTCACCTGGCATGCAGAATTCATTACATTAGCTAAATTATCAGCAAACACATATGCACAGTACAATACATCTGCAAACAAACACTGTATCATGCTCCAAACAGATGTAGAAGCATAAAGCCTTCTTCAGCACAGATTACCACAGAGGCTTCAGTTTGCATCTGTCTGCACAAACACATCTGTAAATGCACAAACAGATTAATGTACTGTATGAGCAAGTTCAGTTTAGAGACGCGAGCAAACATTCACTGACATAATCAGAAGGACACATCCGGCAGAGCGTCTTTGTGCCTACCCAATTTGTCGGCTCTGCGGCTCCATGCATTACACAATCACGCAATAAGCTCTACAAACCATCCAAAATGAGCACAATTACACCATGAGAAATCAGATAAAGGTATTTAGCTTCAGCTAAAAAGTTCTAAGGAAACTCAATCAGTGTAATCCTTTGAGGAAAATTAACTGTTTTTTATATGTCCCCTTTAATATTGCTAATAGGCGGGCTTTTTTGTCTCTTTAAAGATTCAGATAGCATCCCTACTGGATTTCAAAAATATTTTAATTAAAGAAGGACTGGGAGGTGTGCCGTGTAGGAATTTCTGGCACAGCCACAAATAGCTCCAGTGTTTGTCTGGTCAAGTTGCTTTCACGGTTCCTTTGAAAGCACTCATGCTGCTCTCACACAGCAACAGGGATCCAGCTACCCGGAGGATACTTCTTCTCGACTCCACTGACCACAAGCACACATATCCGTTAAAGTACACACGCCAACACAAAATCACATGGACACACACATACAGTAGATCCAATGTACACGCACACAAGTGAAGCTGCCCTCTGTGGCCTGTGCCAGTTCTGGCCAGCAGCGTTGTCCCTGCTCCATATGTATGAAGGGGAAGAGACAGAGCTGAGCACAATATCAGTGGGCATGTCGCTGCAGCAGCCTGCCCCAAAAACAACTGACACATCTCTATCTCGCTGATGAAAGTCAATACACTCAAAAGGAGGGCAGCTGGATATTATCCAAAGCCATCTTGTGAGCTCACTTTATGAAATGTTAGCAGGTCTGAAAAATGTGGTGTAATCTATTAGCAACACAATCCACTACTGCATTTGTTGGGCCAAATTTAATTAGATAAAGACTTAATTGAGGAAACCACAGTGACATTTAGACTACACTTAGCAGTGGGCCAAATTAAGTGGTTTACACTTAATTAAAAGGGAATCCTAAACAAAACCAGTGGCCCTTACCTGCATCCAGAGTCACAAAGGGACTCGGCTTTATTGGTTTCTGCAAGTAATCAATATTAATCAAGGGCAAAAAAAAAAAAAGGGAAAAAACAAAGAAACACAAGAGATGGGCTAAAGGCCTCCTGCGACTATAAACAGCCCATGGTCACTTCTCATTGCTATCAAACTGAATTGTGATTAGCTAAAGGCACCAGATAAAGCAAGATGAGCAATTAATAGTGCTGCCAGTCCACTGAGAGAAGTCTGGCTGCACCTGCATCGATTGCTACTTACAATACACAGGATGTTCTACAGCAACAAGCACAAAACAATTAAAAAATAAAGAAAAATGACAAGAGCGAATGCAGAGTATTAGGATCCTTTGCTTAAGTAAAAGTATTATTATAACACACTGGAAAAACCCCTCCACTACAAGTAAAAGTCCTGCATTCACAACATACAGGAGTAAAAGTTCAAAAGTATCAGCATTAAAGTGTACTACAAGTACCAAAACTAAAAGTACTCTTTATGCAGAGTGGATCCTCTCAGATTTTCTAAATATATAACATTATTATTATCATTAAAGATGCATTTATTTAAGCAGCCTTTTAATTTTGTTACTGTAGATCTCATTTTTAACGGATTACTATACTACAAGGTTTAAATATATATAAAATAAAAAATGTCTGTCACTTTAAATTGATCTGGTTTTCATGTCATGTTGAACTGAAAAGTAAAAGCAAGTAGCTCCTAAATATATGTGTGGAGGGGAGATACAACATTTGCCTTAAATGTAGTAGAAAAATAAAGTTATATAAATTGGAAATACTAGAGTAAAGAACAAGTACCCTCAAAACTGTATTTAAGTACATTTCTCCAGTAAATGTACTTTTCGATATTTATTTTATGCATTTTTATGATGTCCAAATCAAACAGGTGATAGAAATAGACTGACTTCATTTATCTGCAACCACTAGAGTAACACATGCACAACTGGGAGGGAAAAAAGACCTACACAAAAACTCCTCTGAGAGGCTGAAGCAGCACTCAGAGTCAAATGAAAGAGGAAGGAAAAAAAAAAAAAACATGGCTGGGAATGCTGGGGAGAGTCGATATCTTCCCAGATTTGAGAATACTAATAATATGGTGGAGGAGAGGAGAGAAGGCAGCAGCCTGACACAGCACAGCCAGGGGATCCCATGCCAATCGGAGCATGGCCTTTTAGCCGAGTGCTCTGTCAGAGATGCCAGTTTGACGGACGATGCCGGCCCAAGTGACATTTCTCCAGGGTGGGAAAGAGGGGACAGAAGCGTGAGACATCACAGGTTGTTAAAGAGAAAGAGGGTAAAAAGCACTGAAAAGCATCCATAAGCATAAAGGGGTGAGGGTAACGTGGTTATTTCTGAGTCCATTTTGTGTTATTTCCCCAGGTGTGAAGTGTACCAAAATGTCCTATTTGTGTGGAAGTAGTGCAATTTTCTTTAGCAGTAGATTTGGGTAGAACTTTGCATTTTAAGTGCTTTAAATGTACCAAATGCAGGTACTTTTTCATTTAAAATGCCCATAAATTTGGATAACATTTTCCATTATATAAAATCTAAGGGCAAACATTGATATGTGTAATGGACATCTGAAATAAAGGATAAACCTGACGTTCAGTCAAAACATGCTACAATAATAGGAAAATGACTGACAAAAAATAGAGTAATCAGTTCAGACTAAATTCAAACAAGCCCCATCCTTTGCTCTGCTTTGGGGTTTTTTTCCCCCCATTTCTGGCAACACGGCTGAATTCACCTCATCTTACCTGTGAGGGCGTTAAACAAACAAGAGAGGAGATCAGAGGTGAAGGGAGGGGAAGGGAGAGCTTGTTTATTGGCTCGGAGCTCATTAGCATCACACCCATTAGCGTTCTGCCAGCCTCGCTGCCCCTCTCCGTCACTCAATCCTCTGAGACGGACTGGCTGTCAGTGCGCAGAGGCGGCCAACATGCCCCGCAGAACAAACACACCCACTGCCAATTTTTACTCAGTCTTTATTTATCCATTTGCTGCTTGCCTGTGTCTCAAGTAGAAAGTAGAAAGGACAGGTAAACAGATGGACGAGAGGAGCATTGTGGCGAGCTGCGCCAGGCCAAGGCTGGAATTACAAACATCCTTTGTAGAAAAAAAAAAAGAAAAAAAAAACACTATACTGGATCAGAGGATCCTTAACATTAAAGCTACAACAATTACCACAATTTTCATTTGAGGAAATTAATAAAAATGTTCATTTTTCCGCATCCACTCATTTCTCTTTGTAGTTCCTTGTTGCTTGAGTTGCAAAAATGCAAAAACACCAATCAATCCATGTATATATTTTATAAATTGAGATTTCTTCCATTTTTTTTATTGCTATCTGCAATAAAAAATGTTTTTTTTCAACCTGCGTCCTGTGGCTGCCTGTAATCCAGGTAATTATTGTAAATGAGCATTTGTTCTCAGTTGACTGATCTGATCAAATACAAGGACTAATAAAAAATAAAAAAAAAAAAAGTACATTTTACATTCAGCAGTCTGAATTAAAATATTCTCTCATGTCATCTTGTCTGAGTGCATACTTTTTGTCAATTTGCCAGAAGCTTCATATCATCATTTTTACTCAAAAGAAAAAAAATGGCTATCCAATTCACACAGTAACCCAGTAAGCCTCTCATGCTACTTTGGAAGATACTGCTTGTTGTTACTTAACCTTTCAGCCCTTTTTTTTCCAAAGAAGGAAGTAAACACTTATTCCAAAATGAAAACAAAAACATCTCTGGCCTTCCATCCATTCAAAGCCAGAACTGGAAATTAAAATTCCCAATAGTGCTCCCGTAAAACTGTGATGTCATCTGAGGGTTTCGCTTGTTATGTGATAATGAGAATCTTTCCTTCCTGGCACAGTCGGCGCATTGACCCTGTAATCAGCCAATACACAGCAACAGAACTGTGTGCACAACTGTTCTGTTTTTCAGTGCACAACGAGAACTTTCAAAACATCTGAAAATGCCCTTATGTTTATGGTTCTGACTGAAGGAAACGGCTGTTGGAGCTCTTCAGCTCTTCTCTCATCCCTTAAATACAACCAAAGGCCTGCCAATCTTAGTTTACCGCAGTAGCTAAGTCCGTGGGGCCTTGCCTTGGGGAATCCAGAGGGTTACTGCTCCAGGTCCCTTTGCGGACCAAGTCCAGAGTGTGGAAAGGTAGTTGGAGTTGTTCCAGTTCGCCTCCTTGCCCTCATTTCTTTTCTTTTTACCACACGCTCTCATTCTTTACTCCAAAATCATGTTCTCTCGCTCTTCCACTAATTTCCTAAATGCTGACCACTTTCTTTTTTTTCCAGTGTTTATTTTTACTGCATGTGTTTGCCCATTGGATGCAGCATTTATAGCCCCTTCCGGATGAGCCCTCCTCCCAGGTTTACACACCTCTCCTCTCTCCCTCCTTTGTCTGACCCCTGGCCCTGTGTCAGTGTCCACCTCTCTTTTACTCATGGCAGAGTATAATGCTTGTTCTGATTACATTAATTCTGGAGCAGATGGTGGGCAAAATAGGAGGAGAGATGACAATACATCCTATGGACCTTCCCTTCCTGGCAGCGGATCTGATGTCTGGGGCCAAAACATACGTAACCTGTGTGTAATGTGTAAAAATACATGTGTTGTTGTTTTTTATGCCTGTGCCCAAAAACATGTGCATTATGCTTTCTGTGAGCTGTGGCTTTTGAAGCTCATGTGATTCAAACAGTGGTCAGTAGCACTGAAGTATAAAAGGCTACACACATACACTTTCCCTGCCCCATACCTCCCTTTTTCCAGTGTTAACAGCAAAGTTGTGATTTCCATAGCAGAAGGAGATGGCAGGGGAATAAAGGTAAGAAACAGGCACTGGCATGGAAGAGTGAGATCTGTGCTCTGGTTGGCTACAGCCTCCTGTTTCCATCCAAGAGGATTTTTTTTCAGAGGGTGAACAGCCTACCTTACACCAGATGGCTACAAAGAACCAGCAGACCAATAATAAAAATCTGCTGAATAAGGAGAGATACCGTATATGCAGCATCAAGCCAAGTTTGAGGACAACCGTAGATCATTTAGGAGTTTTGAGAATTCAAATTAATTTTTACAGGTGCAAGCTACATAGTTTCCTGGCTGTGGAAACAGGCTGGACTGCTAACTGGGCTGTTTATCGGGTGCTAATAATAGCAGCAAACATAGAGAAGCTAGGAGCATTATCCCTAAAAAGTAATTTAAGTGACGCAATTAAAAAGTCCAACTTCTCTGCGAGACTCATTTATGCACAACCTGCCTCACTCTAACTTCATCATGTCTTGATTATTAATAGCGTATGTGCGTTTTGTGTGTGTGTGGGTGTGTGTGTGTCTTGGTTGGCATAAGGCAGGAAGTCAGGCTAGCCTGTCGGGCCCCCGAGGGCCCTCAGTGTTTGAGTCTCCATTAGGCTGATGAGCTTTGGCAGCTGAAGTTGCTGGAGTTAGTGTTGAGCTTCAAACCTCCTCATGGCTAGGCCTAATTAAACCTAGACCTCAGCCCTAATTCAAAGATAATTAGCTGTAGGGGTTAGCCAACACCACCAAAGGCTCAGATGAGTGTTGTGTAATGTGTGTAGTAATGCATGTTAAATGGTAGTTTTGCAGTGACACATACCAGTTGAATGAAATGCACATACCACAAGCATTTTTTTTTTTTTAACCCGAAACAGTTTGCAGAGAAAAACTGAATCTGTAACTGAGTGGGAAAAATGTCTAACTACTGAGCGACAAGATAAAAAGTATCTTTAAAAAAAAGAAATGCTGGATTATTACACAAGGGAGGAGTATAAATAAAAGCAATACTCTTAACACTTTTATTCACCTTGATCATTCATAAAATGCAGAAATTTCTTCAACAGTTTGTGTATTTGTGTCATACAAAGAAGCCAATTTGCGTGGTTGCATTTTTGTAGGTGTGATAAACTGTCCGACCCTTGGGAGCGGCCCTATGTTTTCCCATTAAGCTGTACTGACAGCTTGACATTTCCCAGGGTAGAGGCCTCTGATTCAGGTATGTTTTATTCATCCTATTGACTTCACATTGCTGCCAAGCCCGACAGAGAGCAAAAAGCCCGAAGTGTGGTAGGCGGCGGTGAGAGGGAGAGCAGAAGATACCTGTTGTTGTTGTTGTGTTTACTGCTCAGATAGCCAGACACAGCCATGAGACAGCTGGGTGACATGCACAATATACTCATCGTCATGCAGACAGAGAGATTGGGAGATATGGCCAGCACTGAGAGGATGAAGCTGCCTATTTACTGGGAAAACTTGAGGCAGGCAGGTATGGTGCAGAGGTGGGATTACATCCCTAAAGGGGTTCTGTTCTGTGCTGCAAAATGCCTTAAGAAACTAAGTGTACAAGCTCACTGAGCCAGCAAAATTCAAAAAGGCATCTTCAAGCTTGGGTTTTTTTCACTCCTCAGGTCCAGTGCAGCTAGGGTCCTATACTCCTATCATCCTCTAGTCCTCTGGTCTAAAGTTCCTGCAGTCCAATGTTCCCGAGTACTTATGTAAGTTGGGGCCTGTGTTGCTACAGCCCAATGTTTCTCAGCTCATATGTACTGTCTTATGTTTCTCAGGTCCAATATTCCTGTGGTTCCAGGTTCCTCAGGTCCATTGCTCCTCTAATCATATATTCATAGAGCCAAAGATTCCTTATGTTATATTTATCTAGTGTCCTTTATTTCTCAGGTCCAATGTTCCTGTGGATCCAGTGTTCCTCCAATCATGCATTGTTACAGTCCAATGTTTCTCAGGCCCATGTACCCTGGGTGCCATGACCCTGTGGTTCTAGGTTCCGCTGGTCCAATGCTCCTATAGTTCTATGTCCCTACAGTCCTATGTTTCTAAGGTCCTCAAAAATTAAATGGCAAAGTTCTTAAATAGTCTTTTTGTACTGAGAACAACATGACCTTAAATTTGAAACAATTGGATTAAGTCAACTGTCTTAAATAAAGGGAAAATAGATGAAATGGAAACAAATGTAAAACAGCACCGGGTAAGGAAATTAATCGTACTTTTTTCAAAGAGGTTGGGATCAAGATAAAGGTTCAAGGCCAGATATAGTTGAAAGTGCCCTAAAAATCATTTTCTGTCACCTTCAAACAGGGTTAAAGTAATAGATAGATGCTAGGGTTAACTGGATATTATTTATGAACATTTTGAAATTGATTGATTATTGCACAATATGAGGATTGATTTCTGTTAACTGAATTTTGAATGGGGGAATGTAGGACACTGGGGGGATATAGATATATGACAAAGGAATACACCCACACCATGCAAAGGTTGTTAAACATAACAAATAAGGGGAGGTCTATTGTTCCTGTCTCCCTTATGTTGTTCACAAGGCTGCTGTTTTGAACTTGCATTCATTAATTTGGTGATGATATGATTTTGGTAAATCTTGCTGAAAAGCCACAAGGGACTCTACAGTTGTGGGTGAGAAGTTTACCCTTGTACCATCTGTGTTCCCCTGTGGTCTGCCTGTTCTTTATTGTTATAATTATGTATAAATATTTAGATACAAAGAAAATGCTGCATGAATTTGGAATCTTGGGAGGAAAAAAAAAACTGAGATGTGCTTCTAGTATTCCAATTTATTTTTGCTTAGGTCCGACTTGTTGGCTAGAGAGGACCCATCCCTGCACAGACAATGTCCATGACACAAGTGCATGCCTCATCTCCAGGCGTGTCACGTGGGGTTAGGAGCCAGGAGCCACGGCGGGAGCCTCCTCCAGGACAAAGCACTTAGAGCAGGGAGACACTGCAGGCCTTGTTCCCCTTTGCTTGGCTCTATGTCAAGTGGGTGTTTGCTTACTGGGGAGGACCAGGACCCCCCTGGAGGGGGAACACAGCACACAGCCTACACTCAATTCAACTCAGAGACATACATACACTGGACTTACTGTAGGTGCATTTATGATCAGACATTGCCTATGCCTGTATCAGTTAACACAACAACAGCTACAGCTCATGTGTTACTGTTCAAAAAGGAGAGGTATGGGTTGAAGATAAAGAACATCAACAGGGTTTTTAGCTATCCTGTCATTCATCTCCAATCAATGCTACATAAGATTATAAACTATTACATTTCACACTGGAATGAAACCCTAAAGTATGATGTTTTTGTTATTATCAATGCACATCTCAGATCACATTTAGGACTAAAATTGTATGGCTGGACAAATTCTGCAATCCTAGGTGCTTTAGAGACAATTAAATGCCCGATCATTAGTGCAGAATGTACTTCTGCTGAGCTTTAAACAGTGAGCAGTGTCAACGTGCTCTAATTCCATCAGGAAAAATGCCTCTGCATTTTGCACCCAGCAATAAGGTTCGTTATTGAAACTCATTACCTTTAGTGCACATTCACTTACAATCATTATGTCATTACATCCTGGCTGTGGTGGTAAAGCCACAGGGTGATGCAATGGAAAACTGAGAACAGGTGCACAGTTTGAGGAAAAGCTTACTCACCCTAGCAACCCTGGCAGGGCATGATGGTCAGTGTCGAGTAAACCCTATTTCACTTCTTTGTCTTTACTTTCTCCGTCTGCCTTTCTCCCCAGCATCTGGCTAAATCTCACCAGTGTCCTTGCTAATGCCCTCGGGTGAACCGGGCCATGTCAAACCTGAATCCATCAATCACTCAGCGCCAGCCGTGGGGGAGCGAGAGGAGGTGGAAAGGCAGAAATGGAGGGATGAGCGCAGGGAAGAAGGGAGGGGCAGTTAGGGTGAAGTATAGCCACCAGTCCACCCTCTCTCACCTTATTTTTCCTCTCTTCAAACATCGCTGTCTCCCGCTACGGCCGCAAGACACTCCAACTCTCGCAGAGTTCGTAGTCAGCTGTCAGGTCATAACAGGGACTCGCAACTCATTCTAATCAAGATGCTTACAGACCTAAACACATGTCTGAGGGGAGGACATGAGAACAAGGAGAAAAGAGGCGAGGGGAGGAGAAGAGAGCAAAATGAAGCATGCCGAGAAAGTCAAGGGGGGGCAGAGAAAAGGAAGAAAAAGAAGACAGAAGCTGAAGAAAGGAGGACAATGAGGAGGACACAAGACAAGCCATGAGCACAGAAGGGGAAAAAAAAAGAGGTGAGGAGAAGCTATGGGTGAGCCTGTCAGCAGGTGTGTGTGTGTGTGTGTGTGTGTGTGTGTGTGTGTGTGTGT
>JAOWBC010000002.1:10250152-10268115 GCA_028566105.1 Hypoplectrus providencianus
GGGCCCCTATGATAGACAGATTTGGTTGGGGCCCTAGGCAAATGCCTAGGTTTGCCTAATGGGAGCTACTCCTCTGTATACAGTGCACGTCACACACATACGACTCCATTAACTGCATCCAAAAAAAAATATCCACATTACTACAAAGCTCAGCACTCATCCTGACAACAAAAAAAAAGTTTCCCGGTCTTATTGCGGCTAATGACTTATTTTACAGCACGACTTGGCTCAAGTCCTCAGAGCTACCAGCACACCTGCGCGGACTCATTCAGCTCACACAAACCAGCAGCTGACCGAACAACAAGAAATGATTCAGAGTTCTGCAGACTTTGTCCCTGCTCACTTTAACAACAGCAGCAAACCGAGCACAGCACATCATAATAACAACACGAGCCCCTGTTAAGTACAGGTGAGCGGCACCGTGAGCCTGAACCAGCAGTCACGACCGGCAGTATGTTGCGTAATGACGCTGCGTAAAACCATAAATATAACGTGATAAACTCACCATTTGAAAGTCCTCACCGTGTCTCTGCAGCATCCTGGATCACACGTGCACGTCAGCGAAACAGAGGCCCAGTCACGTGATGACCACTTACCTGCTGCATGTATCACGTGACGCATATAGAATTTTCTTTAAAAAAAAATATATGAACAAATAAATAAATAAAATCAACCTGATAAAATGGTACTATGGACATCAAGGTGCAGAGGTGGCTGCACTCCAGATACCCAAATGAATGTGCACAAAATACATTTTTCATGATTGATTGAAGGGTAAACCTTGCTAATCGTATGTGCTTATCCTATAGGCAGTCCTTAATCAGCAACATAACTGATGAAAGAAAATTCTGGGTAATTGTCGTTTCATTTATATCACAGGAATTTACGGACCAGCACTTTTTTCTTCTGGTTCAAGCCAAAAGCAAGTTCAAGTGACACTGTTGCTTTCTATTTGCATCAGCTTTGTATGCATAACTAACATGATATGTGCAAGATCAGGAATCATCATGCAAACTAGAAAGTGTTGGGTAACAGAGCTTAAATGAGAATATTCTTACAAAAAAATAAATAAATAAATAAATAAATAAAAAAACCAGTTTGAATCCAAATGGATGGATCAGGAAGCTGGAGGCTTTATGATTCTCATCACAAGATTAGATCATCATTGATGAATCAGATGTTGGCATGGCGATGAGTAGCTTTATAGTTGTAAATGTAAATTCAGTATCAAAAATAATTGTTGGTACTAATGATAGATAACTTTTGTCAGCAGGCGCAATAATGTGAATAACTGCCCTCAGGGTTACATTGCATGAAATGTGTTAAATAGATTAAGCTGATCAGATCAAAATCATACATTTAAATATTAGTTTTTGATCATTTTTTTTATGATTGATGATGTCAAGTGTAAGAAATGTGTTCATTAAACTGTAAATATATATATGTGTGTGTGTGTGTGTGTGTGTGTGTGTGTGTGTGTGTGTGTGTGTGTGTGTGTGTAAAAAAGGTCTAAATTGAGAGATTAGACTTTGCCCTGACAGCAATGATATACCAAAATATTAACGCCTCAAAATCTTCATTAATTCAAATTACGAAAGGATTACTGAAGGATTGACACAAACTTCAGAGCAATTGCTTCTATCAGTGTAAATCCCAGTTTTAAGACATCTGAGCCACTTTTTGTGACAGAATCATTCACTAAAAGCTAAAAACAACAACCCAAATGCCTCCTTGGAAGAGTAATTTGGGTGTTTGAGTGTTTTCATCAGTGCAGTCGTCCAGCTGGGTATGAATCACAAAGTAGTGCCTTTTTTTCCACTGTAATCTGTTCACATAGTCACTCTCCTGAGAAAGGGAAAAGCAACAGGAATGATTTGGCTTCGTGGGAGACGTGTTTGTGTGGACACAAAGTGACAAGTCCACGACAATAGCGTGAGTGTGTGTTGCACGCTTACAGCCATTTCCCCCTCACGTTTTTTCTCATCAAACTCATATGGTGGCTAAAGACTCGGCTGAAACTCTGACTGGCTCTGCACGAGCCTGACTCAGTGAGCAATAAGCAGCGTTAGCGCATTACACACACATGATTACGTGGCCATTTCCTCAGTGAATGAGTCTCATCAGAAGTCACTGAAGAAGCCACTGAGTGTGTAATTGTTTCCCATTAGGGGAAACGTTGACTGCCATCGAGTTGCATCTCACTGCAGAGTTTGCTGACGAATGCGCGCTGTCCACTGAGTGGAGCGGGCTAATTCTGCTGTGGCTTGTGATGGAATTGCTCAAAACCCCAAAACCACCAGATCACTTTTAGGGAGAGGGTGATGAATCATGTTTCTTTTTTTTTTTATTGAGAATGAAAACTGCAGGGCAAGAGTTCATATGTTTGTTGATTCACTGGTGTGACACCAGGCTTTACACATTATTATCAGTCATATCAATGCCTGCAGCACTAATGTCTCAGTGGCTCAGATGCAGTCAGTGCTCTTTACGCAGTGGTGTGTGACTGGATGGACCATGTTTTTCTTTTTTGAAGATTTTAAAGTTTGGGATCATGAACACAAGTCTGGTTTGCAGGTGCTTCATGCCCGTATGTATTCTCGTTTCCACGGTTCTGTCATTCTGTGGTGTTAACATAATGTTGTAATAGCATAAAACACACATAAACACACTCCTCTCTCTCTCTGTTTCTCTGAAGCCTGCACTGCAGAGATGAATAATCGTTAGCATGCGCCGTTGTGAAGGTGTTGTAAATTGGATGGCTTACATTGCAAATTACAGGCGGGTCAAAAGTTCAAATGAGGCCAACCATGTCAAGTGAGACATGAGGACGAGGCAGAGAGAGGACTTTTGTCAAGTTATTAATGGCTGCTTGGAACGGGCTCTGCTACTGCACCATTAAGTTGATGGGGATGGGAGGTGATCAGCCAGAGAGGAGGAGGTGTACTTTACACTGCTGCCATCTACAGGCCGGAGGTGGGATCGCCAGCATCACAGAAGGTCCGTTGGGAGGGCTGTCTCTGTACGACTGCTATGGACTCCACCAGACTGCCAGACTGAAATATTTAAATATAAATTAAATTAATATTTCATCATTGTTTTTTCTGATTTTAATAACAGTTACTTAATCTAAATCTGAACCCTATTTAAAGCTCTCAATCTAGATGTTTTATCCTATGACATCATATTGCAAAATACCACACTGCATGTTTTCAAATGTCAAAAAGAAAAATGTGTCACTTTGTGACTCTTGCTTGCATGGCTGTGTGCTGAAAAGTTGACAGTAATACTTAACACTACTGCATAAATAAATACATGAAATCAACTCACAGAATAGAAGAGAATAGAGTAACTTTCATGGGGAGAATAAACCAATACTCTCAGAATATTTACACAAGCTTAGAGACACACAATGGCCCATATAATACATCTCGATTGAAATTAGGAAAAAAAAGTTCTAAGCACAGCTTTGTGTTCATAAACCTGGTCACCTTGCAGGGTGTTCCTCTTGTTTGATTGCACCAAGTCACCACTGGATGGCAGTATTAGAGAGGGTCTGAAGTTGAAGGCATGAGAACCTCCAATAGCACAGTGACTGCAGAAAGGGGGGAGCAAAAGAAAGAAAAAGTTGGTTTTGAATGTGTGCGTGCGTGTCTTTTCTTCTATCAGTGGGCGGAGAGACAGAGACAGAAAAACAAATGAACTGCAAGTGAGATAATGTCCAGATAAGAAATTCAAATCTCCACACAGTCTTTGCAGCAGTAAATACTTTGTTTTACAAATTGAGATTTGGAACAAAAAAAATCATACATGCATAAATACATATATGAATATGTAAATACATAAGTTAATAACACACAATGATGTGTAATGTTTTTCTTTAACTTAAGTATTAAGTATAAAAGTGAGATTTTTGCCGTGAAAAACAAACATAAGACAAACAAGCGCAGAGGTTTTTAATTGATGTTTGAATGTTTTACACTTTACATTACAAATGTTGCCCCACAAAAGATACAATAATAAAAAGAAAAATAACCTCTCTGCTTCAACTAATAGGACTTCCTTTTCCTGTTTCCACAGAAAGTGAGGCCGTGAGGAGATAACATGCACAGCTCACTGTACAGTGGATGAATACATGGCTGCTCATGTGAAAAAGCTCCATAAATAAACAGCATTTACAGCATCTTATGTTCCTTTAAAATCGTTCTGAATGTACCAGTCCAAGCTCTCCTCTTCAAGAACCAAAGAGACAAAAACTACCAAGGTCAAAGCACCTGGATGTAAACTCCATCCACATTGCTGCTCATTTTCTCTATGTCCAGTGTCCTTTAATGGGAATCTATTTTAAAGCCCAAACATGTATTTAAGAACAACTCAGCACTGTATGCAGGTCACAACTGTAAGTTTACATAATCACTCCACAAACTGTAAATGAAATCATATTAAGTGAAAAATAGGCATTGGACTTATTTTTAAGATAGTTTTAAAAGCAAGATATGGCAATCATAATTTAGTTTCTGGTGGCTCTTTTGAAGCATCATTTCAGAAAATATGCCATAAAAAAACAATAGTTAGAACACAGAATTGAGGACGTGCTTCATATGCTGTACATCCCATCTCTGCCTTCATAAAACTGCTCCTTTGCTCTTTTTTAAAAGAAGAAAGAACTAAAACAATTAATTTTGACAACTTGGCAAGATACCTGTCACAATGTCTACTTTTATTATTATGATTAAGATAACATTTTAACTTAGAAATAGAGAACTATATACATACATATAAGACAACTGTTCTTTTTTCCTGTTGCACTTCAGCTTCTCTCGGTACTGTTTTCATGTCACCTGTTGGAAAATGATTCTGTTCTGGTGACATCAGGAGCCGTGCATTGGGGTTGAAGGTGCTCTCACGCTGCATAATTCCATTTTAAAGTGGCTCTGCCTGGCTGTAATAATCACTCTAACATCATGGACAGTGTCTGTGGAGGCCCAGCCAGCCAGGCCTCAGCGCCTGTAAGAAGTGTGTCAGTCTTTCCATCTGAGCCGTCTCCACTGCTGTCTTGACCCCAGAGCCTGCAACCACAAGAAACCTGCTGACATTTGAAAAACAAAAGGTGAGAAGCGTGCCAAAAGCACTTGCACCAACTGCTATATGGTTAACTTTCTGTCTCTGTTTTTCCTGAGTTGCAAGCTGAAAAAGCTGAATCTGAGTAAAACTGATTGGCAAGAGTCAAGCAAATAGTTTCCCCACGAAATAAAGAGAGATTTATCACCACAAATAACTACTCTAACTGTTGAGTTATTTAATTGCTGATGTTTTTTGTTGCAAACTACAGCTCTCCTCTAAGAAGCCAATTTTACCTTGGCATGGTGTTAATTCTGTATATACTTCTAATACAACAACAAACAACAATCTGTATTTTAACTTACCAAAACTTGCACAGTTCAAATTATATCTTTGTTAAAAAAAAAAAAAAAAACTAAAAAAACAATTGTATTTAACTTTTTGATCTCATAGACTCTGCTTTAAACATGTGACTGTTTGCAGTCACTCTGCAATCAACCTGAATGTGGGTGGCTCCGGCTTTGCCATCTTGGCAGTGCCTGATTTTCCTAACTCCTGGCTAATCCAGGAGTTGGCATGGAGGTGGTTTGTGGGTGGGCTGAGTTAAGCTGGATGCAGCAGCTCGCCACACTTGATGGCAGTGGCCTGTCACTCAAAGAGACCATGCCCTTATTGAACATAACTTTTAGCCTTCATTTAATTTAAATGGGTGACCTATAGAGTTATTAACCCCTGTTCAGTTGTCATGAAGAAGTAAATTACTCAAATAAAACTTTTCCTTTCACAGCAGTTATAAACACCTTTCTCCTGGGTAAAAGTCCTGTGTGTTGACCCATCCATCCACCCAGCCTCATCCTTTGGAGGATTTTCTCGCTCTTTATACGATGTCACCTGACATCCTCCTTTGCTTACATCACAATTTCTACAGCCATAACAACAAAGTGAATATGGTTGGTAATAAGCTCTGATGATCAGACACTTATTATACTACATCACTTTTTCGTTGGAGTATCAAAAGTGAAACGGGACAGTTTGACACAGAAATCTGTTTTTCTGTACTGTCCTGCCTTTTGAGAAATCATTTACATCATAATTGCAAGATGACAACACTTCAGTTTTGAGTAACAGTTTAGTCCTAGCCTCTTCTGAGAAATCCAGTAAGACTGTCGCTGACAAGCTGTCAGCCTCGCACAGAGAGGGCTACGAGTGTGACCCCCTGTGTTGATGACTTACAGACCATAAAACACACGCTGACTACAAAGGAGAACAAAAAGGTGTCATAATTCACAAATGCATTTCAGTTTGAGTGTTATTGTTCTGTCATCACAAAAGGTAATGTACTATAAAGACAACGGAGGTGTTATGGCGGTAAAGCGAGCGTAGTTTGATGTGATGTTGACTGATGATAAAGTGCAGAAAAATACAGGGAGGGGCCAACACTTTGTGTGTCCCCGGCCCACATTCAGCAGTGAATGTGATGCAAATGGATCAACGTAAAGGGCTGACATTTACTTTTGCACTTTGGTTTACAGTATATGCGGTTGCCCTTTAAATCACTTGTGATCATTTTGAACATGACTCCCTCTGTCGACCCCTTTTATGTCCCACCCCCGAAAAACTGATAGCTGTGGAGGAACGGCAGTGCTGTTTCAGTCACACAGAAAAAATAATGAAGACAACAAAAAATACCGTCCAAGCGTACCTATTTTTGGAAATGAAACTGATCATATATGCTTCTGAGTCTACGCCTGACATTCAGATGAGGCTGATTATAGGACACAATTTATGAAACTTCCTTCTCCTTATTTGTCTTTTTAAAAAAGAAAAAAAAAGGTTTTGTGATCACATTTATTTCCTGTTTTCAGTTCAGCTCCTTGCAGCTGTGTATCCATTTATGTCAAACCACCAGTGCCTATATCCCCTCATCCCAGTGCCAGGTTCCTTCAATGAACCTGTGGCTGCTTCACGGCAGCCCTCAAACTCGTATCTCGTTTCCCAGTATGTTTTTTTTTTGTTTTTTTGTTTTTTTCACAGTTCAAGCTGATCAGCAGGTGTGCACTGCTCTACAAACCCCACTTTCTCTTTTTCTGTCACGTTCTCTTTCTTCCTGTGTCAGATGCATTCATCCCTTCCTCTCAGTCTTTGTCTGTCTCTCTCAGTTTCTCTACTATTGCTTCTCTCTGTGTCTTTCCCACCCTCTCAGCCTGACTTACCAAAAAGCATGTGCTGAGGTCTTTTCTGCGTTACTTTCCTAACTTACCCTCTCTCTCTTTAACAGTTTAGCTTTCGTTCTCACCTCACCACTATTTTTTTCTATTGCCAGATGCAGAGGTACACTTCTTTTTGCTCCTAAATGCCTCTCAATACTTTATCTCTCTCTTTGAGCATGTTGTTCACCCCACAGTTCCTCCCCACTAGACATGGCTGCATAACGCGGCTAAGCAAAAGGAAGGGAAGTGGAAGTTCCCCCACAGTCCTACTTCCTCCCCACATACCTCGCTCTTTTAAGCGCCCTGACCGCAAACCCAACCCAATATTACCCAGAAGCCTTTGCAAGTCTTCCTTTACCAACATGATGGTGTCTGTGCACAGAGCGACAGGAGATTGGCCTCAAAAATCAGCAGCTCCGTTTCCAGCCAGCGTGCAAAACAAAGGTAGAACTGCCGAGCAAGTTTGCAGGAGCTGATTTGATAACTGCACGAAAATGAGATTTGGAGGCAGTTTCATTGTATCGCTAACGCAACGCCAGCCTTACCACTGCACACCTTGCACCAGTCAAGTGGGTAGACATAGTAGTAGTAAGAAAAACCGCCCGTGCCAGTTTTCAGTATCCCCCACAGATTCTCAAGCTCTGTGCTCCTTCCACTTTCTCACCTCCAGTGTTTCAACACAGCCATTACACCAGCCTGAAACTGATTGCATTAATAATTTCCCAGTTTCTCATATTACATCAACCGCAAGCAGCACACTGTTAAACAAAGCTTTGCCATGTCTGCAGTGCTCCAACTAGCCTCACCAACTTCTAAAATATGGGTGTGTAACAGAAACAAAGGGTGTGTGTGAGCGTGGGTAGAAGTCATGCGTTGTGTGTGCATGTCTTGTCTGGTGTGTGTGGTGTGTGTGAGTGAGAGAGAGAGAGACAGAGAGAGAGAGAGAGAGAGAGAGAGAGAGAGAGAGAGAGAGAGAGAGAGAGAGAAAGGCTATAAGGGCCAGTCCAAACATCCACCATTACCTGGCAGGAAAAACAGGAATAGGACTTGTCACCTGGTGATTGCACAACCCTGCTGTGGATTCACACTTGTCTGAAAAAGATCCTGCACTGCTCCCTGCACTGTAACCTGAAATCCAGAGGACAGGCTGCACCACTTGTAGCTTAGGTATTGATTGTCTTCTGCTTAAAATTACAGAGAATCCATGGAGTATTTTTTTAAACCTTAACAGCTGAACATTACTGTTGAAATCTGCTCGGTCCATAATATTTTTATCTACATGTTTTACTATGAAGTGTTCAGACTGTGATGACTATATAAGGTGTTTCATCTGAGTGTGCAAAGTGTGTCCGTGCACGTAGCCGTGGATGCAATAGTTTCCAATGCTTTTTACACGTCTTATCGCTGAATAAGATATGCAGAAGAAGTGTCATGGGCAGTGGAACTTGACAGAGGAAGTCTGGTAACAAGAGCCACAGAGCTGCCTCAGGCCACCGTCCTGACGGAGGAAAAAAGTCGCATTTTTGACCACATAGGTTATATCTGCATCACACAGTGATTCTCACAAACAGAGCATGCAAAGGCTGTCGTGTGACTGGTTTGTCAAAATTGTATAGATGTGAGCAGGTTTATGTGCTGTAATAATCAGTGCACTCAGTTTTCAAGAAATACTACAGAGCAGGAATTTTCAGTCCCTCTTGTCAAGCAGGATGTAAAGAATAATAATGAAGAGACTCGACAAGTACTTTAACCCTTCCATACTGACCGTGTGCTTCCCATTATCTTCAAACATGACATTGATTAAACACTTAAATCTCCAAATGTAATACCTCAGATCCAAAGATCTTTAAATAGCCAATAATTTGTGATTGTATAAAATAACATCTCATCTTTAACTTCACACATTTAACTTAAAATGTAAATTAATTGGCTGTCAGCCTGCTGCTAACCTACGTCTGAAAGCTTCATTATGTTAAGTGCAAAGTGATTTTATTTTATCGAACAGGCATTTCTTTCTCAGTACAGATCTTCTTTCATCCATTCTTTAGCATGATGGGTATATCATTACAGTACTTCATATCCTCCCATGAACAACAAGCTGTATATAATATGAGGGGTTTTAATGAAGAATGTAATGAAGTGCTCATCTGGCCCTCAGCTTGAACAGGAACATGCTTTTCTCTAATGGTGGAGTTTCACCCAAAAAAACATGTCTGACCGTCCAACACTGTCTCCTAAAAATATGCTCCCTTCAGTGATACTTCATTCTCAATTAAATTTCAAGGGAAATATTTTTTTTCAGTAGTTTGAACATGTCTTTAAATGAAATGAGCCGAGCCAAATAAATACCTGGGTAGATTAAGTAGAAGATTGCGGTTTCTGAGGAAATAAATATGTTGGTTATGTAACTTGGTTAGGCAACAGACATCATGGTTTGGGCTGAAATAAATATATATATCTAACACTTGACCAAAATTGCACTTTGGTTTAAAACAAGACATAATAAACCCTTATTGAAAGTCCTGGATTTGCATGACCCATTCATCCATAATGACCTTTTTCATGTACTGACTTTTGCAAACTTGTGATACCTGAAAAAAGCATTATCCGAGGAGAATAATAATAAAAAAATAATTAAAAAAAAAAAAAAAATAATAATAATAAAAAATCTGTCATTTCTTATTTCCTTTCTCAAATTATTTTTGTCCCTTACAACATGCAATGTCTAAGAAAAAAAGATTTTCCGTCAGGCAAGCGGCACAGAGTGAATGCAGGTGTATCAGCCCTGTGATGAAAGTATGAGTCAAACAGAGATAAGATCTAGATGGGAACAAACAATCAACTGACATGCAGGTAAATACAAGAATCCGAAGATAAAAAGATACAGTTTGGGGTCTGTTCAGGCTTTACACTTCTCAGTTTCAGGCAGCTTTGATTTGGTGTGTTTGCTATGTGTGTGAGAGTGTGTGTGTGCATTACACAGATTAAAGAAGTAAGGGGGTGAGGAAGACTGTTCTGACATTTAGAGGCTTCAACAGGCTCTAGCGCCCACCTGCTCGTAGTCAAAGACTGGAGCAAACACCAGTCATTACATCGCAAACTAAAGCAAGGCATTCAGGCTGTACAGTATGCTCTGCAAACGGTTCTGTGTGTAGATGGAACAGTACCGTGTGTTTTCCAACCACCTCCTCGGATTTACATCTAGAGCTGGAGCTGCTGATTGTGGATATTTTGTTTTGATTTCTATTTTAGTTCAAGGCAAAAAAAAAAACATTTGATGGTTACTCAAAGTTTTAAAAGGAAAAGCCAATCCAGTAGTGCCTGAAACCTGCATTCATTATAATGGCCAGCAGGGGGCGACACCACTGGCTGCAAAAGTCAGATTGAACAGAAATCAGTGTAAAAATAAATGGATACAATGAAAAAGAAAAACTTCTAACATAATTTACAATCTCAAAAACATTATTACGATGAGTTTGGTTGTTCGTTTCAAGTGTTCTTCAACACAGCATTAGGTTCATTTAGCATATTAGAGTGGAACAGAAGATGAAGCAGGGTGTGCTTTAAGGGGTGGCTCCCTTGTGATTGACAAGTCTCTTCCACGTTACACTGTGTTTTCATCTCAGAACGTCGACCTTTTCACTGAGCTTTCAGTTCATTAAAAGCCACTTCTCACCTTTTGTGCACAGAAAATATTTAGCATTTGGTTGTAATCAAAGACACTTGAAAAACTGTTCAGTTTAAAAAAAACGAAACAACTTGCTAACCATGTAAAGCATATTACAGGTTTGCTGTCTTTAGACTGCTATAGACGGCTTTAGTTAATATAAACCAGCCTCCAGTTCAGCAGTGGAACACATGACTGATTTCTATCTGAACATCAGCTGGCCTTCCCAACTGCTGGTGTAATCTTCTTCTACTTCACAATCAGAGCTGAATTGTAGAATTGTAATTGTCTTGTTCTGTCCTTGATTAATCACTGGGAAATTAGACTATTAAGGTCTAAATGGGAAATTTTAAATAGACTCCACTATGGCATGTTTTAGTAGTTCACAGAGCAGTTGGTGGTAAGTCTGCCATGAGGCTTAACAGCACGGACACCAACTGTTTTCTTTTCTTTCTTTCTTTTTTTTTTTTTTTGAGAAATATTGCTCAGAATGAGGGAGCATTTTCTGATAAAAACCTTTCATTCAAATTAAATGCAGTGGGATGGAATTTCTTTTACAAATATTTGTATAATTGATGTTGCAAGTCCTTGTCTATAGATTCTGGCTTTATAGAAAAAAAAACCCATTTAAATTCTATTGGGGCTGCATTTCTTATTTGGGATTATAATGAAAGCGATAGTGAAGAAAAAATATAGTTCCATTCTTGAAAATCTTTCTCTGTTTTATGACCTTGCATGTCTTTCACAATAGTAAGGCACCATATTATCTTTCTCACAATAAATTATTTTGACTGAACATTTTGCCTCTTTTAAATAAAACTAATTAACTCTATGTCTGACCCCGTTTAAAAATTCACAAAACAGACACGGCAGTAAATCACATCTTTAATAGAGAGAAACCCATGCCTTAAAAATATACATTGTCTTCTTCACAGCAGTGTGTCTTCATGTTATGTCATTGATGTTGAAAACAGGGCTGATCAATCATCTAACTTCCTTCACCATACTCAGCGTTGGACTGATTTAAGTCATTACTGTGCATCTTTTTGATAAATAAATCACATGTGTTTAGGACATAAAAATACACAACCTATGCAAATACCTGAGAGCCCTCACATCGTAAAAGTTGTTATCAATATTGGAGATGATCAATCAGCACACATTTCTGGATAATTTCAATATTCAGTGCCAAAATATACACCTTTCATATATTATTTCTTATAAAATACAATTCACCTGAACCCTGCCTTTTACATTTTTGTAAACATTTTAAACTTTAAAAAAAACACACAAAAGTTCACAAAACTTTTTGCATGAACATTTCAGCAGAAAAATAGACATTTAGCACACATATTTTCAAAATTTACAAAAACATCCCAGGAACAATAGCAATGATTTTGATTTTCAAGTAAACTCCTCACTCACAAGGAGGGCAGACAGAAGACCTTTTTTTTCTTAATTTTCTTTTTCTTTTTTTTTGTTCATATGGCTGCTTCATTTATAGAATGTGTAAGGCTGACGTTATAACATTGTTACTATGAGAGCAAGAAAAAAATACTTCTGAGCCTCAAAGTCTTACCAAATATAACCTGGGAGAATAAATGTAAACTGAGCAAATAACATTTCATTTGAACATCCTTTCATAGCTAATGCCCAGTTCAAGGGAATTTAATTCTGGTCTGTTTATTTGTATTCCTTCTAAAGGGGATAAAAGACAAAGGGAAAAAAAAGGTCAGCGTAGCATAATTTTACATTTGATCACAGGATTAATAATAAAAGATATGTTATTTTAGGATAACCCTGTCTTAAGAGATAAGGCTTCAGATAATAATAAATATATACAGGAATGTTAAAGTAGAGGAATGTATAGAGTCAATATCACAGCTGCGAGGTGTAAACAATTTCCAGTGCCAAAACTTTACAGACAGGAGGTTTTTATGCTAGCTGGGCACCAGTTGCGCATAAGAGAAGCAACATGTAAACAGAGAAAAAGCTGCCTTTTGATCACAAGTAGATACTGAACATAGAAGAGTAAATCACTGAGTTTAGCCTTAGAGAATAATGAACTGTTTAAGATGCTGACCAGGGTGGATCTAGTAATGCCAACTTTCTTGTGACTACTGTTACATTAAAAAAAACAATATTATCTGACTGAATTAAAAAAAAAGATCTTCAAGATAGTGATCGTAACCTGACTAACTTCAATGCAGAAGGAACAAACAAAAAACAACGCCATCTGTAGTCAGAGCATGTACATAAGGTGCAGGGCCAACAGCACAAAGCAGTCTTATCTGTATGCTTTCACAAGGAGAGACCGAAGCTATGAAAGAGCTGCAGCTACCTGCCACTGATCAAAATCTGTTATCCTTCAACACAATGTAGATGATGGATAAGAGATCTGCATTAGGAAAGTTGCTTATGTCTTACTCGCCATTTATATGTTGCATACATGAGCTTTTTTTCTTCTTTTTTTTTTTTTTTTATGTCAGAGCAGGATTACAGAGAAATGCTACAGTTTTGGGAAGTGCCTGCAGAGTACTTTGTACTAACCACAATTTATGCGCTCTGTAGTGAATGTAGTGACTTTTAAGCCAGAAATCCACTTAAAAAATTTGCACAAACACATCAAGAATTCCCTCGATTATTTCCTCAATTCCAACGATGCAGTGCATTTATAGCAATTGCACATCTTAAAAACAGCTTTTGGAGTTTGTAATGTTTCCCTGTATTTGTCATGACATGTAAATAGGATAGAAGATGGCATTGAACCAGACATGTAAGCAACAAAACAACACCGATAGTGCAGACCCTACCTGACCTCAGGCCCATACACTGACACAGAAGCAGAAACTACACACACAGCCATCCAGCATAAAGCACAAAGTGAATTAGATCAAAAAGACAAGCCTAAAGTATAAAGTGAGGTACATCAGAGAAGAGCAACCCATGCAGTATCCTTAGCCTTATGTATCCCTTTGGTATCCATCGCCATAAAGCGTCATTTCAAATCATCAAAACGAAAAAAAAGTTACCACCCTCTGTCAATGTGCAGGTCTGCAACTTTCAAACAAACTACGGTACTAGTGAAGGAATCTAACTGTGTGTTAAACCTGCAAGCAACAACACCCACCAGCTACCACCTGGATCTAATCATTTCATACCAGGGACACGGATACACTTTGTTCAGAGAATGTATTAACTTGACAAATTAGAAAGGCATGCCTGAACTTTTTAGGCCAACGGAACTGACAAATACCATTAGGTGACATGTTGTTTCCCTTTCATAGTGATTTAGCTTCCTGATCAATAGTTTTACCTTTTTAGTGCAAAATTAAAAGATGACAGCTGCTTTGAAGAGACAAAGGTCCAAAACCAGCAAAATTTTAATGGGATAAAATATTTATAATAATTATTATTTATATGTGAAGTCTGAAAAGGCACCGCCTTTTTTATAATTTTTTTCTAAAAATCATTTTTGTAAGATAATCTGACATTATAACTGATCAAAAATAGTTTGAGCTGATTTATGACTTGTTTCAAAACTTAAGTGAATACTCAGCAACACATGATTTGTAAAAGTAACTAAACTTTAGTAAGATAGCTAGCAGTGTTAGAATTAGCTGCTAAACATAACTGGCTCATTGATCAAGTATATCAAAGACAATAATACAAAAAACTCTCACAGTGGAAGTGTATTAATAAAGGCTTTCACATCAGCTGAAACTTACAAAGGGGTTGTTTAGAGGTAGTTTTCTGCTATCAGCTAGCTATATAGCCTTTTTAGAGAGATGGGGTTAGCTTTTAACTATAACTTGACCTAAATTTTACACAATTCTTTATTAAGTTATTGATATCAACACATATCATTAAATGTGATGCAAAAAATATGAATATTCATTTAATTTTGAGAGTGCATTTGAAGGTTCCATTGTTCCTAGTTGTTATCTTTATAGGACTGCTGGAATGAAAGTCTAATTAATTTTGTTGTGAATCAATTGCTGGGCAGTCATTGGTAAAGTCTGAAGTAAATTATCTTCCATTATCTATTTTTCGTGACTTCATTCTTGGTAGTAATACGTACATCAGCAAAGTGAGTGAGTCCGATTGGACACCAAGTTGCTTGCAGCTAGAACACACAGCAGCGATCACCCAGAACATAATATTCCACCATTGTTCAAATGACTAACAGTTATGCACCATGGGAATATCATAAAAAAGAAAGTCAAAGAGGGCCAGTTCACCACTAAACTGCCATTATGTCCATGAAATAATTCACAAATGGTACTATTATAATTTAATCAGAAACTCCACAACGCCTTTATGTCTGTCACCAGTGTTAATTGGGCGACATTCTATCTGACTGAACTGCCTTTGAACAGGAATGAAAACATTTTTCTGAAATAAAAGCATTTTGGAAAGACGAGCACAGCAGGGGAAATTTCCAAATAAGTGAAAAACTAGTCAAAGTCATCTGACAGCTGCTCTGTGATACAATTCATGACATTATGAGAGAAAAAAACTTACCTTCCTTCTTCTATGTTAATTAAATATGTAGAAAATGTGTCTTTGGCCCACCTTCATATGATTGTTCAACTGTTCAGTTTCACAATAAGTAGCTTAAAAAGAAGTCAATGCTATGATTGTGCTACACTTGTCTACAGTGCCGTTCACCTGTGCAGTCTGAGAGGCCTGGAGGTCAGGACGGATATCAGGCTATTGCTCCTTTCACTTCTTTGTCTTTCCCTTAATTCATACTAATCCTCCTACTGGAAGGTGTGTTCACCGCGGACTATGTGAGAGGAGAACTCATAGCGGTCTTTGCTGCGGTGACCACAGATGTTGCACTCCAGGGGATCTCTATATCCGTGGCAACCCATGTGGATGGTGTACATGACATGGTCCAGGAAAAGCACCCGACAGTGCTCGCACTGGAACGCACGCAACTCCTGACCCTCTCGTCCAAACACTCGCACCCCTTCCTGACTCACGGGCCTCTCGGGGCCCCCCCGCATCATCCCGGTCCCCATCCCTGCCCCACTTCTTGGTGATGCTTCTCTTCCACGCTCACCTGAATAGACCACAGCCGGACTGACTCGAGACCTGAGGCCAGGAGCGGGGTTGTTCCCCTGGTAGCTCTGCCTCTCATGTGGGCTGCTGCGCGCTGAGTCAGCAGAATCAACGCCACTGTTGCTGGGGGATTCCTCTTGCCCTGGCTGGCGCAGCTTGCCCTGCCGTAACACGGCGCTGGGGCCGTTTGTGGTGGGGTGGTTGGGGAAGTCATTCTGCTGAGGTGGCTGCGTGTCACAGTTTTCTGAACGATCCGTTCGTTGGCCCATTGGCAGGACGTGGTGGTAGAGGGGGTTGACCATGGGCACCACTTCGGCCATAGAGAGAGGGGGACCTGGATGGTGGAGCATGGGCCGAAGCGTGTCAGATCCCAGGTACGTGATGGCATTGCTGATGGCCTGGTCCATCATGTGGGCCGACATCATTTCAGCCTGCTTCTCATACTTAAGGCCCATCTCGTAGCCTAGTTCAGGGTAGGAGTAGCGTACCATCTTTTCACCTGCATGAAAAAAGTGACATTATGACTATGCAGCATTAATTGATTTAACAAGAGCATGTCAATTTCTAAAGGTTAGACATTAAAATATGATAAATATACATGCATAGCTTAAGTGGGGCCCAGCTTTTAGTTAAAAACAATTGAGAAAAATGATATGCACAAATATGACCGTGTCTTGAATTCACAAAAAGTCCTCTGTAGTCAGTCAAACGTGTATTTTGCTGATAGTTCTGGGCTTGTTTTTCATATTTTGTACTTGATATTCTGTGTGAAAGAGTCTAATGGAGTGGAAAGCCCCATCCATCTACTACTGCACTGTTTAACCCCTCCAGAACAGGGATGCGGTGAGTTGTTTTCTCTCGATAAGAGCAATGGCAAAGTTACAGGTGTACCTAACCACAGAGTGAAAAACATTTCCTTGCCTCTCAGTCAACCGCTCGCTGTAGCGTGCTCTATCTCTTTTTCTAATAGTGCGGCAAATAAAGCCCAATTCAGAAAAAAAAAATCTGTGCTCCTAAGTAGGGCATGAATATTGTGTGATATTATATAATATTGTATTATGAAAAGATGAAAAGGAAAGAAAAAACTGTTTCAAAAACCAACGTACAAAATCAATTGCAAAGTGTTACAGTTCACAAAATGCATTCTTCTGCTCATGCAAAGCAAAGTCTGAAATACTCAGTGAATGCTACGACATATAATACATTTCTTGCATTTCAACAGTGTGGAACATGACACAAAAAAATTATAGCCACTTGTAGAAAGCACATGGAGGACTTGAAGTGTATAATATTAAACACCCCTGTGCATCTGGCTCGTCCTCAAGGACACTCCACATTGACTGAAGAAGACAAAGACATCAACAGCCTGGTTGTGTTTCATATACCCACCCACAAATTTCTGAGGTGTGGTGCTCTTCCTCTTGCCCACATTGCTGTGCAGCCTTTCAATAACAGGCGGCCGTTCAAACGTAGCCATGGTGTTTGGCTCTGCCACGGGCCTCTGCTCTTTAGGGGCCTCACCTAGAAAGGTTGAGCAGGGAAAGGGGGCAGAAGGCATTTAGGTGGTAAATTAAATTGCTAATTTAAAAAAAAATACATTTTCTTAGGATTTGAAGACATAAACAAAATTTTTCTTTGCACTTTTATTTTGCTTTTTCTCTCACACTTCACTGACTTGAATATATCCATATCCTCAGTTAACCCCTACACATGAAATACACCATATAGTTTTTGTTTTTCATTTCTTGTTTTTAAATTAAAAAAGACCATGTTCAGTTCAAAACATAAAGTTGACCAGATTGTAGCTTCATGATAATTTTCATCTGTACTGCCATGGCAGGTCAACACATAGAAACAGCTTAAGAACAAACAGCATAGGCAAACATTACACAAAGTGAGACAAAAAGAACATACAAGACATGCAAAACAAAGGTACACACGATAGTACATCACATATATAT
>JAOWBC010000002.1:10271044-10289247 GCA_028566105.1 Hypoplectrus providencianus
GAGGTAGGTGATAGTTCACACGTGAACCTAAGTGACTTTTCTCCCACAGATGAGGTTGACTTTAATATGTTCTGCAGAAAGAAATGAATATTCCTTTAGATGTAAATGTTCCGTTTTCTTCCCTGAACTGCTTCTTGATGATTTGTGTGAGGAAAATAAAACCCACTTGTTACAGAATGACAGGGCCAGGCATGGCGGAGCTTGCATCAGCAGGCACTTTTCTTTTAAGTGAATCATTTAGAATGATAATAGGTTTTCTGCTGTATCTGTCATTCAGTACACTTGTGGTCTATGAATGACATTGTATTAGCAGAATTTGAAACTACTTGGAGAGTTCATTGTAATTTATTTCTGAGTATGAACAGATACAACAAATGATGGCTAATGATGAAAGGTTTCAATATTATTAAAGTGTGGGTAGGTGTACCTGCAGGGTCACTGCAGGAATATTCATTCTGAGAGTGAAACTTCTAAACTCTTACACACACACACACACACACACACACACACACACACACACACACACACACACAAACGGAGCATGGACTTCATTACTTTTTTATATTTATATAACCACCCACATGCGACCTTGCGCAGATGTTGGATGGACCTGAAGAATCCACCTTTCAGACTCTATTCTTATTCATGCAAATGGTCTACACTGTGCACTCAGACTCACTTGACTGATTGCATTTGGCTAATAAAAGGGAACTTACAATTTAAATTTAAATCATTCGCCTCTCAAGCGCTCACTGCATTATCCTTCCACCAATCAACAAGACAATGTCTCAATGTCATTTCCCAACATTTAACAAGGCCGCCAGGATAGCAGCCAAACCTGACACACTTTTGTTCCACCACACTTCCTCTTCTCTCACTCTCACTCTTGTCTCACATTTTCCCTCACCTGACCTCTCTTTCAATGCTGTGTTTCCCTCTTTTGGCTACACCTGTTCCTCCTGGCAGGGCACCAGGCCAGAACTGCCAGAAGTACTACCCAGAGTCCCTGTACGCATGAAACGTCATGACAGCTTGGCAACATCAAATTCCTCACAATCCCCACTGGATGACCACAGGAAAGCAGGTGTAACTTATTTAGTAGTCAAGGGGGTTTAGGGATGTGACAGATAAACTCAGCTGAATGATAAAGGAAGTGAAAGTAGGAAAAATGGTTATGGTTGGTGATAGAAGACAGATGTTGAGCGACAGATATAAAAAAGTGAGGAACAACTAAGACTAAGATACAGATGCAAGAAAACTGTACGTGAACCCACCAAACACACCTCTATCTAAACAGAGAGCTGTGTGTGAGTAACCCCCCGTTGGGGCATCACAGGCAGAAATGACGGTACTGTCTGACCTTGATTTCAAAGGTGCAAAAGAGAGGAGAGCACATCCTCTCTGGTAGGAAAGTGGGTTACAGTTGAGAGAGACAGCCAGCACTCCTCATGCGCTTCAACAGACAGATAGTTTCCTCCTTAGCGAGTCAAGCAACCAAGGAACAGCATGTCCTTGGTTCCTAACCACAAAGCACTCACAGCGCTGTTTATAACAAGCACATTAAAAAAGACAACACGCCGCTGTGTCGATCCAGCAACAATACCAGACAACCAGCATGCATGACTGCTGCGGTAGAGCTGCTCGTTGTTACATCAGACCCTCAGTCACTCAGAACTTTAGAAGAAAAAATGCGCCTTGAGAAGATTAAAGAGGTAGTTGCAAAGCCTTTTGTCTGAGTAATGGACTAAATACAATTATCACAAATAATGGTTTTATGTTGAAGTAGGCTAAGGCCATTCATATTCTTCCTGTATGTGTATATCAACATGCTTTGGATGGTAAACTTTAGCCCTGAGATCACTTTTTTCTAAAGGAAATGTTTTTCAAGGTTTTTACATTATGTCAGAGATAGTCTGAAGTGACTAAGGTATATGTAACACAACCTATTTTTCAGATTTTTTTTTTTTTTTTTAAGTGAAGCCTTTCTGTTGAAAGAAATGAAGTCTCTTCTTGGTAACAAAAGTGGATGAGTAAAAAGGGAAGCGAAGAGAGTGAGTTGGAGTCTTACCAGCGTGAGTGCGCAGATGCCCACTGAGGGCATCACGCCGCCGGCAGGCGTAGCTGCAGAAGGGGCATTTGAAGGGTTTTTCGCCTGTGTGCAGCTTGATGTGTCGCAGCAGGTTTCCTTTCTGGGTGAATGAGACGCCACACTGGTTGCACTGGAACGGCCTGTCACCTGAAATAGGCAGGCACAGGAAGTCAATACCACACTTAGATGGTTTTTAGAAAGCATCAACAATGAACAACCTCTTCTTAAGTCTAACTGAACTTATGATCTTTTTCTGTTTTCTAACTGACAGCTGACTTTTTTCCATATAAGCACAAATAACAAATGAATTAGATGAAAAAAAAAAAAAAACATAAAGTGAACAGCCCTAAGCTGAACTGTCCTTAGATTCAATTACATTGTGCTCTTCAGATGTAGTTGCTTTGCTGTCTTTGTAAAGACATGAAAGTTAAAATGGACCTCTTCTGATATTACTCTTTTAATCATACATACACTAAAAGATTTACATTACAAATGTATATGTCAAATAATGCTCTAAATGTCTGTTTTATCTAATTTTTCACTCCAGTAATTGTGTGATGGGTTTCTGCTACAGACACGTGACTGCAGTATGAACATTACATCCACAATGTGGCTGCAATGTGATGCTAATGTGAGGGAAACCTGTAAACATGTGAAGTTGTTATTGTGTCTCCTAATTTTTTTGCATTGTTGTTGTAGTTTTTGACGTAGAACCGTTTTGGTTATTTTTCATAACAGACTGTCCCACCATAGCATTGCAGACATGTATTTGGGATTACCAGAGTACCAAGAGCATATACGTGAAAATATAAGTATGAGCTTTTTTTTATGAGCTCAGCTTTAAATGACCACATTAGGTCTCTTCATAAAATTCATATACATAATTTTGATAGGAAAAAAGTTGCCCGTACTGCATTTATCCATGTCAGTTTTCCACAGTAAATGCAATGTTTTCAGGGTAATAAATGGGAGTGTGCATGTGTCTATCCTTTAGTTTATATATTGTGGTATTCTATGGTTAAGAACACAGATCTGGCCTTCACATGGACTTACAACTATTCTGTTGTTCTAATTGCATATCTTTTGATCTGCAGCCAGTTGGAAAAGAGAAATATGATCCTAATGCTGTGACAACCACAGCAGCCATGGCGTCAGTTGGAACAGGTTGCGGGGGATTCCAAGGATATTTTTTCCCTGATAATAATTCCAAGTCACAGCTATTGTCCTTCACCAAGAAACAAACAGAAAAAAAAACACAAAGCACTCCACACCCACTGTCGAGGAATACAAATGATTTCTGACTCATGCTGAAGATGAGGAAAAGTCAGCACCGCCCTGATCCGAATCATCAGAAAAAGACACATCCTGTGTGGATTGTCATTGCACAAAGATGACCGAGACCGCTTCCTAAAAGCATTACAAGTCATTTACTGATTGTTACCGTTTGGTTGTCGACTTCCTGCATCAGCTGTCACGTTTGGCTCAGATAAACTGTCCCGTACATTGCTTGGGCTGCCACTCATGGATTCCTCCAATGCCGCTCCTTCCTCCCTTGTTTGGCCTATTTCTTCAAGTGCCGGGCTACTGTTATCAGCCTCCTCCGCTGTTTCTTCTTCCTGCTTAATTGTCAGTTCTGTAAGACAAAAACAATGGAAATCCTGAAATGCAGGGCTCACAGTGCCACATTTAGATATTGAAGGATTAATGAGAGCGAATGATTCTACTGCAGCGTCTTTGTAGGCTAGGTTGGCCCTTGGTTGAATGATTTGGTCAGAATTGAACACATTTTATAAAAGCGGTCTGCATGTTAAGCATTGGTTGGACTCAACTATAGGTTAGAAGTTAGGGTCAGAAGCCTCAATGGAGTTCGGGAACTGTAAAAGCCTGAGATGAACTGTGCTGGTCTTAGGATGGATTGGGAATGCAAAGGAAACAAGGTGGCTTAAGAGGAATAATATATCATTAAATGGGCATGCGTACAGGCATCCTTGTAACTTAGCAACTCAACTCGTAGACAGCGTTAGGATGGACTGACACACTGACGAAAGAGAGAGCGAGAGAAAGACAAACAGGCTGGTCTGGTTCCTGGCTGTCCCTGAGGAGAAGGGGAGTGTCAGAGGCCCTGCAGCTTAGAACACCTGACGAGCAATGGGAGACCGGCTGGATGACAAGGGCAAGTGATTGTATAATTGTGTGTGTGTGTGTGTGAGTGTGTGTGGGTGTGTGAATGTGGGTGGCTCTGGCGGGAACCTATTCACCACCTGCAGTCTCTACGTATCAGTCACTAGTAATTAGTAATAGTTGTACACGAAAATAACCATGCAGCAGTTCCAAACAGATACAGCTAAACCTGGATTAATCCATCCAAAGTCAATTATGAGTTGGTTTATATGTATTGTTAACACTTCAGTCAACAAGTAAATCAGCTTTTTATTTAACCAAATTTTTGTCTCCGGAAGAAGCCTTGCTGGACAAGGTAATTGAATTCTTTTGTTCTGTATAAACCACATGAGATGCCAGTTTAGGAAAGATGAGACAGTGTCTTAGCAGACTTGCATCTTTTGTCTAACACAGGACTCTTAAAGTGGCACAAAGCAACGTCACTTTGTCTTCTAGTGGAAAGGAAATTGCTTTGTCTTGAAAATTGCTCCATTTCCAGACATTCAACGACTAAATGTTATATTAAATTTAGCATTTAACAAAAGGCATATTTTGCAGTTTCATGTGCTTGGTTTGTTGAGTCTTTGAACATCTTTAGTACGTAACAATATCAAAACCATTTGCATGCTTCACACAGGGATAACGCTGCTTTGATTGTCTGGAATATTCTTCTTCTTTATTTTCTATTTTTTTTATAAAACCCTCTGAGACAAACTTTCTAGGCCATATAGAGAAACTTGGCTTGTATTTCTCATCTAATGTCGAATTGACTTTGTTCCCACCGCAGCTTTGATAAAAGTTTCCACGAATCACACCAGGCAATGATCCTCACATAGAAAATAAACTCTTCGTCTTGTTTATGGGTTAAAAAGGATGTGAAAGGGGCTTTGGCACAGTGTGAAAAAAAAAACACCTTTGGACATTCTCCAACCAAAACTTACTGATCCTGATGATCCTGTTCTGGGATTTACTGGGGCAATAATCACTGTGTGAGCACATATGGTTGTTTCACTAAAGCCTCCCATCTCACTACATCCATCAACTGTCCCCTCAGGCTTTGGAACTGCATCCACTTAACTCTCAGAGGCTAGTCAAAGAATTGTAGACATTCAGGCAACATTTAATTTTTGATAGACAGAAATCTCCACAAAGCACCTGCATTCTTTGAACTGATACTGTATGATTCCAATGCCACGGCTTGTACAGAAAACACTTATCCCAATACCCACATTGCGATCGAGTCTTGCCTTCGACAGCTGTATCCTGGCAACACAGAGCAGACGTGAACGTCCTTGCTATTCAGCTCCTCGCATCTTTACATCTGTCTCTCCAGCGTGGCAGAGTGGAATGCATAGAGTGGTCAGATGAGGATACACTTCAAAATGGTTGCCACGACAAAAGAACAAACAAAAGAAGTTTGTGGATATTTCAACCCTCCTCTGGCTACAGTGCCGCAAAGTCTGCAAATGATCTGTGTTTCCTATAATCCATAGGAAAAAAAAGCAGAAAGATCACAACAGATTCAGGTTGACTGAAAGCTACACATCATGTCACTGTCACTGGCCCAAAGGGTGTAATTCTACTCTTTTATGACCAGACAGAGTGCAAAACCCAGGCAATAACTGAACCACTTATGTTTAAGAGTTTGGCAGTGAAGTCTGACAGCGATTCCTGTTTATTTTCAACAGATGACATGATGCCGCCTTTCTTTTGTAACAAAACCTCAAATGGCAAATCATGCTAGGCAACTTCCAGTGTGACAACACCTCTTATCGGTGAAGAGTATCTCCCTGTGAAAACCAAGCTCGCCTGACTGTATCTCTAAACTTGTGGGAAACAAGCTTCCCTTTTTCTCTCTCAGCAGCCTTGTCTCACATAGTTTCCCCTTTTCTTACTCTGCTGCCTCACAGTGACATCGCTAGAGCTAATCTGAGACATCAGGTCAATAGAATGAAAGGAACCAAGCAACACTTCTGGGTAAGTGTAATATAGCACAACAAGTGTGATATGCTACAACAAGTTGCAGTTTTCCATTTTTGTACAAAAGCTCTTCCTGTGAAAACTACTATTCACTGTGGTGATGATCGGTATGGGAGGCCTTTCTTGGAAGCTTTCAAATTCTGTATTTGAGTCAGGACTATTTTTTTTTATCATTTCTGTTTGAATATGGTATTTGTATGAAACATGTAGACAGACTTTATGTCATATATTCAGATACATGCCTTCACACTTAATCTGGCAAAATACCTTGCAAAGGACTGACTTGACCCCCAGGACAACCTACTTTTTTTCCAAGTCACATTAGCCATGTTCAAGGAAAACATTAGATTTTTTTTAAATGGGGTTTTACGAGGTACTTTCCTATTGTTACTTTGAAGCCCCTAGACTCCACTGATAAAATCAGCAATTTAATCTTGCAGAACACTGATGGTGTACCTTAATTAGGCTTGATTAGTGACTTTGCCTTTTCAAACACCAAAGTCACACAATAAAAGAGACAAACAAACAACTGAGTCAGCAGTAGGAAACTGTCTACTGTGTCCTGTAAGGTCAAATCAATGAAAATATTCTACATATAAAAATAGCCATATTGATATATTTATTATATGCACATTGTTCTTTCAGTTGGCTGAAATTGGTTTTGCTGCTGCCCCTGTCTACTTTAGTGGACGCTCAGCTTCTGCGTCTGTCCTCCTGGCTGCTCCTGCAAACTGTCTGTGCCAACCAAATCTACAGGCTTAAAACTATCCATTTCATTTACAGGCACAACAAGGTCAAGTTTAACACATCCTTTATCAATTTCCCAATAAAAGCCTACCACCTGTTCAGGGGAAATGCAGTTATCCTCACTACCCCAAAGGCTTTTATTGTGAGTGTAAGTGCTGAGTTTCATTAAAACAAGGTAAAATACAATGATCAGAATGGATTGATTCACAGAGCTAGAACAGCTGAAACAGTGTGTGTGCATATTGAGGTTGTTCTTGACAGACTGCAGAAACGTGGCTCTATTGACTGAGCACTCACCACTGGGGGAATTAGGACCCTGAGGATCTGTCTGTCCATTAGGTGTTGATGTATCCTCCAACATTCTCGAGTTCTCCTTACTGGGAGAGCATTGGCCGTTACCTGGGAGACAAGCAGAAACACAGCCATCTTCATTGTGCTATACAACACTGTACTTGTGCAATCTATGACAATGCTGTGAGGATATTTTTTTAGAGGATGAGTGCCTTGCAGACTACATTGATACAAATCATTCCTAACACTTAGAAAAAAAATATTTACTTTTAATCAGATAAAGAGTACATTTCTCCCAAAGCAAACTTGATATAAAGCATTTCCTTCTCAGATTAAAAAGGAATCATTTCATCCTTCTCTCAGATGTCCTTCAAAGCATAACCTGAATGGTCACTATGGAGGTCACCATACAGAATACACAAGGCAACAATCTAAACTGTCTTTATGTACCTCTGGGATCCTAATGTCCAGCAAATGTGGATCAGATTGCATCCTCTCAGCAGTCTGTACAGAACCCAGGCTATGGATAGCCCTGTGTCCTGTGTCCTGTGTGGTTTGAGGGAGAGCAAACCAATCCCTTATCCCCTTACACCCCGGCCCTGTCAGGGTCACTAGAACAATGCAGTGGCAACAGGCAAACACCCCTGCTGACCCAGGTGTCAGATCCCTCAGGAACCAAAGTGAGCCACCATTCACCAGCAGCATAATTTAAGTTTTCTCTGAAGCACACTGACCACTGTTAAAAACTGCAGAGTAAACATCATATTGACACCAGATAGCCCCATGCTGTTAAAATGATCAAGTAATAGCTCTAGCTGACTGTCAAAATCAAAGAAACATGCTACATGCTCCGTCTGAAACTGCTACAAGGAAGACCTTGTTACAATTTGTCAGTGCTGAATATGTCTGCAATGATCACTCATACATGAAAAAGAAATCTGTGTCAGATCTCGTCTTGCTGTGACAGCTCCTCTTAGTTTGACAACCTCCTCTATGGTATTGTTCCATTGTAGTGGCAGCCCCACTGAGCGGCCCATACTGGGAGACGTTGTCCATGACACAATCCCTGGGCCTGGGCTCAGGTTGCACAGGTTGGGGTTGGAGGAAATCTCAGGTGACCGACGCTCGCTCTCCCTTGGCAATGCTGTCCTGGAGACAGGAGTGGCCCAGATTTGTCATGAAGGATTTTCCATTACTGTAGCAGATGCTGACAGCTGCCTAGCCACACCGTGGACAGGCTGTCTCGAGCCTTAGCTAATAGCTTCGGGCTGCCTGGTTTCAAATGTTAAAATAACAAGATAACACATTTTTTTTACGGTTGTTCATGTTAAATTAGAAAATCTGATAGCTATTTAATCCAGAGCAATCAAATGTATGAATATTTATACATAATTCTGTCCTTGTGATATATTTCTTAACTCTTTGGTGAACTGTGAGCCCTCTGACAGAAAGTCTTTCAGAAACTTAACTGGGCTCAGTTTTAACACTATGCTGAACAGAAATAAATGTTATGAAACTTGAAAACCTATGCCCTTCATGGGTAACAAACAAGCCTCTGAAGGGGGATAAATGATAATTGAAAATTAGGCTTAATTTTAGGGTAAAATGGCATGGCTCTCTTCAAAGGGACCGTCTCATATCAAGATATCTGAATATAAACAGCTTCTATAGGTGACAATGAGGCTTCCCTTTGGAGACATGCCATGCAGATTTTCATCATAAATAAATGTGCTATTTTAACTTCCTGTTTTTAAATATTTCTGCAACAGTCTTGGAATTGCATCAACAGGCCATGACTACAAAACTGAGACTCTTGTGGACCCAATGAGCCTAATTATATAAATGTGTGATGATGTTAGACCCCATAGGAGCCATTTCATTGTAATGAGGCCAATCTTTAAATGTGTAACTGTATAGAATGATCTTTGGGTATATTGTCAGTGAGGGATGTCTCAGCAGTTTCCAAAAAATATGTAATCACCATTGAGTCCTAATAAATCTGAAAGCAAAAGCTTTGGTTATTACAGGATGGCTATGTCTCAGTTTTAGTTTTATTAAATCAAGTTTCCTAATGTGTGATATTGTAGGGATTTGGCCCATTTTTAGCAATTTCGATGAGTCAAAAAAAGTGTAAATGTAAAATGAAATATGTGTAAAAAATGGAATCAAGTTAAACATTTCTGAGCTTTGAGACAAAATTGGAAAAGGTATGATCATAAAATATCCAATATTATCAAAATGACCCAGTTACTAAAAACAGTTAGTTAATTAGTTATAAAAAAGTTCATTATTAAGGAATTATGTCAATTAAAGCCTATTGTCACCAAAGGCCAAGTGACCTGTTTTTAAGGCAACCAAAGGAAGACGTCACGCTTATGTCTGTTTGTTGCTAGCATAGTCAAATATACAGCTAATCCAGAAGACACTTTTCTATGCCTCTTCACCAGAAACTTTTTAATGTTTGGAAAAAATTGCGTACTCATTCTAATCATGAACAAGGAAAATGCTCAAAACCACACATATACGCTTGCATGGATTGAGGGTTTGCGTTGGCGCCCCGTGTTTGCTGAGTCAATCCTGTACGAACAGTAAGATCAGGATATCAAAGAGTTGAGACTTGGCGGGGGAAAAGGTATTTTGAGTAACACGCCAATTTGAGATAAATTAATATGGTGGCAAATAGAAAGGAACAAATGTGTACACATGAAAACTTGTAGGTGTAATAATTGCTGACTTCATCAATGGCACCAAATGAATGCATTGCTTACTAGTCACCTTCTTAGGAATCCAACGAGGGTCAATTCAATTTCTGGTCTTACGAGTTATTCAAAAGAGAGCAAAAGGACTTCTAAATGGTATCTAGGTACAGAAATGGTATTAGATAGTCATAAAGAGAAATTAAACCGAGGTCAACTCCATCAGCCTGCTTTTGACGGCACATATTAACAAAGTGTAGAGAAAATAGCTTAATAGAACCTATGTCTAGCTGAGTGAGGAACTGCATAAGATTATTTTCCAGAGTGACTTGCTGGATACACGCTACATGGGAGCTGGTTTTTCCTGTCAAACCCTGAACCTTCCTTAAGACAATGATTCACAACACGCAAACACACACATACATTATTGACCCAGCAAGTAAAAAATATACAGACGAATGAGCACATTCAATCACACAAGTTTCAAATATATTAGAGATTAATTTTGTTGGTAAATAAATGAGTACAGTATTAATAGGCCTCAGACTGACTTAATTTCAGAAGTATTACAGAAGCACTTAATAGTTTCCCACAGAGCGCACTGGTACATTCCATTTGTGGTCATTTATATCTGTGTATTTGTGGTTGACCGAGAGCAGAGAAAACCTGACACAGTCCACATCTGCAGATAAGTTCTTGGAACTGATCTGCAATATAAACAATAAAGAGTTTATCGTAAAATAGGGCTACTGAACGACTTTCTTTTCCGGACAAAGATTTTAATAATCTAATGTGACGGATTTGCATTCAGGTCATACAGTAAACCTTGCTTAGTTTCACAAAACATCTTTATAATTAAGTCACACATCCACCAAACTATCACACCCCGCTGCATTCACAGTCATGTCGTCTCTTTTCTTCACATTACTTTTTGTGACATTGTTAAAAACACTGTCTTAATACTAATGAAAAAAAAAGAAGAAACAAATCAGATAAAACTGTTAGAATTTACACTTTTGGATGCTTTTTATTTGATATACTCTCTTGGCTGCTGCCCTAAAATCACACTGAGAAATTATTCCACTACAGTTAAAAGTGATGTATTTAAAAACGTTTAACTCTAAAACATTTCTCAGAGAATTCTCAGTAAAATTTTTACTTTGGAAAGTTGAACTACTCATTGTGCAGAAAAACATTTGCAGTCCTTATTTCAGTATTAACATTGATATTACGTTGTATTATATTGCTGTAGATGTTGAAAGTTGTGCTAATTTCAACTAGGACGCCACAGAAAACCACTTCAGTTTCAATTTCAAATTAAACCAAAATGGGAGATACATGGTTTTACCAAGAAAGGAAGTTCATGAAAAAAAGGTAAAGTTATATAAAAATGGAAATACTTAAGCAAAGTACTTCAGATGTATACCTAATAAGGAACTTGAGTGAATGTATTTCATTCCATTCCATTGCTAAAGTACACTATTCATGTTTAGTGAAAGATGGTTTGAAAGATTAAAAGAAACACTTCACCGCTTACAGTATGAGGAAACGGAATTTGTTAAATAAACCTGATTAGAAAATGAAAACTGTGCATACGGCGCTTTCTGTAGTATGAAAAAAACACATAATTTGCCTTACCTTTTGTGTCACGGGCTTTGTATGAAATGCATGCACCTGCCTGTACTAGTTAATGACATTTAATGACATTTAACTGGAGCAAAAACTAGGCATTAAACTGGAGTGGGTGGTGTGTTATTTCTGTTTAAAAATAAAAAGCTGAGTGAGCAGGGCTTAATAAAGAGAAGCTGGAGCATCCTGTCAACCTTTCAGGCATATTCAATCATTTTTAGGTTATCTATATAGAAACTCAAAACAGAGACTTTCAGGGTTTAAAAACATGAACAATGCTTTGATGGTGAAACTATCATGAGCTTAAATTACAAAAATGGGATTGTGAGTCAGATATCAAAGGGGCAGTTTGCTCAAAATGTTTTTTTTTTCTTCTTGTCTTTGATCAGTCTGAAAATTTTGGATCAGTCTACAATAATTAGCTGTGAGTTGTTGACTTTGTAGGATATCAGCCATAGAAATATGTGCATTAATTTTTAATAAAATACTCAAGATCATCCACAGACCTGTTGTAAGTATTTTCCAAACTATGTTTGTGATATAGTAATATGCATTTTTAATATAAATGCTTTCTAGTTTCATAATCAAAGGAAAGGTGGCCGTCATCTTTACGGCCGTTACCTCAAACACTCAGGAATACAGGCAATGGAAAAAAAATCAAATGAGATAACTTTGTACACAACTTCTGAATGTTAGGACTATTTTTAGTGTTATCTGAATGCAATATTTTTCTTGAGTTTCCTTAAAATTTCAAAAAGGTACTGATGATTTAAAATGTTAGAACCCTGGAAAAAACAACTGCATGAGGCATCTAGGTACCTGCACAACCTAATCTTAATATTTTCATGCAGAAACATGATTGTTATTGCGTGAGATATCTCTCTCATCTCTGAGAGATGAGAAGTGAGAAATTAAACAAGAACAGGACTGAACATCATGAAAGTGTGTACATGAAAGAGAATGCATGTGAGGGAGTTGGATGATCAGTGTGATAAATGTCATGAATTATGATGGTCTGTGCGATTGTGAAAAAATGTGTGCGTTGTATGCGAATGTGATAACCTATAAGACAGAGAATGACTGTGTCAATGACAGTGCATGTGGTTACGAATAATCGCGTGAGTTTATAGAAAAAGGAAGGTTGGTTGATTAAACTGATAGCTGTCTTAAATTCTCAATTTCCGATTATTGGAAGACCTTGATAACAAAGACTGTACCAGCTCAGTGGTACTGCTATCGACGCTTGGGCTGCAGGGAGCATTCAAATCCAACTACGGTGCATAAGGACACCTATTGTGTCCGTTAAAAAGCGAGGTTGTTCTGGGTTTCGGACATATTACCTTCAATTTTTCTTTATGATTAGGTTCGATGTGAAGCCATCAGGAATTGAAACATCAAATATCATCTACCTCATACTATTATTCTGACTCATAGACACATATACACAATAATAGTATCTACATGCAATATAATAATATAAGACAATAGCAGTAATTACCAAAATACTTGTATAATTAATTCTGAAAGTTAGACTGCTGGATTTAAATATAGAAATACATGTATTATTAACTCCAGCAAGATCACCTTTTCAACTCCATTCACACACACACACACACACACACACACACACACACACACACACACACACACACACACACACACATATATATATTTGGTTGGTGGTACTGGGAAGGAATTTTGAATGTTGAACAACCGAATATAAGAGAAGAATGGAAAATAAAGCTTTTACTTCTAAAGTGAACTTCTGGTCTTCTGTTTTGTCAGCACATGTATAATTAGGTAAAACTGAAACCTTAGTTTCATGGTGAAAAAATATGTCCACATAAGTCATAAGTCTTTTGAAAACACATTACATCAGAAATGAAAATGTCAGTCTTTTGTCACAAAGACATGACTTTAAAAGTGAATGATAACATGAACAGGGAGGAAGTGTCAACATTGCCGTAATGGACTTAAATGGCAAGTAATCACCAAAAAATAACTGAGAAGCCTGTAGAACTTTTTTTTCAGATGCATCTTTGCCTCATATATGCTTCCTAAAGTCAACTTAACCCTACAGTAAACTTAAATGGCACCCCTTTATTTATGCATTCTTTTTGACACAAACCACACAAACTGTTTCTCTTTTTAACATACCTGGGTGAATTCAATACCAGGAAAATGGAATATTTTTGTTTTGTAGAGTGTGATGTTGAGTAGAAGAATATATTTGCATATAGGTAGTACTACTAGAGTGTAGTAGTGTGTGTGTGGGAGCATATACAGTAGTGGTGGATGTGCAAAGTGTGTCACAACAGGTACAATGTGTGTTATAAGTTCCCTCACAGTCAGCAGTGCATTGCTAATATCTTGAGCATAGTGTGAAATACATGGGGGGCGATGAGGATGCAAACTTTTGAATTCCACGAAGACGTGTGTCCTCCGCAGTTCCATGCAAACGGAACAGCCTACTTTGTTCCAAACGTATCATTTCAGAAGCGACCCACGGACGGACATGGAGAGGAAGAGCCTCCATTTCTTCTTCTACACCACCCTTACCCCGCCTGTCAAGTGTTCCTATCAGCACAAACCCCCGATGGAGACCTAAAATCCCCGCTGATGTCATAAACAACATGCTACCTGTTTTGACATCTTCAGACCAAAGCAAAATACAAGTGGGGGGCGGGGATGAGTTTGAGATATTTTCAAGCGACCTGCCCAAAGGAAACCAGCAAAGGGCAATGGAGCACAACGTGCATATCCAGTATCTGCTGCTTTCGACAGGATGTTGGTTTTCTCTAGCTTTAAGGGGTGAACAGGAAAAAGGCTGCACTAGGGGAAAATCCCTTTGATATGTTTATGGTGTTGTGAATGCACCAGTGTTGTTGTTTTTTTCTAACAGCATTCTATCAAAAAGTCTGAAGGGACGTGGAAGCCATAATAAGTCTAAAACGCTGACTTTAGATAGTAACATCCATGAGCAATCGTCGTCTACGTTGCCACCATCATCGGTGCAACAAGGCAGAGACACACACATTCCGATATACCGCATAAACTCAACCTTGGGTGTAAAGTATGGCTGCATTGAATGTAAGCGATATGAGGACTTACTAGCACAGTAGCCATCTGGAGCCTCCATTTCAAGTGCTTTGGGAGTGCTGCAGGGAATAAAAACAAGATGACTGCAACATTAACTATAACACAATGTTTATTTGGCAAAATGCCTGGCATTTCTTGTCTTGGTTCTTAATTTGCAAAACCAAATGTGTTTTTCAAAAGCTGTGCAGCCGGAACTCATTATGACAGCATGCAACAGTGATGTTCACCTTCACAGTTAACCTTGATCAAGTGTTAATACAAACACAACCAACCGGTAGACTAACAATTAGTTCAAAATCAAAATAATACCCAAATTGAAGAATGCTGAGCAGCTTCACATGAAGGACTGCAGAGCACAGAGGTGCATTAAAACAGAGCCTCTGGTCTGTGCAGCTTCTTATTCAAGAGGTGGTCACATATATTTAGCAAGCTACCTTATACATTATTGTCAGGGTGTTGACAGCTTATTTTAGTTTCATGTTCTCTGTAAAAATGTTCTTTAGTGACAGCTGGCATGGTGTAAATATTTTTGCATTTTACATGATTAAAGTTTGAGACTTTTATTGAGTCCGAAATCACACTTTGTATGATCAGTCAGCCCTGGTCTTCATGTCAAACAAGCAAACACGGGGTTAAAATGTAAACATTCACTCCAGTGACAGAGTAATGGCAAAAAAAAGGGAGAATTCAGATTGTAAACTTTTGTGCAAGTGTGCTAGCACCTTTGACTGACCAAACAATTAACAAAATAAATAGATTTACAAAAAAAAAAACTGACTTCAAACTGTGTTTGTATACTAAACATTTATGAGCATGTTGATAATGCATGGTGTCAACAGGTGTCTTAGGAAGACATACGTTGATTGTCGAAATCAAAGTTTGGGCCCAATTTTTTTTCCAATGACCAAATGTTTTTGTTGTGTTTAATAATTGTTCAAGTCAACACATATAAAGCAGGGCAATTACGATGATTAAATTTAGAATAGCATTGTACTTCCTTAAAAAACAAACAGCTGAACCTTTTCAATTGAAGAAAAAAAAAAACTCAAAGGTGTCACTGCAGAAACTTTTTTTCTTTGGCGTGCAAAATGTACACCATTAGCCAGCTTCACTGGAATTTACTATGTTGTGATAGAAGTTAATATCCTAACAAAAAGATGAAAGTATTCTGACTCAAAGTCAGCTACAATATCCTAAGTGGTCTGAGCTCAACTTAATTTGGTTTTCCTCTGTAGCTAAATAAAGGAAACATTGCACTTCACAGTCCCTGAAAGTTATAGATTCTGGTTATTTCTTCATGATAATAAAAAGTGAAACCTGAAAGCAAAACAAGAACAAGCAATATACAGAAAAGAAGATGGATTCATATAATTACCTTCAAGCGTCTCCCCTGTGCAAAATTAGTTGGTAATTTCAGTCAAGGACGGAGGGAGGGGGGGTGCTAAGCTGTCTCCACCTCCCTACAGGGAAACAAAAAAAGTCAAAATTGACTATTAGGTCCAGTGAGCTCTCCCACAACAAAAGAAAAAAGCTTTTTTTCTTCAGGTGGGCATGTTTCAATAACAGTCCAGTGAAAGGCACATGGGATAGTGAGCAGAAAAGCGGAGGAGCGCCTCTACCGTGTCCTACAGGTGACTGTTGGTGCGTCAAAGTCTCCTCTCGCGCGCGTCCCGTCGACTTTTCCACTTTAAAAGCGACACCGTCCCATCCAGCTCTACACTCTCACTTGCGACATTTCTTCACAAGTCGCACAACTACGAGCTGAGCGGTACACAGCGCACTTTTTTTTTTCTTACAGTAGGAACACCGAGAGAGGGGGGGAGACTCAACAAGTTGGTTGAAGGGAAAGAAAGAGAGGGATGGATCAAACTGGATCCACCGGTTCCTAAGGAATTAGCCATAGCAGGCAGGGAGCAGCCAAGCTATGTTCAACAACCGAGACACTGGAAATCCGTGGGTAGGCTGTGCTCAAAAAGCTACTGTGGAGATGTGAATCAAGGTAGAGCCTCGCGCTGCTGGGCAATGGGAATAAGATGTAGTGACACATAAACTGCTGCATGTCCACCCTACCTTCAAGGGACATTACCAGCAACAATATGACAGAAACTGCAGAAATTAAAAAACCTTTCTCGATTTATTTTCACATCACTTCCTAGTAACATGACTTAAGGTTGCATTTGTGTCAGCAGCAACACTGTGGGAGAACTGTATTTTGCAGACAGATCACAGTGGAAAGAATCAGCTGCGAAATGAAGCTAGTTTTGCTGTTATTGTGGCACCGCGCTGTGTTTCTACTGTTAAGTGATTTTGTGTCGTCTGCGTGGCTCTGGAGCTGACTGACAGCTGCAATTCAACAGGTTATCCGATCACCGCAGTCTACAGCACAGCCCGTCTGGCTTTCCATTCAGCAGACAGACGCTCCTTGTCTGCCTTTGCCGCAGACATGCGCCTCCAGCAGCTACTGATAGTCGAATGATACTGAACATAAAAAAGCAGCGACAGTTAACACGGGAAACCGATTCATGTGCTAATGTTCCTCTCGCTCATCTCTTTTTTGATTTACCTTAAACACGCAGGAGTTTATATAATCCCATGAACTTGCACATTGATCCCCGACTCAGTGTCTCGGTTTGGAATAGACTTCATTCTAGCCCGACATGCGCCATGCAGCGCGGACTGAAAGGCAGTTTGGTTCCGCAGCAGCAGCAGCAGCAGCAAAAGCAACAGTTGTTCAATCCACCACTGACTTCCTCCTCCATCTCCACCGGCAGACAACCCGCCCGAGTTGCTATTCTGGGAAGTTGGTCTGACACAGAGAAACCGATCACAGAGTGTGGACCCAGACTGCCTCTCTGCTCGGCAATCGATTAGGTTACAAGGGGCCTCTTATTTCTGAGGCTGCAGCCAGCTTTTATTCCTGTGGCGACGAGAGCGTGACTGTCATACTGTGGAAGTATTTCTATAGGGATAATAGTGTGCCCAAGGACATGCAGTAGCCTATACACTGACCATGTGCCTTTACTTCCTGCTGCAGATCATTTCTAATGTTCCATTACTATATTGCAAGACTCAAATGATTTGGCTTTTTCTTGAGGGAATGGATTTGGACTTGTTTGATTATTTAATTAATGCACGTGCTAATACATAATTTTATTATTATTATTATTACTATTATTTTTTTTTTTTTTAGCAGCAGCAATGCAATGATATACATTTTTTCTTGCCTGTAGTTCCTGAGCAGGTATAAAAAATAAATAATTTAAAACTAAGAAAAATTCTAAATTCTGAAGATTGTACTTAAATTATTAGATATTATAAACACATGAAACACAGAATCCAAATTAAACAATTAAATCTTCTTCCTAGTCCTCCACCCTGAAACAATCCACTATTAACTATTAAATTAGAAGTCAGGTCACCTCGTCGTCAGACTTGCTATTGTTGTCATTGTTATTATGCGAGATACTTGATCATGATACCTGATTGAGACTTGAAAACATATTACAATGTGT
>JAOWBC010000002.1:10292159-10312932 GCA_028566105.1 Hypoplectrus providencianus
CAGTGAGCAAGTGTGTGTGTAGGCATGTGACTGAGCAAGTGTCTGTGTGTGTGTGTGTATGTATTCAACAAGATCTGAAAAGGGTCATGTTTACTAGAATGTAGTTTCATCAGTTAAGGGATGCAGTTAGTGCTTTATACCATATATATCAACAAGATCTCCAACCTAAATGACACACATATGAGAATTGGACAAAATGACCCATATGATCATTTTGTGGCTCATGGGACAGCAGAGAGTTCTAAAAATAGCTCACATGTCATAATAAATACACTGACAGTTCACAGATGTAAGGCCGCAGTTACTGTGAATTTAGGCTACAAAACCGCTGATCTGGGGTTAGGGTAAGGTAAGGGTTGTGTTAGTAAAATAATTCCTGCTTATGTGTTATAAAAGACAGTAAATGCTGATAAATACTGGAAGTCAAGTATATAAGACATAGTCAACATGATGGCACCCATTGGTCTGTGAAATGCCACCTTCAAGTGTTGAGTTCAGCATTTTCTTTTTGTTTTTTGCTGTGGCCATCTTAGCTTTTTTGATGCAAGGAATTGGAACTACAGTTAGACACCATAAACTCAAATTTAAAATGTCAACTGAGTTAGTAAATCAGAAGTTAATTGGGGTGGTTTTCTCATAGACATCTATACAATCCAACTTCTATGGTATAACAGAGGAGTTCCCCTGCCCTGCTGGTCAGTAGAAAGACTGCAGGTTGAAGACACTTCTGCCTTCGTATCACCTTTCAGGCCTGGTTGCTGCTTGGCACATGTTTTTGAACACAGGACAGTAACGCTGGCTATGAATGCTGCAGTAAATTTTAGTGTTTTTCATTTGGGTACTGATGCAAAGCAAAAAGGAAACAGTAACTCCTGTCACAACCAGGCCCACAAACAGGCAAATGCCAGTAAATATAATGACTTATCATAATCTAAGAGGTAAATGATGCTGTGAGTTGTGGTAGTCAGTGACATCAGCAGTTTAAATATGAATGTGTGTGAATAATGTAGTGTAGGCGAGGGAGAGAGTTTCATGCTGACCACTGGGGCTTATTTGTGATGGAGCACAGGGCCCAGGTGCTCCAGATTTGGTTGGCCGACCAAAATGAATAAATACGAAGTGGAATTAGTGTCCTGGCTTCAGCGAGGAGTTTCCCCTGGTCCTTAGGGTCAGTGTTAATTTGGCTGTGATTGTCACAGTTAGTAGAGAACAGCAGGATGAACACTGACTAGGAACAGTGGAAATCATAAAAGGAAAACAAAAGCTTTCGTTGGTTTAGTGAAAAAGAAGAAGTATCACTCAGACAGACTTAATCTAATGAGCTCAGTTTTCACTATGAGATTTATGTCTGGAAACAAACACTCATGATTCAAATCAGCCTGGTCAGATACGCACTGAAAGTTTCTGTAACTTCATGGCCTATTTCACTCCCAAAATGTATTTAAGCACATATTTTGAAGGAAGGGTTAGCGGATATCAGAGTAGCCAAGATGTTTAATTTTAAAGGTCGAAAGCAAAGATGCTGACAGTTCCTGCCAAGGTTTAATGTTGTGAGTAAAGGAGGAAACTATTTTTATCTAGAAGAAACATACCATTAAGAAGAACCAATACTTTGACGTCAAAACACACTTGCACAAGTAACACTTATTTAATAAGCTTTACATTATAAGAGTGTTTATTTATGTGTAAGTCATATTTTTACTGTTGTGGCTGAGAAGTAGTCAATTTTCTTTTTGGATGCTTAAGTCCACAGGATAACATGTAAATGTGGTATTCTGAAGACGAAACAAACTGCTGCTTCATTGATTTCTACTGATTTTTATTCTCCAATCTGGTCTTCATTTTTTTTGTGTGTGTGTGTGTGTGTGTGAAAAAAAGCTATCCTTCAAACTTTCTCAAGCCTCAAACAGATTTTTTTTAAAAGTATATATTAATAAGTTTAGAGGAGAATATGTATGGTGAACACCTGAAAAATGATAAAGTGCCACATTTACACAGCAGAGAGATGGACAAATAGTAACAGGGACATTAATACTGGGTAAATAGATTTAAGTATAAATAAATAGCCATAATAATAATAATAATAATAATAATAATAATAATAATAATAATAATAATAATAATAAATAGAATAAAATATGGAGATATTTAACTAAATAATACAGATAGTAAATGTGATATTGGAAATTTGAAAATAAAAAAATTTATAAAATAATAATAATAATCATCATCATCAAATATTAGCCTTTTTGTCTTTCTTTTTTCTTTCTGCAAATAGTTTTATTTATTATTATTATTTTTTTTTCTAAATCTTGTGGTTTACATGTTTCTACACTGACCTTGGCAGTTTAACTTCCCATCTAAAGATCACCCAGATGGTCAATAGTATTCATTTTTCAACTTAACAGTAAATATCATCTGGTTATTGTTTCCTTCATCTCCATGTTATTGTGTCTATTGTTCCAGTTCTATGTGACGTTAACTGCTGTTGCGCCTCTTTAGCACAGCACTTTTACTGCAGCGCCCTCAAGTGGTGAAAGGGGGACAGCATCAATTGATTATTTAACCCCTGTATGCAGTTCTAGTATTACAAAGTTCAAGAAACTGCTGCTGATGGGTTTTTTTTGTTTGTTTTTTTGTTTTTTTAAAATATATTTTCCATAAGTCTCATATAAATTTTAAAACATATCATCTTGACATGCCATCTCATCTTGTGTTACATTCTTTACAGTAAGGAACCTTTTGGTGTCGTCCCTCTCTTATGACTGCTGTGGAAGGTCTGTTAGAAGCTTTTGTCACCTTTAAGATGTAAGTTAAACTCTCATGACAAAATGGACTTCCATTTCTCCTTTTAAGAAACTGGTTATAAAGTTATAGAAAAAAACAAAAAAACAAAACGTGATAATCATCTCAGGAGAAAAACGGACAAATTGAGCATTTTAGAAATATTAATACTTCCTCTAAACAAAAGATAACGGGAACCAATTTTGACACTGTTTAACCATTTAAAATAGTTCAGAATTTATTTTTTTCTTGACTTTAGGCAAAGCAGAAGCTCACTAATTATGCTCCCTCTCTCTCTTTCTCATACCACACACCCACACACACCACTGATGGGAACACTAAAAAACAGCTTTTACACTTCATTCTCTCTAACTGCAGCATGAGTTCAAAATGAGTTCACAATAAGTTAACATCCATGCAAAAACACTTATGGTAATCAACCTTTTCATTTTTAAAGAACATTTACAAACCATAGTTTAAAATCCAAATTCTAAAACATAGATGATCCTGTGTATTGAAAAAGCAATTCTGTTTAAGGCGTTTAATTGGCTTTTCTAATATGAAACATCAGAGCTTTGCTAATTATCACTGTAACTACACACATATATATAGATATATAGAAATGGAGGAGCCATATGTTATTTGATGACATTCACATGACAGAACTAATTCACACAGTCTTTCAGTGGAATCAAGCTGGAACCAACATTCACACTTCCTATTACTGTATTTAATAATAGTGGAATGCTTAAACGACTTGAAATAGCACAGTGTAGCTAATAACATCAATGATGGCTCTATTCCATTTATTAAGTGGAAGCCATACAACGGAGCCAGAATGCACAACACCAGAGCCCTGGGACTAATGAAATGCAATGAAATTCTCTGCCTTGCATTCCAACAACACCAGCAGAGATTAATTAGACTCTTTTGTTTTGCAGCGTGAAGTTGGCTCCATGTTTTTAATTCAGAAGTTCACAGACAGTTTTAGTCATGTCAGTTTGCCTGGGTCTTAAATGAGGCTAACACAGACGGAGCCAGACTGAAACATGTCAAGCGTAGTCTACACTAGACAAAGATATCGCCATGTCTGAAGCACAGCGCTTACTTCTTTCCCACAATCAATTTTCAGTTTCACACACATGAACAAGCTCTCAAGAAATGCCTCAGGACCCTTTCACCTCAAAATGAGCCCACTGGTTTTACACCCACTTATTTAGTTACCAGGCGACTCTGTTACTTGTCATATCCTCACATCCACAACTGCAAACTGGACTGCAAGAAATATCATTAGATATCATTAGATCATTAAAATGCATACAGAATTCAGTTCATGTGGTTTCAGTGATGCTAATCAAAAGTTAAATATGGAAATGGAAAAATATTCAGATCCTAGTAAAAGCATAATATATGACACTGTAAAATTACTCCACTATAAGTTTAACTACTTCATATACTATTATGATGATAACATTAAAGTCACAAAGTAATCACATAAAACTGATCATGATTTTATGTTCATCTTCACCTGAAAGTAACTAAATTATTGGCTAAATGTAGTTGAGTAAAAAACAGAACACTGTATTGGGGTAGAAGTATAAAGGTACATTAAACATAAATATCCAGGTTAAGTACAAGTACCTTAAATTGTACTTAAGTACAGTACTTGAGTAAATGTATTTGGTTGCATTCCACCATTGGATTTACATACAGCATTCACTAACTACAATGTACATTGTATAAAGCTATGGATTCAACATCAAAATATCTAACATGGTTGTTAGTGGGCAAAGGTCTTGGTAATTGTATTTCCACATAGAGACCCATGTATACAGCAAACCAGTATAATAACCAATAGTCTCATTAAATAAAAAATAAACTCACTGCCAGAAAAACATAAACAAAGCAGTGGCAGAAGAAAAACATTAAAATATGTGATATCCTAGTTGAGGCTGACAGAGGGCACTGCTGGTCCATCAAATATTCTACACACAAGACCATTTCACTGTACAGGACTTATAAAGATCCTATCCGGAATACTGTAATATAAACACACATGTACACTAAAGTACCTGTAACATAAGGCATTGAGACAAATCAACACTCCTTGGTGGACTGTGGAGTAGAGAACACTGGTTGTGGTTTTGAAAGGGTGTCTTTCCTTGGTCCTGCAGCAGCAGTCGAGCATGATTTCAACAACATTGTTCACATTAACATGGGTATAATGTGCCAAAACCTGAAGCTGGTTCAGGATCACAGCAGTTACCGAAGTTCAAAGCCTCAAATCTCAAACGGATTTTGTATTTAGATATGCAGCATGCGATTTCTACCAATCAGATCATTAAAAAGGAATCAACTGTGCTGCAATCAAACGGGGGGTGTTTTTGCTTGTTTGTGTGTGTGGGAGGAAGGTGGGTGGTTATTTAAGCTGCCCACACACGATATGTCGTGCTATATGCGAGCAGTGATATTGTTACTGATAAAGGCTGGCCAAACTTCTGTTTGCTCAATGAGTGCTGAGAATTTCTAAACAGGCAAAGCCAGTCCATTTCTGTTTTTGTTGTGATTGCTCTAATCACCCAGGCCTCCTAAAAAACCTGCTGTGCTCTGTACACATAGTTTTGCATGAATACTGGTGCAGCATTTCAAAAGAAAACAGAGTTTTAGACGCATTAAAAATTAATAATATGCAGAGTTGGCATATTATTTTGACAGGTAAGCACCCCACATTGTAGCTAATGATATGCTCATTCGATGCAAACATTAATGCGGGAGAATTGCAGTAGGCGGCTACAGACAAACAGCATTAATTATTTGTCTAACTTTTTGTCAGTTAATGTATAAAAGAATCCTCTAAATGTGAAGACGGCTAGCCTCTGCAACTAATACTTATTCTAGGTTACCACCTCAACTAAAGCTGTTTCTAGGCCTACTCTGGAAACCTGTGTAGATGTAAACAAAGAGTGACTGTTTTCAAACAAAAATCCACATATATTGATATTTAATATATATATTGATTGAATTAGGTTCCAATCTGGACATTTCAGTGTAAAAGTGTGCTGCGTAGTCTGTAATAAATACACATATTGACTGCCCTCTACTGGTTGAAATATGGTTATTGCAATGTGATTACAGGCTATGCTTTGACTAGAGTGTATATTTGACTAATTTAGCAGCCGGTTAGCTAGCTATTTGCTCACAAGGATGTGTTGAGGTAATGAGTGGCAGCTAAACACAACACAGTCATTCTTGTACATCACGACAGCCAAGGAAAGAAAAAAACAGTTGTATACAAATTATAAGAAAAATTATGTATTGTTTGTCCATATGATACATCCACGTTGTGACAAAACAGTGCTATTTGACAACCTGAGAATTCAGAGACAGCATGCTCTTATTGGCTGGAGGTTACACAACTCATGTTGGGTCCAAAAGTTCTTACCGATGCCCAAAGACATCTCTAACAAAGCAAAAATAGGATGAAATGGAGGAAATACACATACCACTGTTAAATACTTCTCAATGCTCTAAAGTGATCATTGAGAGGGATTCTTTTTGCTTGAGTGAATACATAGTTGTTGTTCTTTTCTTGTTGTTTTTGAAGGAAAATCCTGCATATTATACCGATAGCTTTTATGTTGCCTCTTAGTGCTCCCTCCTTTTTTTCCAGATACACACAGGCGAGGTTTCTCCTCTTCATAGCTGAAAAATAACACTTTACTTTAAGCAGACAGCAGCATCCTAGCAACAGGGTGTTTTTATCCCCGCCAACGACTCTTTTGATACCTTATCTCTTTGTAGAGTGTCACAATCCAAATTCCAAAAAGAAAAACAAAACAAAAATGGTGCTGTTTACCATGTGCATTCATATTGTAGAAGGAAGAGTATGTGCAGCACATTTGCAATAGTGAAAAAAAAAACAAGAGTTAGTGGATTTGTTATAACAAAGCTTCAAATGCCAGCAGTGACAATGAATATATGTTGTACCTGCTTGGACAGAAGTCCAGGACATGCAGGGTAAGAAGACATTGCTGATACCTCCGAACAATCGCTGCGTCCTCTGTGAGGACTTAGTCCCAGTAGGAACACCTGCATGGGTGACTGACTAACTGCTCCCAGTCACCGACAGCCACTCAACCCCATATAACACCAACACCTCTCAAAGCACCGCCGGGGTTTTTACTGAATCCATTAACTGAAAACAAGAGGTCGATATACAGTAGAGTGCTCAACAGACCGCTGCAGTATAATAACAATTCAGCTACATCTGTTATTTTAGCAACACACAACACACTGCATACAAAGGCTGATTATGATTTATGTTGATATTGGATCTGATTCAACTGGAATCCAATACTTGGTTGGGCTTTTTGACCTCCCTATAAACACTTTTATTTTACCTACGCATCCACTATTCCAACATAAGCAACCCCAACAGTCGGTCTGATCAATATGAATATAGAATATAAAAGCTTGTTCAGTTATCTGAACGCAAATATCTATACGTTTGTCCATGTACAAACAGATGGTTATTTATGATACTGTTCATTTGTGGATGTGATTTGAAGCATAGAGCATCCAGTTGAATAATAAGCCCTTATTCAGATCATATGTAATGTGATGGGGATAAACCATCTAAATTTATTGGTAATGACTTGCTACATTGATTTACTCTACAGTGCCAAGAAAAAGTATTCGAACCATTTGAAATTCCCTAGTTTTCTGCATAGATTTATCATGAAATGTGATCTGATGTGCTTCTAAGCCCCATGTATAGAACTAATCAATGTCCTTAACCTAACACCACACAGTCTATTATTATATTTAATGTCTCTATTGAACACATTCATGAAGGGTTCAGAGTGCCAGTGAAAAAATAAGTGAAGGTTGAGGCTGATGACTCCATTCCAGAGCAAATTAGAGTGAGAAAGTACAAAGTATTCTTAAAGACTTTAGGTATTCATCAGGCCAAGGTTAGACGAATTAGACTAATGGAGGCGATTTAGTACTGTGGCTGCTCTGCCGAGAAAGAGAGCACCCAGCAAAGTTGACTCCAAAGGCAGGAAGTAAAAAAAAAAAAAAAGAGTAAGGGCTAAAGATGTAAAGGAGTCACTGAAACTATTGAACATCCATTGCATGACACAACAGAGTAGAAAAGTGTTTTGTGGACTGATGAAACTGAGGTTGAATTTTTCGGGAAGAACATGCAGCTTTACGTATGGTGCAAAAAGGGCAATGCATACCAACATCCAACATCATCAACTCTATAAACAGGCCAGTCACCAGCAAAAACCTGCTGCCATTTTACATTTCATGTTTTAACTATAAATGCAAAAGAAAGGTTTGTTCAAAGTAGTGTTTTAACCCTGTTACAAACCCTAACCATAACCCTTTATATAATAAATGCCAACACTTATTCTGCAGACTAACCCTAACCCTAACCTGTGCACATTTCTTGAACCCTATTTTGAAAATTGTGGGCTATGCTTAAGAGCTTGAGATGAGTAAAAAGTAGAGTGAAAGCAGAGGCAGTTCTTCTTTGGATAATACTTTGCACATTTGGTGTTCAATTTGTACATTGCCTGTCCATCTCCTGCAACTTCTGAGATAATATCTGGTACTGCTTTGATGTTTATTTGGCGCTCTCTGATTTATTTTTCATTGAGTGCAATTCATTCTAAAGTTGAATGCAGACAAAGTAAGGTCAATAGACTGTTTAATTTATTCTCACCGTGTCTGTACACCCTGAGCTGTGAAATTGCAGAACAGCCATTGATGCAATACAGAGACTTTGAAAACATTCAGAGAGCACATCTGCCTGCAGAGCGTACCCTGCTACACTTTACCCCCTTTATTTATGCTGGGGTTTTTTCGTGTGTGTTTAAGAGTGTTTGTGCCATACTGTGTGAACTTGTGTTTCGTTTGTAGGTGTCTCTTTTGTACAACAAGTCCTTCCTGCACACACACGTATGCCAGTATGACATTCAGTCAGTCATCCTTGACCTTGTACAAAAATGCTCTACAGATTAGAGAAAGCTGTTTTGAAGCCATGACATATCACCTGACTCTGTACTACATCAGCCTCCAATAACACACGACCTCGTAGTACGATCCCAATAATTCTCTGGATTTGTTATGGCGTTTTGATGCTCACTGTTTACACTGGATTTATAATCATGACTTCAGTGCGCCACAAGGGCTCAGCAGATCCAGCGAGAGGCTTCGATGGCAAACAAACCAAATTACTATGCAGAGGCAGCTGGCAGACGTTTCAATGTGGCCAAGGTCAAGAGGCTCTCCATTAAAAAAAAAAAAACATGAACATTTGTGCCCTCCCCTACCTTTGTCATGACAACTCTCAAAGTAGTTTTTATGTTTGTCGGCGGAGCCTTGGAGTCCAGCCATCACCTCTCTGTCAGGCAGCCTGACCAGTGTGCATTGCTGTGTCCTGCATTGATCTCTCTCAGATGACAGTATGGATCATTTCTGTTGATCACTGCTTTTCCATCTTACAGAGTATGGGCTTTAATGGCCCTCCAGCAACAGGGCACTCCACTATTACCTTCCACTGTGTCAGAGTTGTGCAGTAGTTAAAGACAGAGTGCTGCACTCTCTGTCCTCAGGATGGCATAAGACGTTGGCTAGCAACCAATTAAGTGCTACAGCTTTTAAATGCATAAATCCATGGTTTTGAGTGATTAAAAATGAATTTAAAGGGTGTATTTGAAATTCACAACAGCCTTTTATTCCATTATAGACAGAAAAACAATGGACCAAAATCCAATGTGTCAATGAAAAGACGTTTTCACTTTGTTCCAGGGTTTGACATCATTTTGCTTTAACAATGTTATCAGATTTGGGTAGCAGTGAAGGGAAAATACATTTCAAAAGGTTTGAGAGAAATCTCATTTAGCATGCACAAGTCAGCTGCAGTCGCTCAAGGGCATGGGATGAGCGATGTCATTACACTAGCATTGTGAATCTGATTGGTCACACCTCATATGTGGCAAAACGACCTCCACTGACTTGTAGTGGGTCTAAATGAGATCAGTGAAGTCTTTAGATGAGGGAATTACCAAGGGCATAACATAGTATTGTTATGTAAAAGTAAGATGGAATATTATGGACACTGACAGTGTATTCTATGGCAGACACTGGGGTTATAAACATTTGTATTTCTTAAAAAACCAAGACCAAAGACCATCATGATCAGAAGGAAAGTTCTTATTTTTCAACTGTTATATTGTATGGATGATCAGAATTGCAAATATGGTCATAATGTGAGGTGATTAAAAAATGATACTTTTAGAATACAGTAAAGAAGATATGTCTCCATCAGTTTGATCAGCTATTGGCATCAAAGAACAAGAAATGTATCAAAGAATATATATATAAAGTATATATTATATTCAAAAAGGCTTGAGGCATTTAACATATTTTCTTAATGGATCCAACAAACCAGCACTTTACCTCAAAAAAATTGATACCAAGCTAAAATATGCTAACTGCTTAAACACCTAGCATTGCTGAGGAAAAGATAGAAAAGAATAAGAAATATTTTGCCATAAATAAAAGTATTGGGCAAATTTAAATTATTACCAGTGGTGGAATACTATTCAGTACATTTACTCAGGTGCAGTTCTTAAGTATAATCTTGAGGTACTTTTCTTGAGTATTTCCACATATGTAACTTTTTACTTCTACCCCCTACATTTTAGAGGCAACTATTGCATTTTTTACTCACCTGCATTAATCTGCCAGCTTTAGCTACTTTTAAGGTCAATATTCTACATGAAAAACATTATCACTTTGAAATGATTTTGTATACTTATAGATTAAATCGAAAATAAGGAATATTAAGTAGTTAAAAAGAGCACTACCTAGAGTAAAATGCTGCTCAGACAGATGTATCAAAAAAAAATACTATAATGTTTTTGGGTTATGAAACATTTTGAGTGGGGCCATCTTCCATTTTGCATAAAGAGTAAACTTACCTAACAAAAGTTCAGGTAAATTTTGATGGAAATGCTTTCGTAGTTTTACTTTAAAAAGTTGTGAATGCAAGACTTTTACTTGTAGTGGAGAAGTTTTGCAGTGTGGTATTGCTTCTTTAACTCCCACCTAGTATATAACTGCAGACAATGCGAGAGACAGAGAGAGCTGAAACCTGCTGTGTTTAAAACACACAATAGACTTTGTAATTTTTTAAGATGAATAAAAAAAGTGAAAACCCTTGATATCATCAAAGGCTTTTCCTATAACTCAAAAACACTCATTTTGTTAAAGAAAACCATTGTATGCTTATCTGTTACTTCTACACTTCCTTTTTTTTTGCCAAACTATTGAGCAATAACTTGAAATATCACTTTTTTTTCTCTGAAGTTTTTCAGTAATGCAGACGCTGATGTCTTATGCAGTCACCACTTTGCTCCGTGTAGGCGTCACAAGAGGAGGGGTTCGGCTCAGGTTTTAAACTCGCTGATAACAGATCCTACAGTGCATTCGTCTTAAGAGAAATCACACTTATACTTTTGACGCATTTGAAAGCCACAGAAACCATGCTGGAAATTTGTCAAGTGGGGGTGTTTACAATCTGTGGACCACCATTTCCTTACAGTAAATGACTATTTTCCCTACACAACTCGGAGATAAACTGTAATGACAAGTGAAACCTTCTCACGTTCTTTCAACTCTCCCTGCATACCCACACTGGGTTTGCAGCATGACAATTTTATCTCCAAATCTTGTGAAAGCAGCACCTGACATAAAAGACATTTTGTGGTCTGCAGGCACCAGTGTGTTAGTGTGTCTGTGTGTGTGTGTGGAGAGAGGTGGGGGGTAGTTTAGAGAAAGAGAAACAAAAGTGAATTCATTTTGTTATATATATATACATTATCCACAGTTGTATTTTTGACGACAGCTGGAGGTGGAAACTGTGTGCAAAGTAAATATGATTATGCACAGTGATTTACACTTCATTAAAATCATTCATTAGTGATTTTTACAAAGTATTATTTTCTTATTATGCTTTCTTAGAGCACCTTCGGTTTCAGATATACATAGATATCATACCAGGTGCTGCTACACTTACATTTTCCCTTTCCTGTTTGGTGAGCTTTATATCAACGGTTATGGGAATGATGATGAGACATTTTGCTGTGTGCATCTCTAAGATGGATATATTCTGTGCCGCGCTGCACCTGGTTGCTGGGCTCTGACGGATTAGCGAAGAAATACTGATTTGTACGGGGATAATCTCATTAATGGTTTTCAAAATCCAGGTGCTCAGGTAATCTTTTCATTACATTCTGCTAATCTTAATCCTGGTGAGATAATTCCTGGACTTCAGAATACTAATCTGATCCTACTTTTTCTGCTCTGTTTAAAAAGAGATGTTGTGTTTGCACTGAAGATGAAAATATCCATGCTAAAAATCTAGACTCTGACTATGTCTATAGTGGAAATTAGGTTATGCATGAAACCTCCTCTCTGGTTAGGGTAGGTGTTGCGAGGGGCTCATATGTTAGTCATTGTGTTTAATGACCACAGTGCTGTTTCCTACCAATGTCTTCTAACCATATATTGTTACACATCGACAAACCCACAGACCTATGAATGCCAACACATACATTTCCTCTAGCGCTGCAGAGAGTGCATGCACTTTATTAACCCCATGATGAATGAGCACTAAAAAAATGGTAAATGATTACTCATTTAACAGTAATAAGCAATGAATCTACAATCAAACAATTACAATATAATTTGTAATATTTACATATGATTTATAATGCTATAATTTATGTTCTTTAATAGTTCATTTGTACGCACATAATTTAGTTTTTTACCCTATCAGTATTTGTTCACAATAACTAAATGATTTGAACATTTTGATTTTATGTGGCTGTTATCCTGTATTAAACAAGATTATATATTATTATATTGATGTGTATGTACTAATAAACATTTTATTTAGATAGTTTATATTTTGTTTGCTATTTATGCTTTACAATATATATAATTTGATATACATGTTAATTAATATATTAATAATATATCTCTTTTTGCAGAGTTTAAATAATGTAGTAAGTGATCGTGATAATAAACCAAAAAGAAAGAAAAAGTAACAAATTAATGTTTTTAGACGGCTAATGAATAATTTTGTAATAATAAACTGCTGATTATGTGTATAATATTTGTGTAAATGTGCAACATTAAACTGTTAAATAGCATAATTTCACATTACTGATAGTTATGAAGCATTGTTGATCATCATTTCATTATTTAACAATCAAACATATTCCAATATGTCAATAATGGTTATTGTACTGTTACTGAATTGTCAGACGCCCTCAGATTCTAACAGCTAAGTCAGCCAGGCCAACTTCCTACATCTCACTATGACAACTAAATTAGCATTCACCCCTCTATGGAAACTGATTGCTTGATGGAGTATGCAAATAAAGGAGCATATATTTGTTATTAATACCAACATGTCCAATGCATAATGCTCATCAGCCTCAGCGAGTGGTGGAAAATCACAGCTTGTGTTCTCAAACAGTCAGCACCACCCATAGCCATACAGCCATAGCACCCACAAAGGCCACAGTCACATGGTACCATTACATCATCCTCCACACATGTAAACACACTGTGTGTTTATGTGAATGTGCCTTCAGCTTCAGCAGGAACCAACATGGCTGACATGACTTCTAAAGACAGCATTAAACTATTCATGGCACTCTACAGGCTAAATAGGTTTCACTGCGGATCTTTATGCAGCTGGTAACTGCAGTCGTGTCAGTGATCCGTGAAAACAGACAGCTGTTCATTTCACCTCGCTGTCCTCAGGAAGAGGAGGGAATGTCTTGAGTATGAAGGCTGACAGAATGAGCAGCAGTTCGAACTGACAATGAATCTGCCTGAGATTACCTTTCATATTTTCCATTCAGTCCAGTTGAAAATGCAAGAAAAGTCATGAAATATACTGGGGATGTGAGAAATGTGACACCATGGTAAGTTCTGAAGCTTAAGAAATGGGTTCCAGATGCTAAATATATGATAATTAATAGATATTACAATCAAAGTCCCAATAAACTAAATACTAGTTAACATTAATAGTAACTAATCACTAGTTCCGAGATTATTTATTTAATTACCCTAAATGTTGGTTAAAACAGAAACAAATTGGTGGTATTACGTGTAAAACTTTAATGAAAAAGATATTTGTTTTTACAAGGTAAGGTCACAGAGACTGTGGTTTAGCATATATATAACATTCTATGCGATACAGGTATTGGGAAAATATTAAATTCAGTAAGCTTCAGGAGACTGTAGATGTGAAACAAAGCAGATGTGATTCAAATCAGTGTGAGCACTAACCTTGGACCATAATATCAGTATAACATCTCTTTCAAATGCAAAGTTACTAAGGAAATAATAAAAAAAAAAGCATACGATGCTAAAATAAAGATGTGTTTATGGTTTGAAGTGCTTAAAATGAAAGAAAATACCTAAACTTATAACTTTAACTTAAATGAAGCAAAGTTATCAGAGATTCTTTGTAGTTCGTCACTTAAGTTTCAAAACCTCTTAGAATTCAAGTGCACATTTTCCGAGTGCTTCTGCATACAATGGTAATAAAGTGATTTTTAAAAAGGCAATATTCTTTGTACAACAGATAACCTTCAAGCATTTAAGAATGATAACAATTGACTATTTGGGTACTGAGTGCTTTGTAACATTTGAATAGCATTAAAATACAAAACAGAACCCGACACAATGGTTTGTTCTGCACAGATACCCACGAAGCCCTTACAGATGAAATGCATGAATACAGTGCACAGTTTAAGTGCTTTTGTTGTAGGAGACAAAACAACAGAGCTATGGTCCCATGGGCCTTTTTTATAGTTTTGATCCAGATTCATTATCTGATAAAGGCTGATAAGTTAACCCCTAATTGCATAAAAGTGCAGCTTTTTCTGTTTTGGCTTCAGTGTAAATCGATGTGCTTCATCGTGAGAATAACAAAAAAAGGAGAAAATAAGATAAAGGTAACTTGATGAAATCGTGCAGATAGGCTGCAACACATCCTCACAAATGAGGGAAATTCAAGAGGGAGAGGAAGGCGTCAGAGTGACCAGTGAATGTTTTACATTTCTGTTTGAGCACATGGTGAATGGAGACCTCATGAATCACAGTCTGTCAGATGTGATGGGAGCTAAATGAACCAGGGGTTTGGGGGATCTTCTTTGATTAAAATGTTGCCACAGCTAAATAATTGACACACTAATCTATTTTGAAGCCGAGGGAGCACCAGCCCTGAGACATGGCTTTTTAACTCGATGAAATATTTACCTCTTTTCCCCTTTGAAACACAGAAAACTGTCAGGTAATAAGAAAAAGAAACATTTGCAAAGCAAGAATTAACTACCTTGAATCAGTATGCTGAAACTGGTGTCCCCTCCAAAACAACCCAGTAGGTCATAGTACAGACAAATAAATACGACCCTTACGTTGGAGACTGTCCTCTAGTGGCCGTAAAAATTAATGCGATAACCATGTAATAACTGTGTTTTTAACATAATTGAACTTCTGAGCCTCGCATTTTGTGTATTGACTTTATTAGTTACTTTATATAACTCTCTTTTATAATGACTAACCACATGTTGATTCATTCATTCATTATCTTTAACCGCAATGGACAGCCATTCACGCTGTACGGGCAATTCAGAGTCACCAATTAAATCTAAGCTGCATGTTTTTGGAATGTGGGGGGAAGCCGGAGTACCAGGAGAGAAACCACGCTGAAACAGGGTGAACATGTAAACTGCACACAGAAGAGCCGCAGGCCGGAGTCGAACCGGTGACCCTCCTAATGTGAGGCAATAGTGCTAACCACCACATGTAGAAGTTTTTTTTACCTAAACCTTGATCAGTGGTTTTGTAGCTTAATTTCAACTAAACGACCACCTTTTTACAACTGCAAACCAAATGTGTATGTACAATGCAATATGAGCCATTTTTAGAATGCCCTGCTCCTCCCTGTACCCTGGTCTGCTCATATGGGTTATTCTGACAACCGTGGGTCTCATTACGAATGGGATTGACAAACTACCTCTTCTGTCATGTAGGTTGGAGGCTCTGTTGGTATGTTAGTCAAAAGTATGGACTAATTATAGCCACTGACACAAATACTGCAGACATTTCCTTCTCTGGGCCTGGTGTCCAACCCCAGAGAATAAGTAAGAAATATGTCACAGCTGTCACTGTTAGCGTGAGGTGAGAAATGTAGCATGTTGGTCTCACATTAGCACACACCCCCTGTCTCCTTTATCCTGCTCAGACAGATCACTACAGTGTGTCTGGTGTACCTTTCTCTCCACGGCACTGTCAGCTCTGGTAATTGACTCTTGCAGTCTCTGCTGAGCCGTCCACTACATGGCCTCTCAGGCTCCACACCCAATTACAGGCTGCAGCTCCCTGACGGGCTGAGGTGGATGACCAGGGGGTAGGCTGGTGGAGTGCAGTATTATTAGTCTTTGATGTGAAACTGAGAGTGAGGTGGATACACACACAGAGGCATCAGAGGCATACCCTCATAAAACTATTATCTTAATAAATTGTTGATGCCGCAGTATTGACACAGGCCTCAGGATTTGACACATCTAACTTGTTGACTCGTCACTTTATTCAATTAGCTGATTCACCGTCGTACAAGCCGAACGAGAAGGCAACAACAGTAACTGTCCCGCTCCATTTATCCGCCGTGTAAAGATAACAGATTGGACGGAAGTACCGTTCACTCCTCAGCCCGCGCCACACAGAGAGGTGCTTCCTCATGGCCACCAGGCACGATTCAAACAGCCAATGATAGGGCGCCATCGGTCAGTGGCAGCCTGTCAAAGATAATAACAATCACTGGGTTAGAGTTTGCCAGAGGGAATGCCTGAGCAGTAGTCTTTTTATTTTGTATGCCAGCATCTAACTTGACTCTTTTTCAGCCTGAAACATACTCCTAAGGAAACATTTGGGATTACTTCCATTTGTATATTCCTTTTCTGTACTTTTGGCTATTGTTTATTCACTTTAAATTTAGCTCAATTCAATTTAAATTGCTGTTATCTATGAAGAACATGGCACTATTACATCATCACTCTTTAGGGGTGAGATAAGTTACTAAACCATCCGTCACATTAGCCAAATTGCTTTGGAGGTACAATCAAAAGGTCATTCAAGAGAAAATAAAAATGTGCACCTGAACATGTAAAGTCAAAGCTGAACTCAGAAAATTGGATGGAAACTCTGGGTTCTCATCTTTTTTAGTTTTATTCAAAATTAGGTGAATTTTAGAGCTGTTTTTGCCCTCTTGCACTTCTTTTAAGCCTTGGTTCAACAAACTGGCATTAGTTCTTCAAATCAAAGACAACGTTCTTCTTATTTTCTTCTTTTTTGCACGGAAGTAACATGACTCAAGGCCACACCTCTAGACTGCTTGTTTTTTTCTTTTACAAGTTTCTAATGAATATATAGATTAATTAGAGACATTTAAAAAGCTGAAGAAAGTCTCATTAATCTTTTCCTTTTTCATGTGAAACACCCTGCAAAGCTACTTCCACAGCAGGCAGCAGAGGCATCACTTCTTATGTTACATGCAGGCTCATTATAATATACCTCCCCACATCTCTGTGAGCAGCTTGTGCATTACTTTTGCAAGCATGGAACATATTTTACTTGCAAGCCAATCAGAGCAGAGTGAGCTTTTCAGGAGGGGGACTAGAGGAAACCGGAGCTAAAACATGTCTCAGCCTCCGTCTGAGACATGTTTTACAACAGGACTCAGCCCTTGCATCAAGTATAAAAAATCCACTATTACTTTTTTTTTTTTATTAATTTGCAGACACTCACACCCAACACTCAATCCATAGCACTGTACCCTCTAGAAGACCAGGGTATAAAAAAGAAAAGGACCAAAAGACCAGCCACATGCGACACAGTATGTGAGCCACAGATTGCACTGGCAGTTATTACTTCTCGTAGGACCAATATCACAGCTTCTATCAGCAACTCTTAAAGAGAGGGAGGAAGGGAAAGAGAGAGAGACAGACAGGGAGGGAGAAATGTTTTTAGTTTAGTAGTTGTGTGGCCTAATGGTCCATCTAAGACGTGCACAAACCAATTAGCCTGGCTGACCTTAGAGATGGTGTGTCAGCCTGTCAATCTCAGGGTGAGGGGGGTGAGAGGCAACTCTTATCTCTGGCTGACAGTTAAAGGGGGGTAGATGAGTAGATGAGGAGCATGGAGGGAGCGGTGAGGAGATGTTATTGATGGCAGAGCCTGGCAGAGTGGAAGGGTCAATTAAGAAAACCACTAGTGGCACCAACCCCCGAAGGCAAAAAAAAAGAGATCCAATAAGGACTATTGTATCAGAATGTAGGGAAGAAAATCACTATTATCTCCCACAGTACCACTATTATCGCTCACTGGACAGAATTTCTTGGAAATTCCTATTATTACCACCACCTCAGCACTGCTGGCAAACTTTATATCACCTCTAGATATTTCGAGTCTGAACGCTGGGCTATGAAGGGCTTAAGATGATAAGCTACATAAGTACTTTCTGTAATTCTGGTTTTTAACAACTTTTCCTCTTTCAGACCATGTGTCATTTCAGCAGCTCTATAATCCACAAGTGGAAATAAAGGTCCTTTGAAGGGTCATTTATTCAGGTAGGAGTTCTGTTCAATTCCAACGGTTCAAGTGGAAAACTTCATTTTAAAGATTCCTGTGCTGTAAAAGAGTATGCTAAGGGTTTCAGCAACCCTGTCTCCACATACACGCTATGTAACAGTTTTTGTGCATGTTTGAAAAGACAACAGGTTTTTTTTGTTTTTGTGTTTTTTGCAAACCAAACTTTGTTAAAAAAAAAAAAAAAAGTAAATATGTGTTGGCATGTTTCTCCCCCTTTTCTTTTCTTTTTTCTAATTAAAAGTGTATATATATCATCTCAAATTTTTCTTTAGCATGATAGAGTCAAGCCCTTAATAATATTTTGCCCTTAAAGCAGAACTTAAAGGGGAAGCCCACCTCCACAATGAGTCACTGAGACACCAAATACACTTACTTGTATATTCGCACTTTATGTGACATCCCCATTTAAGGCACTCAAATCACTCACAAAGAAAACAGCAAACTTTGCTACTTTTTGCATGCCAGTAAAAATATATATGAAGTTAATTTATTACAAATTAGCATTTGAAAATAGTCTTATTTGCCAGACTATTTAGACTGATTTCTTGTCAAGGTAGTTCACCTCATAACTGTATTTCAAGCCATTTAGGGTGTTGTACCTGGTCTTATACCAGTTACTTATGTCTTTCAGTAAAGTTGATATACTTACATTAGAGCTTGACAATGAAACAATACATAAGGGAAAAAGCAAATAAATAAAAGTTTGTCAGATAAATGTCTCAGGTGTTCCTCTTCCATAATAATAAAACATAATTTTCATAAATATTGAAATTTTGCTCCTTTCACATGGTAGAGAAGTTGAGGTGAACCATATTGAAATACTAAGTACTTTTTGGCAAATATTTAACTAGTTTATATAAAATATTTATTTACTTAATTACCAAAACACATCTTGTGTTACATATCCAGTAATTGAGATATGACCTATATCTGGATAGTAAACTTTAGCCATATTGCCAAACACTAATTTGAATTAAGTACTTTTAGAATTATCTTCTAGAATTATCAAGTATTTCATCCTTGCAGGGCAGTGAAACCCTTTTGCATTTATAGTATTCTTACTTTATTTGCAGGGTGACCTGGAGGGCCTATCACAATAAAACACAACTATTTAGCCAGCCATTACAGAAGCCAAAGCCATAGCATTCTTCTTACAGCTCGCTGAAGGATACGTTACCTCAGTCACCCCTCCCTGGTTTTCCCAGGTGCAGCCTGTCCCTGAAGGCCCCGTATAGACTCTTTGCTCCTCGATCATGCCTCTTGTCAAACCTAGTAGAGAAGATAGATCATTGTTAAGACCAGGTTGTGGCAGAGTCATCTTCTCCGTCCTGGTTGTTAGCACATGATGTATCACTGTTGTTGTGCTCTTGCTGGATCCAGTGCTACATGCGTGTCATCACGGATGAACTCAAGATCACCAAACCAGCTGCAAACCAGGAACCTTTCATTAATGCTCTCACAGTTACACAGCAAGGACATCCTGGACCAGAAAAATGGCTCTTTATGTGTGTGTATGAACTGCTAAAGGTCAAAACACTATAGATGAAATGCTGTGCTTTAACCTGATGTACTTTACCTGAAAAGTGAAAACTCCTATAATATTTTTTTGCATGACACTTGTCTGAGGTCCAGGATGAGTTATTGGCCTCAATTCTGCTCATGGCCAGCTGTTGTGATGAATATCCAGGGTGCACTCTAGGATTCTGCCCTCCAGCTCAAAGTCATTCAGAGCCATGGAGCACCAAATGACCCTCAGAGACACTGAATGTACTCACTGTGATTATAGGAATTTTAGCTATAAATCAAGCTTTTGGCTGAATTTGATGTGAGGAAGCAGTATTGATTATGTTTTCTAGGCAGGGTTGTGGCTGTTGAAAGGCAAAGTAAGTGCAGCACAGGAGCAGCTTTTAAATGTGTCAGTAGGGGGCAAAATTGGTCCAGCATCTCAGAGTCAATGACCTCACACCAGCTGTGAGAAATACCCAGAGGTGTGTGGAGGGTTTACAGAGAACGTCATAGAGGAAATCTGAAAATGACTCCTCATTGACAGTAAGCACTGACAGGTTCCACATTTTACAGACATGTAACGTTGCCCTCTGTAAATAACATTTCTACCACAGCCTGGGTTTCCAGTACCACTTTATTTTGCATGTCAAAATAAAGTTTAATATCACCTCATCGAATGAGAGTGACATCAAATGAAGAGTAAATATTAAGAATAAAGATGACATTTTAATGGCAA
>JAOWBC010000002.1:10313032-10325216 GCA_028566105.1 Hypoplectrus providencianus
TGTTTATGTGTGTTATGAATCAACTTTATTGGAAGGACCAATCGCTTAAATGCATGAGACAAGGATTGTTGTCTGTGAATTTCTGTGCCAAATTGGGTGCCAGTTCATCTAGCACAGTTGAATATAGTTCAATGGATAAGTGACAAAAGTGATCTACTGGTGACCTTTGTTAAAACCAAAGTCATTGTAATTCTCAAAGTATCCATCCATCTATATTTGTACCAAATGGCAAAGCAATCCTGCCAATAGTGCTTTAAAATATTTCACTCAAATCCAAAGCTTAAAACCACATAATGACATAAAAAAAGGTAAAGGGGACACCAGCAACAATAAGATTCTTCATCTTGGGGCAGCACTTCTTTGAATAATGGGCAGACCAATCAACCAATCACCACTACCACACCCAGAGCCAAGTGCGATTATGGCTTAAACAATAAGTAATGTTCCAACATTTTTCAAACCTCTGTAATTCTTGTCAAACATAGTGGGATACTATCTTAATCTGTTCATGAAAGAAACCGCCAGCACACTGCAGCCCAGCGCTCTCCATTAACTGATGCTTCTTTCATTCCAGGGAAAGAATCCATGACTTCTGACACCAGACAAACTTTTTGTATAATCATAACATGCACGGCTATAGCTTACTTTCGCCAATACAGGTTGAAGAGTTCAGAACAGAAGGTTATTTACCCCTGGAAGACCCAGCAATGATTTTATTTATAATACGAATAAATAAAGGAAATATAAGAATCCTCAAAGCATGAGTTGTCAAGTGTTATTACTGATGACGGTGGGGGATGGTCAGTGTATGGAACTGAATTCATGCCCACAGGCTGTTTATTACTTTTGCATGAGATATTTCCCCCCCTCAAAACTAACTGAAGATGCACAGAAAACACAGTGGTCTTCATAATCCGCTCAGCTACACTGCATATGGGTAACATATGATTTTACTCAGTGAAACTTTTGGTCTGTGATAGATGCATTACAGTCCCAGTAATTGGCTAAAGAATATGCACCACCTCGTTGCAGTGCCCCTGTACTGTTGGATCGGGTTATTGCTGCAGCCAGTAGGACAGGGTCAAAGGAGACATCTGGAGGTGGATGAATTGACATTTTCTACCCGCCACATTAGCTTACCCAAAATGATGACCCAGCACTCTCCAGGACTGCAAAGATGAAGAGGCCTTCCTAGGTTACTTTCAGTGATTCTATAGCCTAAACTCAAAGAGAGAAGACAACTAGAGAGTGCTGTAACCCTACAGTATACATTTCACACTGGATGTTTTTCTTCTATTTCATTTGTTAATTTAGGGACATTGGCCCAGCAAATTTAAGCTCTAAGTATTATGTTTGTAAAATTCTGCATTCATAGGACATCACTTGATTTTAGCTTTTATGGTGCCTGACAATCCTTTTTGGACTCTTGAGTAAGATTCTGCTTCATTATGCTTGTTTCTTGTTTGTTTCATTTAACAAATGTAAATCACTGCTCATGTCTTATCAAACTGGACTATGCCTACAACGTTGCCATGGTTGCTTTTGGAAGTATGAACAATAAATGTTTAATTCAAGGTACATTTAGTTTCAGCTTAGTGCTTTTGCATTTGATTTTTTTATCCCCCAGATTACCAGCCTGTTCTCTATCAAGACTCGTCAAATTACGATGCTTGATCATTGCCCATAGGCGTCAGAGATAAATGCACCCACATCTGTATGAGAGGCGGAAGGCAACTTGTCAACTTATTTAAATTTACTTATTCATGTTATTATTATATCCCAAGAGCAACTAAGGTAATTTTGGTTGGGATTGGCACTGCATGGGTCAAACAAACCCGAGACACTGACACAGGAAACTGGTGTTTGTGTTTACTGTGAATCCAGGGACAAAGGTCCACATTGTTGTTGTAGGTTTACCATCCGTTTAACGTCCATACATCCCATGTTATACTTCATGCCCCCTATATTATCGTGGTAAGAAATGACTGGAAGTAGTTATTTCAACCCCAACATTCTTATTATCTTTCCTAACCTTAACCAAGCGTTTTGGTGCTTAAATCTAACTGTACATTTCCTACAAAAACAGAAGTTCATTTTGAAAAGCCATTATGCAAATAAGCAATGAAAACTCACACGCTATCAATGAAATGGCCATTACTGTACAACAATAGGATTCTTAAATTCTGATATCATCAAGACCTATATGATCCACATTGTTAATATTCTTTGCCGTTTACCAGCTTGTTGGAGTCACAACCCAAGATGATTCAAATGAAAGAAAAAAATAATGATATTCAAGCCATCTGGTGAGCCAAAAGAAAACTGTAGGCTGAAAACTGGCTCCAGGGTTAAAACACTGGATGGCCTTGTCATAGAAGATAAGTTCGCTGAAGATTAAAGTGTCAGTTTCCTTCTCTTAATCTTCTTCACATACAGGATAACAGAATGCATTAAACCAACTTGAAACCTAAAATAATAAAGCATCTGTACTAGCCACATTAAATACAAATCCCTCTATGAAAACGCAGAAATGCAGGAATGACTTATGTTTCACCTGTGACTGCTCTCAAACTATTTACAATAACAATGTAGAAGGGGAAAACTCATCTATTACAATTAATACTGCACACATCACCTCACACCAACAGAACAGTTTGTATTGCTACCTTTCATCCAATTTTATGAATTCATGCATCTTGAAACCAAAGCTCTAAGAGATGAAAAGAGGAAAGAGTGGAAGCATCAAAAGAAGAGGAGAGAAAACATAAACATGAAGTGTCTGAGTCTGAGTGAATGTTGCAGAACAGCTTCAATGCTCCTCTACAAAAAGGCTCCAAATATCTGACATGTAGATGTTCAATTGGGTTGCAATCTAATGAAAGACATATGGATTTAACACATATTAATCATACCATTCAACCCTTTCAGGGAAGCAACTAGATTATACTCGGTAAATATTCATCCCATAGTTCCAGAGCCCTCCAGGTTAATGCCAAACAACTATGTTGAAAGAGAAAAAAACCTCCATAATTTCAAAACAGAATATATTTTGGTCCAATAATGAAAGATAAATTGCTTTTGCTTCCATTCAATGTCACACAACATGTTACTGTGCCATGCCCTTGCAGCCTCAAATCTGCAAAATTCTTATAAGCTTTTGAGACTTTGATTAATTCAGATGGCCAGACTTGGTCCACACCAAGGATTTGAACTTCCAGGCATCACTTAAGAACAGAAAGCATAAGATTAAAAAAATAATAATAATTTTCCCTCTCGTCACATGTATGCACCTGCAGTCATACATCTTGAGCCAATTATTTCACTGCAGTGACATGGCTTGATTGAGGGCAGAGAATGTTACTGTGGGCTTCTACTCCTACGGTTTAGTCCAAACATCCCCAGGCAAAATACATATGACCATAATTCAACATGCAGCTAAAGCTTGACAAAGTGCATCAGTGGGAAAAGACCCCTGACCACCAGTCAACTGGAAACTGGTGCTGCCTGTGCCACTAAGGAGTGAAAAAAAGAACTGAATATGGTCCTAATCAGACACATAGCTGTAACAGAAGGGTCTTGGTTCATTTTGAATTGATAATTATTATTTCTTTTGCATGCAGTAACAGACTATATTATCAATGGTTGGCAGGTGAATCAAGGGATGTTATTATTTACCTGCGAGCCTGAACAGTTTACGCATCAGCCAGCTGAGTTGAGCCACGAGAAAAAGGCAATACGTTTATCATTACTGTGCAAAATTAGTTACTGATTAGCTATCTAGCAATACTACCATCTGTAGGAATACTGTAGCTAACAACACAGTGGGATTTAGCGAGCTTGTGGTTTGGGTGTAGCAGCAGAAATTCATGGTGAAGCAATTAGGATTAAATCCCCCGCCAAGTCAAACCAGGCAATTCCTGACTGCTGCCTTACCAGTGGCCTCATTAAGGCTGGAAACAAGTCCAGGATGGGACTCAAAAAGGTCAGCGTGCTTGAAAATTCTGCGGGCATATTGTGTGTTCAGTGTGATCACAAGCATGTCGCTAGTTGTACTGTATATTGTTAACCTTTATCACATGCTTAAAGCTTAAAGGAAATGTCATGCTCTTACATGTGTTATGGTATTTCCTTTTTCATGGTACGTGTTTCTGTGCATTTTTCTTATTTGTCCTTTCATGTCCTGGGAATCTATCTAGGGTGTAATTATTTAGCAGGTTCAAGGTCACTTTATTCTTCTCAGAAGCATTGAAGCTTTTCAGTGAAGCCTAAAGTGGCTATACATGATCATCTAACATGGAAGCCTTTAACTAGACCACTTCATTGGAATTATGTTTACAGATTGGACACAGCAGCATTTGCGAGAGCGCATAATTATAACTAAATCAGTACAACCCTTTGCGATCAATAATTAACAGCAGCAACTGAGCTCATTCCAGTTGAGGTTTTATTTTCAGCTTTATCACTATTGTCAAATAAATAAAACATACAATATGGTACATTATTTTATCATGTTTCAAACATCTGATGAGGAATTCTTAACTAAAGTTCATCACCAGACTTATTTAAGACATGATAATATTTTCAGCCATAGGGAATTAATTTATCATTGGAAGCCCATCTTCTTCTTCTTGCATATTACCTAAGCCCTGGCCACAACATGCTAGGTTGACCAGTGAAAGAGCAATGCAATACAGCTATGGAGCCCAGCTAGCAAATAACAGACTGCAGTGGTAGTTCTAGTCTGTTTTTCTTTCCATTTAAGGTCACACGGGAGACATTTAACATGCAACTGTGCGCCGTAATCCAGATTTAGCAGGCAAATGATGTTACAGTGTTATGATGTTACAGTCTATTTTTATTCTCTATTGACAAGTTTACTCAGTACTACAGGTTTCTTTTCTGGCTATTGTATATAAAACAGGATTTTAATTTACTTTAGGTTTTGAGGATTGCATTTCCAAGAAGTGAAGTACCTTATCTCGCTTGCACTGCATTCATTTCAATGTCAGATTTTGGGGAAGTACACAGACACCCTCCTCTTTAGTAGAGGAATGTGAAACCACCTTTCTGCAGAGATAAAGGCCGGTATAGCCAGCCATGTAAGGGAATATACACTTTGATGGTGTAACCTAGCTTTGGATTGAGGTGTATATCACTTTGGGCAATGAATTATGCAGATATTGAATAAAGTATATAAAGTAAATTGTTTCCATTGGCAGTAAGGATAAGAGATCTGGCCAGCCGCCATTATGCATGCTTCTTACAATGTTGAGCCATGCTAAACAGTGTTCTACTTGTAGCAGCTATAAAATCAGAATCTGCTATCTATGTATTGGATTGTATGAATGTCACGAGGAGCTTTTTTTTATGAGACAGCTGGGTAAATCTCTGAACAGCGTGTACTTTTTCTTTCACTATAAGACTGCAAGGAAAGAGGACTTCGCCACTCTCACCAATTCCACAGCCTGCCAATTTCCACTTGGAGGGCAAAGACGACTTCAGATCCCTGTGTGGTGTGCGGATGGAGTGTGGGTATGCTGTGCAGAGGAAGCTGCTTCGAAACCCCTCTAGAGCTCGGTATGACATCATTGGAGTAAGATCTCATATGGCTGAATTAAGTTTGTTATCTTGAGAAACATCAGCTCTTGTCGTGGTTATCAGTCAAATCCTGCTGCAAACTTCAGGGGGTGGATAAAAGTTCTTGTAATGCAATTCAGTGCAGTAGCTCTGCGACAAATCTCACTGTTGTTCAGCTTATAATAGTGTTTGTTGGGACTATCAAAAGGTTTGAATGACACTGAAAATAACAAGTGCTGAAATCCATTCAGACTGCTGGTTTGTTACACCTGTGTTTATCTGGTGTTGTGTATAATGCATGACAACACATAAGCTGTGATACATTATGTTGAGAACACATTTTTTCTGTCTTCCCATCGCACTGTAGATATGTCTTCCAGACATATTTTCTGGGTTTACGGTTTATTACATTTGATTTAGATGCGGCACAGTAGTAAGGAACAATCTCTGCAAAGCAAATTCATATGGATATAATTCACAAGCACAAAGCAAAGGGAAATGTGTCATCCACCCAAATGCTAAATCTGTCTATCTATCTCTCTATCTATCTATATTAAATTTCTCTGGTAAGATGACACGCTGGTAAAAATAATGAAATAAATAAACAAAAATAACAAAAAATGACCAGAAGACAACAATTTACACCATGAGATAGTTTTTGTGGAGTGTTTTAAAGCAGTCATTGATCTCAAGCTGAAAAATCTCATTCCGTTTTTTAAACCTGTATCCACCCACTCTTCATTGGATTTTTATTGACTATGATTTTTTTTTATATTTTTGCTTAGCATGAGGCGTAATACCCACAGACAGCAATTCAAATTGCACATATCTTTACTTTTAAACGAATATGTAAACTATATCTCTAACAATCAATCAGGACCCAGTTTCAACAGGAGCTTTTAGTGTTAGCATGGGAATATAGATATTGAGTAGGCAGGGAAAACAAAAACAAATGTTTGTCTGCAGACTATGTTTGCATTTACATATTTGCTGTTTGCTTCTCTGTTGAGATGTCAATCAAATCACTATCATATAATGGCAAAGCAGGTTTATCAGCCTGAAGCAAGAAATCATTTTTTTTCTGTTGTAGACCCACTTGCTTTTCATACATTTCCTATCTTCTCTTCACAAGCTTGGTATTGCCGGTTTCAGACTCATGAGGCTACACATATATATCAAAATTATTTTTATCAATACAGTAGATCATTCTCTGTGCCCTTGATGGAATACTTAATTTGTTATATTTCAGCACCAATTGTGGCAGTTTGTTGCAAGAAGTAAATGCTATGCAAGAAGCAAGAAAGATCATTGAGTTAGTAAATGACATTGCTTCCACTTGGAACCATGCAACACGCTGTGACAATCAAAGTTACGCCAATGCTGTGGAAGGAGGCAGCTGGTGTTCTCCTCCAAATGCTGAGTGCATTCTTTAAATAACGGCAGATCGCTGACATTTACCCAGACAGGGGTAGAATATGCTCCTCACTAGAGCTATTCACATGGTTATATGCTTAAAATAATAGTCATTTTTACTGTTTTAAGTTAAATTAAAAAAATAATTACTTAAACAGTTAAGTCGTTCGTATCTATGTCAGGACCATTAATAGACGTTTAGCATGGAAATAATGCCTCTGTAGCCTTTTTTCTTTTAAGAAACAGCAACATATGAATGAGCAAACTATTCAACTTCCAGATGAATGATAAACAGCTTGAAATGAGAGATAACCTGTGAGTCATTTTCAGATGGGAGCTTTTGAAGTTTTTAATAATCTTACTAAAATGTACCTCTTTTAAAATTCTGTCTTTTTTGTTGTACCTCCTGCCTTGGGCAAAAACAAAACAAAACAACAACAACAACAACAACAACAAAAACTTTACACTGAGACAATTTGAATGTTGTACCTTTCAATCATTTCCCCTCTTTAGTATTTTGTGCATTTATATTTTAACTTTAATCAATTATTATAAAACTCTACCTTAAATTACAGGTGAAAATCTCAAATATGAATATTTCAGGGAATATTGGAGATCTTTGCATGATTCGGCAGCAGCAAAGCTGGCTTGCAGGCAAAATGTATGCCTGAACAATGTCTGAACAATGCCGACATGAAATATGAGATATTATGTATGTTCAATCATAAGATAATGATAATAATAACAACAAATAAAAAATAAAACTATATTAATATTTTTATGTACTATCACAACAAAACCCCCTTATTTTTTTTTTTTGTATTGTTCCTGTGGCATCCTACCATGGTCCACTGCTTTTTCGGTCATAATTAGCCAGCAATGCAATGAACAGCAATATTCTCACATATGCAGCCTCCCAATCCACCAGCCAGCCAAAGAGAGTCCCTCAAACAGCTAGCCACACCTTCATCCAGTCATCCATACAGTTATTTGGCAATTCATTAAAAGACAATCGCCGTCATCCTGGATAGCCAGCCAACCAAACATCCAGCTCCATAATCCTGGCAGATAGTCAAAAAGCATGGTGTTGGGAACGATGTATCCTTGCAGCCACCGAACAAACATCCAAACCACCATGTTGCCAGCAACCCCAATAACCTCCTCAATAATAAATGTAGCTGGTAATTCAAACAGCTGGCTAACCACCAGTGAAGTCAATGATCCAAACAAACAAATAAACCAACATCTTACACATCAGTAAACTAGCCTTCACTCGTGAGTAAGACTTTTTGAAACATCTGTGGCAACAGCCAGGACTATAATCTTCTTTGATCATCCCATCAATTCTGACCTTGACACTGTATTCAATTATTTCTTTTACTCAGCCTCGCATATTCTTTGGAATCCTGGTCTAAAATATTAATACAACCTGTGTAATACAAATGTAGGATTCTAAGAAATTAATGACATAACAATTACTTAATTTAAAATACACTAAAAAAAATCTCTTTAATTAGCAACTATCCACCTTTCCAGCCAGCCAGATGCTCCTCATTAGCCCCATCCTAACTTGGCAGATGTAGCCAAATTTCATTTAGTTTCCCAGCTGCCTTCTTTATCCAAAAGCCCTTTGCCCTCCCCGTCCCCTCCTACCCTATCTCTCACTAATTACTCACGCAGTTAATACATGGACAGCTAGGTTTATCGATCCTATGGGGAAAAATACCAGAAAGTTACTAGCAAATTAATGCCTGATGATTATCTTTTTGTTCATCTTCCTCACCAGACACTGTGTATGCTCTAATATCTCTAATATCTAATCAACTAATCACATACCAAGAACTCATTGCATTTACCAATGTAGACATGATCAAGATGACCTGCTGCAGTTTAAAGCGAGCAGCAGAAAGAGGAAGAAAGGGGACTTAGATGGCTTTGAATGTGGTGTGGTTGTTGGTGCCAGACGGGCTGGTACAGAGTACATAATTGGATTTTCATGCAAAACCATCTCTAGTGTTCATAGAGAATGGCCAGTAAAAAGAGAAAATATCCAGTGAGTGGCAGTTATCTGGGCCAAAATGCTGTGTTGTTGCCACAGGTCAGAGGAGAACGACCAGACAGGTTCAAGATTATAGAAAGGCAACAGTCACACAGGTTTGTAGGAATGCAGAAGACCATCTTTGAAGACACAACACCTGGAACCTTGAAGCAGATAGGCTACTTGGGCTAATGTGCAATGCTAACAAGTTAGCTATGTTTGTATTGCAAGTCATTTGAGACCAGTGATTTTGTGAATGTCCCGTCCTTGTTGTCGAACCTTATGGTGAAGCAGTTATCTATTTCAAGTCAAGTGCCGTCTTTGAGAACACCACTTTTTCAAAGTGTACACCTTACAACCTGGCACATTACTATTTTGTGGCTATGTCTAAGCCTAAACCAAACCAAGAAGTGATCAAATCTCTCCTAAACTAAGGCTGAAGAAAGGTATAGGGTAGTGACAGCTGGTATGAAGAGGCCTTATGCAAATCTCCCTGTGAAGACAGATAACCTTTTGGTGAAGCTGTTACCTATTTCAAGTCAAGTGCCGTCTTTAAGAACACCACCTTTTTCAAAGTGTACACCTTACACCCTGGCACATTACTATTCGGTGGCTACGTCTAAGCCTAAACTTAACCAAGAAGTGATCAAATCTCTCCTAAACTAAGGACGAAGAAGGGTATAGGGGGATGACAGCTGGTATGAAGAGGCCTTGTGCAAATCTCCCTGTGAAGACAGATAAAAGGAGAAAGTAAAGTGTTGGATGCTCTTTGGGTTAATTGCATCTGACATCCATCCTTGCCTTGTGTGCCTCTCCTCTGACGTTGTGCTCTGTAGGACAGGACAAAGTGTGGGATTGGGTGCAGATGAACAGAAGGAATCTTGAAGTTATGTGTCAGAGAAAGGGTATTGTAAGGATACATAGGTTCTGCTTTGATCATGATGAATGTTCAGCTGACACTGCCTTCCTTTTTGGTCTCCAAGGAGACTGTGGAGGAGGGGGGTTTAATGTTTGAAGTCTCATAATAGAGCTGGGTGGGAAAGAGTTGAGCTCGGAGTTTGTACTGTCTGTTAGTTTTATTCTGTATCTTTTCATTGTCGACAATAACATTTATTGTCATATTGTACAACACTTGACAATGTGTAGATTCCGTGTTATGGTGTGGAACCAGATCATTAAAGGTTTATACTATTTAAAATTCTGCTGCCAAAGGCACATTCTTACTATATCTACATTAACACTGCATGCTAATATGTGATAACAGTGTGAAAAAGATAAGACACAAGGTCAAGGCCTATTGGTTTTTCCAGTACATTTACCGCACTTGAGAAGTTTCAGCAAACTACCCTTAATGGAATATAATTTTTATGAGTGCATTTTCATGACATGCTCTCTACATATATCACATATCCAATTAAATGTTTCCCATGCCAAATATAATGGGTTATGTGTTCCAACTGGAACATTTTGTAGCAGCAGCAGCTAATGTAAAATGAGAGTGCACAGAGGGAGAGAGAACTGAGAGAAAACAGAGAAAGAGGGAAAGAGGTATAGAGACATAGAGCACATCACAGAAAAATGAATGTCCCTTAACATTCTCTACATTCCCCCACTTTAAATCAATAGAAAAACCTTGCTTTTCTCCCTTCTCACCCCCCAAAATACATTTTAATGGCTCTGTATAAATCCCCCCCTCGGCCAAGAATAGTAAAGACCCATCTCTCCTGGTGATGCTTTGCCATCTTTCAGTATTCTGTCACCTATACCCGCATAAGCTTTTATTGTCCCAGTCATTTATGTGGATCCATTTGCATTAAAATGATATTGGCAGCCATGCCTGGACAGCTGGACACTGCTGTTACCCACAAATCCCTGCTATACCCTATTTGGGAGCAGTAATACTTTCAGTTTCCTCAGAATAATTTTCAGACAGAATTAGTCTGACTCCCTCAAGCTAGACACATGCCAGAGCAGACTGTAAATGAGCCTGAATGAAGCTCTGTTCATGCTGGAGCTGTGAGGCAGAAATGTGAATGCTTAATGTTGTTGTTTTTATAGAGAGATAGGGCCCTACATGTGGCTTGTGTCATTTGGCGATCCATTGAAGTCAGTCGGTGAGTCAGCCAGACTAAATTTTAACTTCTGTCTCTTTATTCGCCCAGTCTGCCTCACTCACCCACTCCCTCATTTAATGTCTCCTTTGCATGCTGAGTCACTCAATCCCACCCTGACTTCATCAATTGTTCTGTCGCATTCACTCAGAGTATTGCAACACATTCACGGATTCATAACCTTACTAATGATCAGGCATCCATCCGATCATTCCCTCCTGCCTCCCTCACTATCTAACACAGTGGTTTAACAAGTAGCCACAGGCTAGTGGTGGCTTTACAATATCTTGCATCCAGATCAAATTATGTTACACTGATTGCCCAGGAACTATTTCCTTCAAATGCATAATGGATTGGTCATGTTAAAGAAAATCAGGCCCCAGAATGGCACCTTTCAACAAACTTTAATTCTGTTTCCTTAAAAACCTTGAGAGTGGTACATTGGGATGTTTTCGCTTAGTTGTGTGATGGAGATGATGGAATACAACAACATAACATGATTAAAAGTGACAAAATAAACTCTGTGATGACAAACAAATAACATTTTGTGTTTTCTTAAGATGCTGCTTGAATTGCCCTTGAGGGATAACAAGACTAACAGTCTCCGGTCATGTAAGTAGCTTGTGAGGTTGGGCATTAAAGTCAACTGCAAATGTCAGCCTGCTCCTATAATATACTCAATTCAAGTGTAAGCATGTTAACATACCATGCAGCAGAGGTTCATGTTGGGTTTTTTGGGGTTTGTTTTGGCAGCCATATGGTAATTTAAATAAAGCAGTGGACTGGGCTGTTTTTTGTCAAAAGTATTAAATTTACCTTAACTGCTAAGATTGTCCATAATTAATCACAAATTAATGACACACATTATGTACATGTATACATTCTACATTTATTAACAACTCCATTAACAAACACATATCCATAGAGATGGAGAACTTCAATGTCTGCACAAGATTTGAGACAAATGCTATCCTTAAACATCCCATAACCTCCCATAACCTCAGTCTCTTACTGCAGGTTTCAACACAACCTATCGACACAACTT
>JAOWBC010000002.1:10393860-10406326 GCA_028566105.1 Hypoplectrus providencianus
GGCTGAGATAGGCACAGCCTCCCCGTGACCCGGGATTACCTGGATGAAGCGGTTCGGAAAATGAATGAATGAATTAACTTTAATATTGATAAGAATATGCATCAGGGCCAATCCTGTGCATCTTAAATGCAGACATGTCGTAAAAACTGCAGTCTAGAAGCTATAATGACGGATCAGTGTGTTCAGCAAACAGGGTCTTTCTATATTAACTGAATAACACATGCAGATATGAATATGTCAGAGGTCTTGTTTCATTCAAGGCTTCTCATCATGTTTTCAAACACAGAGCATTGACAAGGAAGATAAAAGACACGTCGCTGCCTCTGGCTCTAGGTGGTGTATAAATAGACGGTAATTTACTCAGATAGATCATGTACTTTATGTCTGATGTATATCATGCATGACACTTTATAAAGGGACAAATATAAGCAGTAGAAAAGTACATTATGTCATGAAAACTAACTCCTTGATGACATAAGTGCTTTTGCAGCATTAAGCTTTCTCTTTATTATATTATAACCTCACTAAAGCTGCAACATTTAGTCAGTAAAGACTGTGCTTTCTTCTCTTATCGGGTCCTTTAAGTCAGGCACTGAGGGTAATGTTAACATCGATACAGTAATATTTCGCAAAGTGGGCTATTTTTCTTATTCCTAGTGAGCTGACCTGTCATTGTTCTGTTTATCCTCCATGTTTTTCTAAATAATCACTGGCAGAAAACAGTAAATACACATTTATTTGCTGCAGACAGAATCAAACGCATACGCTGACACAAAACAGCCGATGTAAACTCTGCCTTTGTTAGCAGCGTCAATGTGTCAAATGACAGCGATGCATTGAATGCGAGCGTCAAAAAGGGCTCATTCAAAAGTGAAAACATGTTGCACCGAGAAAAGAAAACACTTTGTTTCGGTGCCAGGAAACAACATTGAGACATTCAATATTCAAAGTACGCTCTTTGTTAAATGTCAACATCAAATACCTCCATAAGATACAAAAGGCTCATTCTTTGGAACAAGCACGAACAGCATGGCATCGTTCCTGCCTTCCTTGTGCTCCGCTTCTATACAACCTTTAACAGCTGAGAGCGCAACAAAGGCTGTAAGCCGCTTTCCATGGTGTCTGACTCAGTCAGACTGTGTGGGACAGACGAACACTTATAAGGACATCAGTTTCTAAGGCTTAAGCTTCACACAGAGATTTCCTTTAGCCTCTTTTATCTCACCTCTCTTTGTCCCCTTTGAGACTTACCAGGGCTAAGCTATTGGCCGTCATGGTTGTCTTTGCTGTGACATCTAAATCTTATAGCACTGTGTCACACGTTCTGAACTGTGCGCTTACAGCTACTATCTCTAAATTTGCCCATGTTGGATCCACAGGCATGGTGTGGCCCTGACCACTCCTGATGAACGTTTCACAGTAAAGTACAGTGTCTCCGACCACAGGAAATGTTCCGTTTTTAGTGCACAACAATATGAGATCAGTTTACAGATGTTTAAAACAAGAATCAGGATATCATACATTGAAGTATTTGAAGGACATTACAGACATTTCCTTTGACAGAATAAGAACATTTTCAGAATACGAAATATTTTAACTTTGATTTGGACCTTTTTATATTTTGTCATGGCTGAATAAGTAATGGAGAGGAAAGATAAGCAACTCCCCCCCTGTGCAGGATGAAATACGTGGTAGGCCATGGATACCCTCTGTGCATCTCTGCTCAACCATAGCTGTGACATTAGAAACACATGCACGGCTGTTAGGGAACAACCTGGTACCAAATGTCATGGTAGAGGTGTGAAAAAATATCAATACGGCAATGTATCGCGATACTACCTCCAGTAAAATATTGATATTTTAACTTTTAATTATATATTTTTTTTTTTTTTTACAAAAAAAACTAAAACATATTTTTATGTTTCATGAAATCTGTTCTGTTCAGACTGAAGGACAAACAAAAGAAGTCTCAGTACAAAAAATAAGTAAAATGGGAAAAATACTTTTAAATCAAACAGTTTTGACTCAATAATTACTTTAAATTTTGAGTAATATTATAATTTACAGATACATCATCTCAATTATTTCAGAGTAAACTATGTAATGCATTGTGATACATCACAATATCGGGATATGTTGATATATTGTGATAATATCATGTTGTGAGGTTTTTGCCAATACAATGTCATAGAACAGTTCATACTGCTATTTTTTTTCTTTTATATCAATGTGAGTTTGCATCAGCTGAAACTTCATCAAGACCAAACATCCTGTGCCACTTTAAAGCAGACACCTGGTAAGTATTACCTGTAAAAGCACCTCAGACCTCAGATGAAATAAATGGGATCACAACCATAATGTTGTATGCGGTTGTTAAACGACCATTGCCATAATGCTCCAGTTTACAAGTTTGTTTGAGAGCTGAATGCTGTACGTAAAGCCCCTCTGCACACATCAGAAATAAAAGCTTATGTGGCCTGTAAAACAGAGGCTATTTACTGTATTTTCAGTGAAATGGCACGCCGGGATTAGTATGAATCAATCATGACAAAATTGCATTTTAGGAAGGGATAGAGGCTGAATGGAAAACAGTTTTACATTAACACATTTTTGCATTTAGTGGTTTACTTATGCAGAAGCTAAACAACAAATTTACATGTAAAATTTTGGTCTATGGGTTTTTAACTGACTAGCTCTACCCAGTGCCTTCTCTGCAGTAGTGTCAGAGGAGGGACTTCCCCCCTTAGACTGAGAGAGGTGCAGCTTTATGAAGTGGAGCTGTATGAGCTACTTCTTCATAGTCAGTGTTTTACCTGCAGCAGATGGAGGTTGGCACGCCTCCAGTTTGGAGGAGCAAGAAAAGCAATGTACCACTGACGAAGGAGGTGGTAATAAAACACATTTTAGCTGCTTAATAAAGGCCACATAAAATGGAAAAGAATCACTTTGAGTTTGTACTGTATGGATTATTTTTACAACAGAGACAGCACTGTTTTGACTGTATACAGGGCAAACCGAAACTAGTGTCTCTGCTCTCACCAGCCATTGACAAAAACAGGCATTTTACCTTGTAGAACACACTCATTGCTGTTTGGTTGTTGTTGTGTAGTGTGTAGATATTTCTTTTCTTTTTATTTAAGAATTAGTTCAGATTCACCAAGATTACATAATAAAACAAACAAACCAAGACCAGCAACTCTTGTGACGTGCTATTTTCAATGGAGTCTGCTGGCTTTAATGGGAGCTTAAAACGACATCAGATCCCCCCAAATAAACTTAAACTGTTCAGTGCAATGACAACGTGAGCTAGTAGACATCATCCAAATACAGCATCCATTTAATATAATAGATATTTTTTAGATAGATTTTGCTGCTTGCTGCCTGTTTCTCCACATGAATGGCATGCTAACCGCCATGAACAGCAAATAAAATTTACTAAAGGTAAGTTATTTAATAAATCCAAACTATCCCTTTAAGGCAACATTGTAGCGTTCAGTGTTCCTCAATAATAGGAGGGTATTGAGAAAATTCTTATAAATTAGATTATCCTAGTCTGGTTTTATTCTTGCTGCATATCAATACCGGAGAGGAGTTTGCTTTGTTTGTCACAGTTGCTGCTTTTAATTTTAGTTAGGATGCATTTATGACATTTCTCCCACAGGCTATAATTGTCCTCTGGGTCAAAACATGAGTTAATATCATAAAGAATGGTAAAACAAAGTATTCTTGACAAGCCCAGCGTTACTATTTAACAAGTCTACTATTATGTTATTTTATGCAATTTTAATGATTGCATTGAAGATTTTTAATTTATTTATTTCTATTCAGAGACCATTTTTGAATACGTTGTTATTATTTATTAGCATTGATCTTCTTTAGCTTTTTATGCTTTATTATAAAAGAAAAAATAACTTCCCAGCAAAATGATCAGAGTAAACATCAGGCTTAGAACGCAATGTTAAGCAATGATATCGTCAGAGAGACTTGCCTCATTGAGCAAAAGTTTTCAGTTGTCATTATCGGATAACTATTTTCTTTTTTGCCTGCAAAGACGCCCACAAGAAATCATCCCAAAAGGAATATTTTTTTCTTTCTAATTATTTCCCTCACTGAACAAGTAAATAGCTATGCCTTGCATACATCCTGCAGAGCAGCAGCAGACACTGTTTTCTCTCCCTGAGATTTATGTGCATTCAAATGGTTTACAAACTGTCCGCTATCCTTAAATCAGTGATAGACCAGAATAAACATTATATCACTATCATTGTCATGAATTTTTCCACTGTGTTGCCTCTGTATTCTGCTCCACACACCTCCGTCTCTCCCCTGTCATCATGCCTGATTAAAACTCTCACTGTGGCTGCTGGAGCCGTCATTCATGTCATTGCCAAGGACAATCCTGTGATTTCCCAACGGTGTCTGAAGCCGGGGACAATACTCTACTTAACAATTTCTCAGATGGATCAATTTATCCGTGCGAAAAGCTGAAATGGTTCCACAAAGCCAAGAAACTGAAATGGTACCTGAGAGCAGTGATACTCCGGCAGGATAAGATATCAGAACTGCATGAATTTATAATTTAACCCTTTCTGGTAAACATCTTTTCTCTTAATGAGAGCTCTTTCAAATCAACATAAAATGTGAGACGACTGCATTATGTAAAATTTTGAAGAGGTAGTTCCTCTAAAATGACATGCCTTTTGCCATGTTATAGAATGTATTGAGGGGTCATTTGAATCTGACCACCAATCCTCTCCAAAGAAATCATCATTTCATTCACTCCACACATCCTTCTAACTTGTAATTTTTAAGGCACAACAATAAAATACAAAAAGAACATTGCAATCAATTGAATTCATTATCTTTACACTTGGCAATTAAACAATTATCTAAATATCTTTTCACACAACCACAGGCAATTAGTGCATGCCCCTACGGAGGGGAAGTGTAAACAAATACTCTCGAAGGCTGGATGGGAAGATGCCAAACCAAGAGTGTGGGATGATTAAGCTAGAGCCTTACTGTGTCGACCAGTTTTATCAGCTGATGCTAACCTAACAGAGCCATATGAGTGACTATCGATATGGGTATACCAGCTCATGTAGTTCCCCCAGCTGTCTGACCTCATATTTTGTTGTTACTTCCCCCACTAACGACGTACAGGAACATTTCCAAATATGGTGCTCTTACCGGTTAAAGCGGATCAATGAATCCTCATATGTAAAAGAAGCAGTCAATCCTGGGAAATGGTCACATTTTTTAAAAAAAATTTTTCAAGGTTTTCAAAACAAAACTACTTCCCTAAGGTTTGTGCAAAAAAAGAAAAAAAAGGAGGATTTTGCAGGATGTTCACTTTGTAGCCAACTTTTATGGGCTGAAAGTCTTCTCCTGCCTCTGTCCCTGCACTCCTCCAACACCTCCTGCTACAGAGTGACTTACCCACACACTTGAGCGTCTTTCCCCTTGTTGGCTTCCTCTGTCTGCTGTTCCCAGTGAACTGTACGTTTCTAAACGATCACATGTTTCGAAGCCTCAGAGGTGACCATCATGTCTGGCTGAAGTGATGTTGTTGCATTGCGCGGTGGGAACTTTAGCTGCCTCATGAGGTCGACTCGTGACAATAGACAGTAAAAAACGTATAAAGTACAATAAATGCAGGTAAATCCTTGGAGTGAGATTGTTGCATGGGTGACATAACCACCTGAGACTAAGTGCTTTTGTTGACAATATAAAACAGTTACACAAATAAGTTAAGTGATGGTTCTTTTCACAAGTCTAAAGGTCAGAGTCTTGTGTTTGTTTGACCCATGTGACTCCCCTCTCACCCATCTTAATGGCCTCTTCCACACCCTGTACAGCTACATAAATGTTGCGAATAATAGTGTTGTATTGGTATACATAAAATGTATATAATTGGCTTGTATATAATTACCAGCACATCACCATGTTCATAGCAGAATCTTTTCAGACAACCAAAGGAAATTGCACCGTAAACTGCAAACATCAGTGAATAATTTACATTGATAAACTTTTGTGTGTGTGTGTGTGTGTGTGTGTATGTAAATAAAGTGATTCAACAATAAATCATGACTCAATTCTGCAGCTCTAAACTAAATTTGAATACATTATAGTTTCCCAAGGCCTTAAACTGTGTATTTGTTCTTTTTAATTTAAATGCTAATTATTGAAACTTTTCAACATTTTGGTTAAATTTATATTGATGTGACATTGGGCTGCCTTGGTTTTATTGGCATTTCACAGAAAACGGCCTCAAGTGTGATTAACATTGTCATCACATTATTTATAAAAGTGTATCGTGGCAACATTTTCAGTGCCATCATGCAGCACTAAGTGGCTATACATGCCACATAATCACTTGGGTATACACAATCACTTGTGACATTTTTCCACCCTGATGTGTTCAGTCAGAACTCCTCACCCCTCTAACCCATCGTACACGAATGCGTTATGAAAGGATACTGCCTGAGCTGGATCCTCTTATAAGACACTACGCTGCCACAGAGAATGGATTATGTAACACAATAAGTCAATAAACGGTGGCTCTCTTCTGTCTGATAGCCACATCAAATCGCACCTCACAGCCCCAGCTCTCTGCCTGCTGTAATCGGCACGCCACATAATGGACGATGCATGCCTACAAATCAAATGCAATGTGACACCTCATCACCTTTCAGTGCATGCTGTAATTATAATTCAGTGTGCTTCTCATTTCATTCAAATCAATGACTTTTCTTGGTGACAAAAACATTTGTCTTCTTTAGTTCTCCAGTCCTGACACAAAAAACAAGTCCTGTGCTGAACTGATGGCAGTGTACAGCACTCGCCTCAAGTCAGCGTGCAGGAAGTTTAATGTCAACCAAAATGAGATCAAAATAATCCCAAAATGATGTTACGAAATGTTAAAAACTCATTTAAATAACATTGGAAGTTGTTTGGAACAAGCAGAACATTGTTTTAGACCTGACTGCACACAGCAATTCAGGTAACAATTGTGGATTCAATTTAATTTACTTTAATTTAACTACAATTTGGGCTGTGGGGATGATGGTAATGTTGGGGTTCAGCATCCAGGCAACGCTGTGGGGATAATTTAGGGGATGTTTTAGTTAGTTCGTGGAGTTAAAATATATGCTTGAGACCATCATGTTTCCCACTCTGAAGATGCTTAATTTTAGCCATCCAATATAAAATCCCCAATCACTGTTACAAAACTAGAATGGCAATCAGAAAGAGCCAACCAATGCCAATGGGGTCCATTTTCTCATGTGGAACTTGTTGGAAACAAAATAATGATACAAAGAAGATATGTTGTATTTCATATGAATATTCAAACAACGCATTGATAACTTTCCAGTATATGCAACCAAAGAAAATGCAGTTGAGCCATGGGGTGTGCACCAACATTTCCATAAATGTTACAAGCTGTTCCATGTTAACATGATTTTTTTCCCCAATTGCACAAATCTCCATGACGATAACACATTTCTGACATGCTAGGTCCTGATATGTTCTCTGGAGATTTTGCCCAACCGGATGACATGGTAATATTTTTTTGGCTCTTGAATCAGGATTATTTGTTGTTCCATTGACTATTTAAATGTACAAAGTGAAACATGAAGACTGCATGACGTGACTATATCAGGCATGAGACATAGGTTTTCGTAAGTATAACAAAGAAAATATATGAATCAAAGTAAATAATGTGGAAAAGCAAGCAATAAAAAACTCCACTGAGAGCTTTGGACTGCCCTGTGGTCTGGACAGAAATGTTGCCTCTGTGTACTAAAGTTCATGAGCAGCTTTCCTGAAAGATACAACAGGATAGCAGTGTGGACAACAACTGAGTATTAGGGCAACATTTTGAAAAAAAACAAACAATGAATGTAATTAAGAGATTAAAGTTGTAATAATTGAATTAATGACACGGATAAAGTTGTAAATATTTAATAAATGAGAGGAGGATAGTTGTTAAAATGAGAGCGGTGGAGCATTTCACAGAAATGTACAGAAACTTCACAAACAAGAGATACGATTTCTTTCGGCACATCAGCATCACATTATCATAACTAAAAGGAATATAGGCATCATTACCACAGAAGGAACCAGATGGATTTGGAGGAAAGTGCTGCTTTTATGTACGATTATAATCTTGTAATTTCATATTTTTTACAACTTGATTCTCACAGTTAACTATTATTGTCTGACATTCATTCATTCATTGTCTTAACCGCTTTATCCAGGTAAACCCGGGTCACAGAGAGGCTGTGCCTATCTCAGCCGGCTTGGGGCTAGAGGCAGGGTACACCCAGGACAGGTGGCCAGCCTATAGCAGGGCTGACTAACAAACAAACACACTCACTCACTCACTCATTCACACCTACGGACAATTTAGAGTGGCCAATTCACCAAGTGTGCAGGTTTTTGGACTGTGGGAGGAAACCGGAGCACTCGGAGTAAACCCACGCACCCACAGGGAGAACCTGCAAACTCCATACAGAAGTGCCCGTGCCGGGATTTGAACTCGCAATCCCCGGCCCCAAGCACTCTTGCTGTAAGGCATGAGTGCTAACCACTACGACACCGTGGGGCCCTATTGTCTGACATTAGTCTCATATTTAAATGTTCTTTTTATTAAATGTGGCCCTCATATTCCATCGCAGTGAACAATGAACAGTATATACCGTCTTGGTGTTTCTGTTTGACATTAGAGGAGAATGGCATTACTTGACGTAATTAGGAATGGATGTGTGTGCTCCTCAAATCCTCTAAAACATGGAACTATGCAGTAATGTTGAACTTCAGAACATTTAACAATTTTATGGTAACTTTATACATCCTTGCAATTCCATATGCAGGGCACATTATGATGGCCTATTTGTACAGGATTAACTGACAAGGCAGTACTTCCTAATTCATCCTTTGGATTTTTGTGACTCAGCAATTTGGACCCTGTTTGATATTCTGCATGTTTATACAGCCCTGTCTCTGATTAATCATGTTCTCATGCAACTCATTTGCATCATTTAGTGCTAATGCAGGAAGTGCTGTGATATCCAAGTGCAGCACAGAGTGTGGAGGTCAAGGTGGTGGTTACGTGTTTAACACGGCCTCAGAGAGCACTTTCACATCCAGGGTAATATTATTAACAGTGGCATTTTTTATATTCAACGTTATGGTGTTGTATTTTTTATATATTTCCCTATTTTTCTCTATTGTAACTGTAGTTTCACAGGATTAGTTAGTCTAACTTGAATGATGACTTAACTATACATTAATGTATGTATAACAATGTTGTCAGAATGTAGGTAAAAAGGGAATCTATAACTATGTGTTATGTAAAGACAGCATTTTCATTCTTATGCACGACTTTCAGAGAGGACCTTCATTTTGTTCTATCAGAGGCATTTCCAGAGCTTTTACAGCCACTAAACTATTCTGACAGGTAGCAAAACCAGATTTTAAAAAATATTTGAAAAAAAAAAAAAAAAGTAGTACTTTTTGTGAGTCAAACCTGATGTATAAACAATGTATGTTTATGGTTACACAGCTACTGACTACTGTCCCTGCACTAAAGGTAAATGCTTACCATGTCTGTGACCGCCTCACCTCTACTGTTTATGCTGGAATAAACTTTAAAGAATGGCAGCATACAAATGCAGTGCAGGTGAATGAGTTTGCTTCCTGTCAATTAAAAACATTCTCACACAGGATCTCATTTAGTCACCTTGGCTTTCAGCGACCTTTAAAAAGGGCTCTTGACACTGCAAAGTTCAGGGCTGAGAGGTCGGCTGCTCCGGTCCTTAGTCATTAATTGGAGTAGGAATCCTGCATTTTAATACTTAGTTTGGTTGCTAAACACAGAACATGGCTGCAAGGCACATCCAATGAGAGCACAATACAAGCTATCAATACTGACATTACACCCCTGTTAGGGTCAAATTAAAAACTGGGCCTTTCAGAGAAATTTAAACTTGAACGTACATCAGTGTAATAGGAAGTACTTTAAACCACCTAGGCTTGGGAAAAATGTATTTGAAGTGTACTTAGAGTTTGGAGTTCTAGCGGATAGTGTTTCTGACCTTGACTGCAGCCACTCACCAGGGGGCAGTCAAGGTGATTTGGCTTCACAAAAGGGAATCTGCCATCAATCTTTCTATGCTGTCTGTGGGAGGAACAAACAGACCTCACTTTGAGCTTGTAAATAAAACATTTGGACCTTGAATCAGACCCCTCGATTAAAAAGCTTCCTGAAGGTATGATTGCCTTTATAATGATTTCTATTAGATATGGTGCACTGGAATGAGATTGATGGAATAACACATTTGAGATCCGTCATATTTCTGAAGTATGGTATGATTAATTTAAAAGCACATGTTTTTTTTCCCCTGCACAGCTGGTTCACAGGCCCACTTCAAAGCACATTTTGTTCACATAAATTATACATTCCGTCACTCTGTTTTCACAGTGTCCAAATAAATGTACGTCCAACAACTGGGAAGCGCACTGTGGAGACAGGGAGCCGTGTCATCCCAAGTACTCAAATATGTTTCCCTTTTATTTAACACAAATATCCACAGAGCATAATAGAGAATTTTATCTTGGCAAATTTACATATTTAGAAGCTTGGGATCTTTTTTGTGGTGAAAGAAAAAAACAAAAGAAAAATAAGTATAAAAGAGTTATGCCTTTTTTTTTTTCTAAGCCATGTTTTTCCCATGGATGTGCGGTTTGCGGTGCTGCAGAGGCCACAAAGGCTAATGTGCTGTGGTGAATGCTGCTCATGGCATGGCAATGATGTTAGGGATTCATGGATGATAAAGAGATTTCATTCGCTTTAAAAGAATGTGTAGGAGTCGGTATGAGGCCAGGCCTGCTTGACATGCAGCGCTATTCATAGGGCTAAGTGCTTTGTTGTTCTGTATACTGTGTAATGTGTAGATTATTTAAAATATTGATATTCTGATATGCATATGAATGTTAAGTGCCATTAAATTTCCTTGCAATTAATGGAAACTGTGAAATAATGACTGCAGTGAATGGTAAAGCAATTACTGTAAAGCCTCTTACCATTACTGTTACTGCATACAGTAACGGTAAGAGCCTCTCACTGTCTCACCTTTCCTCAAACTAACAAAGGGGGGGATGCAAGGAGCGCCAGAAACACTTCAATAATTTTTCCTTGGTAAATGTGCATGTTTTTGTTTGTTTGTTATTTTGTGTCACTTATACTGTGACAAACTGTACCTTAGGGAGATGGCAGAGTGTGATGCAGCCACATAAAAAGAAAAGTAGAGGAATAAATTGGCGATGTGTGTACTCATGTGGTTTTATCCTTGTTTGTTAAAAAAAAGGCTGTTTCATACAATGAGTGGTTGGTACAACAACAAATTTAAAACCTGCGACACGCACCTGTTTCATTTCCACAGCCAAGTAAAAGGTCCTTGGGACACAAAAAAAGGATTCATTCTGAAACACTCTTCACAAGTTGGCTATTGCCTTGTACAAATGTTTTGCCTTCCCTTTTGCATCTATTTACTTAGGAAAAATATTGCCATAAAGCACTACTACTGTTTTCTTTCCAACTTACTTAGCAACATAGTTCAGGACTTGCCATTAAACATATTTTTCTGTTTATTTCAGCCTATTTATTCAATACATTCAATGAATTCTGTTTTTGTAGCCATATAAAAGGTTTTTTTTTCTAGCCCTCTTGAAAAACAGTGTTCTAAACTCTTGAATGTGTAATAAACAAATACTTTATTATTTTACACATGCGGTGTCAATCAAGCTTGTGATCTCGTGAGCTCTGTTCTTGATGTTCTCAGACCTTGAAGTGTGTTCTGTACTGGCCTGGAATAAGCCACATTCATTAAGGCAGTAGAATTAGATTTACGTGACAATTTAGGAATTTTGCCTCCTTTCAAAATGCAACATCACATCTGATGAGCCATCCTCCATGTTGCTCTTATCTGATGAGTTCATAAATACATCTTAAAGGTTCATCCAAACATTTTTTCCCCCCATTTCAGCTCATTATGTTGAAGGGGATAAAATATCCCACTGTGCTTTTCTGCTGAGTAGAGCAGAGATCAAGTTTAATTTGCCTGCCGAACTGTGAGGTTCCAGAGGACTCCCCCATGACTGATAGGCCGTGTCACAGGCAAAGGGCAGGAGGATAAGTGAAGTTGCCTTGTAGTATAATGGAGGTTGTAAAATGTAAAAGAGCTCCGTGATGCATTTACTGTTGCCCGTAAAATAATACTTCTCAGCGTGGCCACAGTGATGGAGAACCCCCAGCTCCTACAAGTACACTGTATCTTTATCCTGTCATCACGTCAACGTGTTCGTCATAGAGCGGTAAGCACTGGAGTGGCACACAGTGAGCAGCGAGGGCTTCACCCTTTACAGTACAGTCTTTTGACCTTGAGAAAGCAATGGTCAACCA
>JAOWBC010000002.1:10431057-10443642 GCA_028566105.1 Hypoplectrus providencianus
TGGCCACCTGTCCTGGGTGTACCCCGCCTCTGGCCCAGAGCCGGCTGAGATAGGCACAGCCTCCCCGTGACCCGGAAAATGAATGAATGAATAAATGTCAGTTTATGGACGGGCAAGGCATATATATGGCATATAAAGCAGTGAAGCCAATGTGAAATCAAAGCTGCATCAAAGCTTTACATTTTCCAGCAGGGGGCGACTCCATTAGTCGCAAAAAGTAGTCTGAATGTATAGAAGTTGTAGAGGTTGACTCAGCTTAAGGACGCAGAGCCAGAGTTTTCCTTCTTCTTCTTTTTTTTTTTTTTTACCTGAAAACCTTTAATTCCAGAAAGAAGATCAATCCATACATGAAATATTCAGTGAGACAGTTTTACTCTCAGCAGTATTTATAGTTTCTACAGGGAGACACAGATGCAGGAGCACATGTTAAAAGTTGCATCCTGGAGCTGGTGGTACTCTGCCATACAACCTGGAGTAACCATGGAAATGCTGGTCGCACTCTCCCGGAAGAGAGAACATGCAACTGCAGCACATGGGAGGTACAAACAGTCATCTCTTGGGCACACTTTCTCATGATACCACAGGAACATAACAGCGAACCAATCACAATATTGTTCCACTCCGGTACCTTTGCCAGCATAAATTAAAACTCCACAGTCTGGGGAGGCTGGCTGAATGTGGCATTGTGACATAGTGTCATCCAAAAGCATGTGATTACACAGCGATTAGCACAACAATCATCTTAGATTATCCCAAAATGAAAGGGTACCCCTCAGTGTGACAAAGCAAGCCAAATTGTTCAAACAGAATGCAATTGTGACTGAATTAAGAGCATGTGTCATCTGTTTAATAGAAAAATTATCATCATCATACTCATAAAACAAAACTCATGTCAACATGGTACTTTTTATATTAATGGCAATCAAAAGCAGACAAACAGCTGTTTGTTAAGATACACAAGTCCAACAGAATCAGACTCCGACTAAAACCAATCACACAAAAATTATTGTCAAGAGTTTCATTTCTGTGATCCTGTATGTCTGTGAAATGTGACCTTTTTTAGGGAATTATAATTTGGAAGGGCTGATTAAAATTGTTGTCTCATTTATATAACTTCCAGCCACCAGCGGCAGCACTGATTAACCCGAGCTCAGCAGCTCTCCTGTTGGGAGAAAGGGAGGAAATCACATTTGATTTTAAATGGTTTCTATTGACTTTAATGGGAGTCAGCGCCTCCATCAGTGAATCATGTTTCTTGATACTTTACCTAGACCTTTAATTTCCTGAAACAGTTGTCGCAATATGAATCCAAACTCAAGCACATGCAGGTGTGGTAAACCAATTATTGCACTATCGGCCAGCAGAAAGTGCAATCCTGGTGCAGCATGGTGCAATGTTTTTTTTTCTTTCTTTTTTTGATAAAGTGGCTGGAGCAGGAAGAATACATTATTTGTTGGAGGAATACAATATCAGCAGTTGGAGTCAGGGGGAATTCAATAATGTCCAATCCTATCAGCTGCTCCTATCCGTTTAAGAAGCAGCAGGCAGTTTAATGTGCCATGGAGGGCACTTTCTGATAAAATATAAAAAAAAAAAAGACGTTGGAAGGCACAAAATATAATCTCCCATATATAAATGTATAGTAGTATAGTATAGGTGTTTTCTTATTTACTGTCTTATATATATATAATTGTACACTGTCTTTTTAAAGTGTCCAACATTTCAAATAACGATGAACATATTTAAAAGTAATCCCTTTGTGCAAAACAGGTTGCTGACCATTTATAGCTCTCTGAAATCAACTGTTGTGTTCTATTCTCATAATTTCATGATGAATTTGTGTATATTGTTAACTGCTCCATACATGCTACTGCAGAATTTACTGTACATGCACTGCAACATGTAGCTCCATGCCGACATCATAAGAACCTGTAATCCTCAGTCTTTTTCATTTCTTCCTAAATACAATTTCATCACATTCCTGCTGGAACATGCTCCAACATGTAGGGTTTGTTTTTTAAACTTTATTTCATTTAAAAAATGCCATAATACACATTAAAGTGATTTCTCTGGCTTCAGGGACAGACAGGACAGAGACATCAAGAGCTCAGATGCTGATAATCCAGACTCAATGGCCAATTGAAGCATGTAGAAGGGATCAGAGTATAGGTACAGAAGCCATGGGCAGTATAAGTAAAATAGCTGTAATAATGACAAATAATAGTGTTTTTTGAACACTGAAGCATGTCAACATGTTCCAGGAGAAATCTCATATGATAGTTTAAGCCTGAAAATGAGCATTACATGTCTTCCTCACATTTGTTCCAATTAGGGAAAACATGTAGGCAGTAAAATCAGACACCATGTTTCAGGGAAATTAAACTAAAACTTTTTTATTATGCAGATTTAAAATACCTCAGTAGATGTCTGTATGCACATCACTTACTCAGGCACTAACTTTGTGTTTTTGGAATTTCATGCTAAAATGAGTAACAAATTTGCACTGCACCATCTGATCTGCATAAAACACAAGCCCTGCTCCACCTGCCGTGGCACCAGCAGCTCCATTAAGAGAGATAGAATTACAGAACAAGCACACAAGCAAAAATATGGACTCTCACTGAAATAGCGTTGCAACTGCATTTACTGTCCTGTATTGGATTCGGCGCTATCTCTGATACATCATACTGCTCCGTAATCACCTTCCCCCTAATAGAGCTCAGAGGATTTAGGTCAGTTGTCCTCCTTGGACCCACCACTTTGTAGCTTATTAAAGACTCAATGCCTTGACCTCCCATAACTACTAAAACGATATGACCATAAGGGTTTGTATCAGCTTCTAACACTCCAACTTCACTTGGTGCAACCTAACAGGACCAAGACGGGTCACATTACGCCTGCAGACATCCAAAATGTATTCCAGCTTTATTTTAAAATAAATTTTGTTTTACCTTTAAATGGAATGGACATTAGATTTTTTTTTTTTTTTTTCATAATAGAGCAAAGAGCCTTCTCACATGGCAAACATGCATATAAGAAATGTCCATGCCATCAAGAGTTAGATTATAAACTATTAGGATATCTTTCAGGAAAATTATTGTTAAAAATCATGTACAAGTCAGGCCACTTTAAGGTGATGTTAACATTGTATTATTGTAACATTGTATCTGTTTAAATTATTATATTTTATATTTACATTATATTTATTTCCTGTATTCTAAAAAAAAAGGAGAGTCTTTGATATCACTACTGCTATTCATGACCATGGCTCACTTGCTGGTTAACACCAAAGGACCGCTGAGGTTACGGCTGCAGCCCACAGCTCTAATTTCCAGCTGGATCTGTGCTTATGCAGTGCATTCTTCCAATTAAGATACGTCTTTAATCAAATAGCCACAAATTCATTGGTGCAAAGCGAGGCTGTTTTGCAGTCTCCAGTTGTTTGTTGGCTTCTGGGTCCCATTGGAGAAAAATCACACGGCGCAGTGGAGAAAATCTGGTGCAGTCAGCACAGCATTAAAAATAGAAGAGATAATGGTAAATGCAAGCTGCAAATCAATATTGTAATTATATATTACTAAATTGTGGTCCTGAATCCACCCAGTCAATGACATGTACCATCTGTAGTGCACACATTCTCACCACGCATTCCTTTTGTAAATGTGTTACTGTGTTCATGATTGATTACTTGCACTTTGAGTGTGCATATAAATCAAGTAAAAACGGACATAATGCTCACTGAGAGAACAACTCTCTGTGGAATAGAGAACACTGGTATTCCAGCCAGACTGTCGGCTGAGCTTCTCCTCGTGGTTTCAGCCGTACGGAGGGATGTTCAGGAGACACTCAGTCATTCTGCCCTTGTTTATAAATTCATGTCAAAGTAATTTAGAACCTCTGATGATAAATGGATGGAAATGGATTTCATTGTACAATGAGGCAAGAGGAAATTTTCAGCTGAAATGAGATGAATATCAAAAATTCATGAGTGAAAATTTAAAAAGTTAATTTTTGAAAAATGCTTTTATGGCTTGCTCAAAGCCAGACACATAATTACTTGACCAGTATGGATATCTTTAGATTTCTCTCTGATATAAATGACTTGCCATCCCCCACAGTTGAATGCCTAATTTAAAGCATCCACTGCTATTTAATATCAGGAACCATAACCTCAATTTTCTTCTTCTTTTGCATAACTCATACAAAGCAGCATCCCAGAGGCTGTCTTCCCTCACTCTGCAATGAGGGCAATCCCTGAGTGACCACCTCTCTGAGCACTTTGTGACAGTCCCTGAAGGCTACAGTCCAGCTTCCAGTGAACATTTTAGAGCACAGGGTAGAGTTGACTTCAGCTAAAGCTGCTGACCTCAGCTCTCTAACCTTCCCCCATTGGCAGCACAGATATTTCTTTGCATTTACCATGCAGGAGTTAGCTCCAGGCTTGGTGCATAAATTTAGCAATGGTGGATGTTTGTTCTAATTAGATTTATGGGTAGGAAATGTTTGGAGAAGCAAGACAGCACTGTTTTATTATTAAGCTTGGAATCAGGTCAGATGAAAAGAACTGCAATGAAATGCAGTTTGATATTTATGAGCTTTGAAAGTGAAACAAGGTACCCAGCTGTAAAATACAGGGGTATACCATCATTTTTCAGGACCAATAAAACATTGTTTGCAAAATTCCAGGACAAAGATTATTGAACTGATTTACGACCAGGTATCCATGACACGTTCAGTCAAACAAAATCCTAGCGTTGCTCATTAATCACCCAAGTTTAAAATCCTGAACACTGCATTATTCATTGCGTTTCAATTGCATCATCACAGTCATGAGAAGGTTTCAGTTATTTTTACATCTTTACTGCTGCATAGGAGATATCATATGTGCAGATACAGAACATAAGCGTGACAAATTTCACCCTGTCTTTTTCTTATCAAGCGTACCTTCTGTCCAGTAATAAATTCTGGCTGTGATCAGGCCTTATGATAAGCTGTAAACTATAGAAAAGCCTGTCATGCTCTGTTGCTTTTTGTGATGCAGCTGTGACAATAAATGATCTATGAGAAGATGGCTTAAACACAATTATTTTCAATCAGCAGTCACCGGTCTTGACACTTTCCCGTCTTTCCCAATCCTATAGAAATCAGTACAATTAAAAGTGTGGTTTATAGTTAATTGGGCTTATGATTGAATTTACAATGAAGAAATTAGATTGGAGTCCTTTAATGCAGAAAACCATTGTTAGCTTATCAATCATAATATTCATAATGAAACAGTGTGCAATGCATTGTGCACACAATCGATCATCAACCTTAGTCAAGCTTTACATCTAAAAAAGAGGACTGTAATTGCATATTAGCCTGAGCATGAATAACACTAATAAGCTTCAGAGTTAAAGCCTTGGTTATAATAATCACCTAGCTTCTATCATAAATAATTTATTAAAACATTTCTGGTTTCTAATTTCTTCATAACACTTTGGGAATTTTGCCAAAGTTTCTGCATGCAGTGTGGTTTGCTGTAGTAAACAAAAATAGAATTACAAGAGTCCCACCTGGCTGTTGTGAGACTCAGAGGAGTCAGCTAATTGAATAAGCCAAACACTACAATTGAGTCTTTCAATGTGACCTCTTACAGTCCATGGCACATCCATTTAGATTCCATCTGCTCTGAATTAAGGACGTGCACATTCTCATTTTTGTCCCGGCTGCTCCAAGCAAAACAACCACTGTTGATCAGACTAACACAAGCACTGCCAACTGCCTGCATGTGATGAGAACAGCTGCCAGGGAGTTGCAGGTGGAATCAGACAGCATTATGGAGTTCAGTTTTTGTTTTTTTTTAAATCAGTGCCATTTTAACAGTAAAAGTGCATTTGACTCTAAAAATTTAAGTGCGACTTTCAAAAATAAAGGAGATGCTTAGAATACTCCTGGCTACAATTCTCTACATAAAGCAGTATCATCTCAAGTGTGCCATTTAAGACGCAGCGATTAAGCTGAAAAAGCCTTTATTGTCATTGTACAGACATCTATACAACAGAATTGGGAAGGAATTGCTCAGAGTCTCTATCTGTTAAGGCAGAATGCATTTTAATGCAAACATGGAGATACATATGTGGAGATAGCTTAGTTCCAATCTGGTGCATCTGATCACAAAATTTGAAAAGACAAGCATAAATATAGCTTCTGATAATATATTGACAACATCTCACTATTCTAACGACAGTTGTATGAAAGACTATTATTGCTCTGATTTGGACCAGTATCTACTTCTTTGACTATGCTTCTTGACCATTAGCAACTATTAGAGGATTTTAGGCTTTATGTTTGTGCAGATCAGCTTGCCACGACTCAGTCTGTCACTTACTTACTTACTTTGTTACCATAAAAACTAATGTATTCCTGTAATGTATGTATGGGCAGGGCAGGATGCTGCAGCTCCAGTCCTGATCAGTACGGCCCAGATCCTGGCTCCAAAAGACATGATCAGTGAAAGATGACAGGGCTTGTACAGGAGATATTTAGGTTTCATTTTGTATAGTGGGAGTATGGGTAAGTTCACGCTTCATCTTTAAATACAATCTGTGGTTTCAAACCACTCCGACCTTAAAACCTATAGCAGCTTGGAGAAAGAAATACACATTCTGAGAAACTTCTACATTGAAAGTCAAACTTCTCTTGTGTCTATCAGGTAACTCTCCCCAACAGAATCAGCACAAACTATGACTGACAAAGGGTACAGTGATTTACTGCAATAGTATCGGAAGATGCATACTAATTACCTCATGCAGAAACATTGAACAGATTTTCACTTTAAGTCAACTTTTAACAGACGTTTGAGAGGGCAACACAGCAGCCAACTATAATGTCCATTTGATGAAAGTGATCATATCTCGCCCCCACTGAGTGTCACACTCTTGACTTTAGCACCAGAATGTATTTTCTTCCTCTTGGAGCTGAGTGCACAAAGCCTTATTAGCATTACAGCATGAATTATGAATGACCACAGAGCTCTATATAAAGGCTTATGTTATTCGTGTACTGTATTATTAAACAGAAAACTGTTTTGCATGCCAAGCTGGAGCAAGCAAGTTGCTGATTGCTGGAAGTCTCACCATTATACCGGACGCCATATACTGTATCTGTAGAACTTTTGTGAAATATTTACTGCATCTCTCTTTAATTCCAGTCATGCAAAGAAGGGAGCTGACATCCATATCACACGGCTCATTTACTCTTGCGATGTTATTAAGCATGGCTGAACATGGAAAGCATGCAAACTAGAGTCATACAGTATTTAGTGTTACAGCACACCAAATGTCAAACGTACTGATGCTGATTTCTGCCCGGTTACAAAGAAAAACAGTAATGTTTGAGGGTGTATGGCACAGTGCTGTTTGACACATTGTGTGAGAAACTGTTCCCCCCGCAGGCAAAACATGAACAAGTTTCAGACGTAGCACTTATTATTTGTGTCCTGCTGAGCATACTTAAGGCTGCTAGCCCAATTAGGCACGTTTACTGCCAGCCTCAGAGCTGGATCATTGGAGTCATATTTTCTGCCTTTGCAAACAAAAAAAAAAGGACACGGTCATTCTTAAACTGTACTTAAAGCCTACAAATTAGTTAGCATTTAATTAGAGAAACTCTCCCAAGGGCGACTGAAGGCAGAATTCACAGCCCAGTATCACTTTGAGAGAGTTACCTGAGCCAACTCAGACTTTTTTTTGTGTGTTTAGGGAATTATTTAGTTTCAGTGAAATAAGTTTTTTCCCTCCTCTCTGGTGTAAATAGTCTCTCTCAATAGCTTGTCTTGGCAATTAGGCTAAAAGGCACTTGGGAAATTTTAAGCTGCTTCATGCCTGGATTTTTTCAGGTTGGCTTTGATATATCAGAGGCTTTAAATATATCTGAGGACTCTTGGGAAAGCCCTGATGACGTGCAGAGTGTCTGCACAACAAATGAAGCCGCCATCAGACAGAAGCAGAGTGTGAGATACCGCAGAGAGAGAGAGAGGAAGAGACAGAGAGTGAAAGAGAGAGAGGGAGGGAGCAGAGACAGAAAGTGGGCTGGAGTTGTCATTCTATGTGTCGCGCAGCGGTTCAAGGTCCACACCCCCACTCACATTCAGACACACAGCAGAGTCTGAGAGAAACCACCCACTTACTAATTTTGTAATTGGGAGCAGGGAGGGTGAATGCCATTTTCAACACATCACTGTCACCTTGGCAGGGGCGCCTCTCCCTTCTCGACCTCCTATGGGAATGGATGGGCGCACAAGCTCAGCGTTATCTACGAGCTGTGAAGCTACACTTTGGGGGAAAGCATGACAGAGCACATGCCAAAGCAGCTGAACAGTAACAAACATCAATCGAATTAATAAAAGCACGCATGCTTGTTTGATTCACTGAGACCTGATTGGCCAGCTTCATCACAACTACACAAAAGAGGAAGGAAATCAGAACAGTGCGCTATTTTTAAGTCTCAAGCACACATGCAACATGCACTTTAAAGTTTGACCTGTGTGTTTCACCATGATGCATCCACAACTGTCTGATCAGAACTTAATGGGAGGTTTTATATGCAATAAATACACAATATGGATCCAGAAAGTTTCTAAATTCTTACATGTGATAACTCATGGTTAGCTTACAGTCCACATCACACAAAACCAGGGTCACTAAATCATTTCCTCTTCACAAGCAGCAACCTGCAGGTGAAGAATGAAGCCAGTGCAGCCGTGTCGTCAACCTTAAACATCTTTCTAATGGCCAGCAGGTGACGATTCCTCTGGTTGCATGAAGACGATTAATTGTATAAAAGTCTAAGAGAAAAGAGAATTTCTGGTCCCATTCAGTAGTTGGAAGTCTTCTTTAATAATGCATTATGTTAATTATGTAAATCATAGTCCCATTTAGAATAAACAGACAATAAAACAGCATGTTTCAAAGCATGCTTGTGATTGACATGTCAATAAATGCACACACTGTGTTTCTGTTTTAGACCTTTGACCTTTTCCCTGCATTTTCAGTTCATGAAAGTCAACTGCAAAATTTTGGTCTCCAAAAATGACTTATTCAGTATTCAGTTACAGTTTAGAGTCATAATGAATAATGGACCTAGTTAGCTGGGTTAATCATGTGTATATGTAAATCAAAACTGTGTGTGTACTGGCTCCAACAAACCAACATGTTGACAGCCAGAATGCCAAACTCAACACGTAGTGCTCAAACTCAAGATGTAGTCCACACAGCAATTGTTGTTGTCATGATGGATAGATTCTCTACTTCTACACAGTCTATCCCTATCGACTGGCCCCACTTTGTGTGTGTGTGTGTGTGTGTGTGTGTGTGTGTGTGTGTGTGTGTGTGTGTGTGTGTGTGTGATAATCAGCTTTTTACTAAAATGAGTGAAAAAGAGGGAATAACTTCAGAATCAAGTGAGCATGTTAGTCCATAAACTCCTAAGCTGCATACAGTTAAACACAGAAGATTTACAAGGCCATCTGCGGTGTTTGTATGATGCATTGTCCTGTCAGCAGTTTATTTATTACATCCAAATAACAATAGCTACCTAATGTTACATGACGGACATTACTCAGGAGAAGACAGAAACTGAACGGACAAAAGAGGCATAATCACCACCAAATGATAAAAGTCCCTAATTACTTAAGACTGGATGCTAAATTGCCCCATGCAGAGCGGAGACTCTCTGTGTAGATATATAAATATATATGAGAAGGTATTCTCATCATGTTCGGCGCATCACTAATAATTCTCTTGTGTCATATACTGCAAATGCCACAGGGTGAAGAAGGTGACAGCTGCACCAAAGCCAGCATGCTGTGAAATAGCATATTCTAATGGAGCTCCGTTTCTGAGAGGGGCAGGTTCAGATGACAGCACAGTCAGAGTAATGACAGATGCATTCAGTGGTGGTGAAAGCAGTCACACATTTCTATCTCCTATCGTGCAGCGAGCAAGACTGTCGCGAGCAAAAAGCGTCTGTAGTGTAAGAAAGGAGCTGGAGAGAGTTGTGCTGTGGGTGCTACATGTAGCACCCAGTGGCTAACTGAGCATCGGTCTATCAGGAGAATGAATAATATGCCAATATGCAGTCCACAGGCTATACAATGACAGAGTGGTAGAAATTGAATTAACTTTAATAGCAATGTGAAAAAAAAAAATTAAAAAATTATGCTCTTACTTCATTCAGCTGCAGCATAACCTGATGGTCACGTTAGTTTACACTTGATTGGCTTCTGTGAAGTGTCATATATTGAGCATGAATGACCATTTAATCTAATCTAATCTCAATATGAAAAATAAGACCTGTCATTAAATTATATCCCCATCATCAGATTTCATCATTTCGTCTTAGTTAAATGCTCATGGCAGGGTTTCTGATTGGCTTTTTGATTGAGGCAAAAGGTAAAATGAGCACTGCAGTTATCAAGGGATTATAACAGAGTAGAGCTCAGTTATATGCATAGGTTGATGTTTTTTTCCGAAGGACAGCATCTGCATATTGTGATTGAAATTTGAGCTGCGAATGTTACATAAATATTTTAGCAACATGTTAAAAGGTGACATAAAATTACAGAAGTGGTGTGAATGCTGAACACGAGTAATAAGAACCTGTCTTGTTAAATTATAACTGAAGATGTTTCATTTTGACATATTTATATCAAAAGTTTTTTTGAAGAGAATTTTAGATTTCTCTTTTTCATAACTCCATAAATCAGAAAGTGCTGTCTGCAACCATTTTATAAAAATCAATTTTGCCATGTTTTGGGGAAAAACGCTGGTTAATAAATCAGACTATGAATGATACATGGAAACACCCCTGTGTAAGTTCTTCAGAATATACTGTAAATAGAAACAGAACTTTGAGTTTGGCGTAGTGCTTCTGAAGTGCAGAGATCTGGGTCAGAGAATGTAGAAAACTAATGAATAAGTTTACCCAATAGATATCACCAACTTTCCCAGTAGATGATGTGCATTAGGACAAGGGGTGCTAATCCTAATGTTGGGTGACTTTCATAAATCCATAGACCACAGAAATCTGTTTAAATATATATTTTCTTAGTCTGATGGAAGCCCACAATCTCAAAATTCAATAGTGCATAAAAAAAACAGGCACAAAACGGTTTTATTGCCTGTAGGGTCTGCCCACTGAAATACAAGTCATAAGTCATGAGTTCAAAAGTCCATGGCACTGAGAGAAACATCATGAAAACTTGTGCTTCTTATGTAACTTACATTTTTGCATAATTAATGGTAGTCACGTCACCATCGTAACTACTTCCTTCAACAGCACATTCACTGTTTCAACTCTCCTTGATTACACCTCTCCAGTATTCATTTTTGCCTGTGTAGTATCGACAGATCGTCTATTATGTCGTTAAATTTGAAAATCTTGTTGCTTTTCACTTAGCTTTCATAGCAAGTTGAAAGGAATGACATTGACATTTGCAACTTTTCCGATCACATCACTAAAAATCCTTCCTGTTAGGCTGCATGTGGCACAACACCACATGCAGCTCAGGTTGGACTCAGTAATGTATTACAGGGGGAAATAAAGTTGCTAGTCTGGCTGGATTCTCACACAAGGGATCTTTCGGTGCAAGGGCTCATGGGCTTTGGGAGGGATTCATCTTTGATCTTGCCTTCTCAGCACTTCTCCTGCTTCCATCTCAGAGCGCAGCGCCGGCGTTGTTGCATTCATAGAGTGTCGTCATTTTTAGGCACAAGGGCGCGAGTAAATCAAGTGACTGGTGAAAGTTTTCCGGGGGTTGTTTGTGCAGAAAAAAAACCCTAATTATTGTACTGTCTCAGTGCATGCGCTGTGTATTTGTTTAGAGAGAATGAAGGCTTTTTCATACGTTTGCCTCATGTGTAATTTTAGCAACACAGTCACACACACGCTCTCCTCCGCTCAATCTGTGCGCTTGTGTATGTTTTCAAAGCCTTTTCTCCTCAGTGACAATTCTGTGATTTCACCACTGCCTGCTGTGGTTTGTGTGCAGTCCTTGGTAGTCCTGATCACCAGACTTTATTCCAAACACTTCTTTGATGCTCCCAGACATTTCGGACCCTGCCGCGAAATGAGTAGAACAAACAAGTTGAATCAGATGACTGGTGCCTCTGTGGATCTAAAAGGCAGCTGAGGAAATGTCAGTGCAGCTTAAATTACGCATGATCTGATAAATGGAGCTGCTTTGTTGACATTTCTGCCTTTTTTCCCCTGACAAAAATGCCAACCAGTTTTTTTTTTGCAAACATAATGATGTTTTCCAAGATTACATGGTTTTTTTTTTTTTTTTTTTTTTTATCAAATGAGCTTGTCCTTATTGGACAAGCAAAAACAAATGAGCTTGTCCTTATTGGCAACCAGTAAGAATGCATCACTGATTGAATGTTTCTCCTTCAAAATAAATCTCATTCCCTTAAGTGACAATAGCCTGTAGAGCCATATTTTTATGAAAAAAAAAAAAAAAAAAAAACAGTAAGTCAGGAGAAGTGTTTTGGCCCTTGGGCTGATTAAAGAGATGTTCAGTCATCAATCCATTCATTTATTTAT
>JAOWBC010000002.1:10451127-10463205 GCA_028566105.1 Hypoplectrus providencianus
GATTCCTCTCTCTTCCTCCAGGCCAGCCTACAAAGTTGGCGTGATCCTTTTTACTGCACTATTAATTACACAGGTAACGAGTTAATAGTGGCTTCTGCAGAATAATAAACCCCCAGTCAACACAGAAGGAGAAACATGTAGGAGTCCATGACGCTTTGCAAAGACCTATTCGAAAAAGAATAAGAAATCGGGGTTAACAGTGAATGGGAAATATATGTGGACTTAAGTTTGGAAAAACAGAACCACCTTTGAAAGGATTCTGCAAGACTCCCCACAGTGCCTCAGCAATTGCACCTTAATGGGCTTTTTTTTCTCTTTTCTTTTTTTTGCTTCTCAAACCGTTATTGCATTGCACAAAAAGAAAACCTCACAAAGCACGGCTGGCGTGTACTCCAACATAGATAAATGGAGGAGGTTATTGTTGGGGTTGTGTAGAGCTCTCTTCAGCTTTGAAATATCAAACTTTTATAAAGGAATAAATTACAAAGGGGATCTCATGACAAGGTCATAGCAATGCAGTTTTGATTATTTAACAGTGGTGTTACTAATGCACTTTTGCTGTACTGGAAAACCTTCCTTTGACATCTGCATGGGCTGCTGAGTGCTCCAATGTCAATGCAGACCAAACTAAGCCTTTGTTAGGCATTAACAGTTAATGCGGTGATGCTCGTGTCACATATTCGGGGATGTCCCTGTCTGCAGAGCAGTACCGATCATCTCTCTGGCAGACAGGAGCCGGACACAGCCCAGAGGAACGGGAATACTAATTCAGCAGCCAGTGCACTGCGAAGCTGTCATTAATCTCCATGCAGCGCCAATGCTTTGGTATTAAACATTTATACCATTTGCATACAAATCAGAATTCCAAAGAAATCTAATGTCAAAGCCGAGGCTGGGGTAAAAACTTTTCTTTATATATCCTTGTGTGGCTCGGTATTCACCTCAAGCAGTAGATGGGAATGAGGTCAGTGCCTTGTCTTGTAATGTGAAACTCCCAGTCCCCGTTCTCCCATGAGCTGACAGATAGTGGACTAGTAGGGCTTAAAAATAATCACATTAAAATATAGAATTAGGTCTTTTGTAGTATAAATGGGATTCATGATGTGCTGCAGATTTAGAGACATACATGTCACTTCCATAATGCGCATTAGCATTTTATTGGTTACTGTGTGGTGTCCGTTAAGTGTGAAGCAGCTACAATTTTGCTGGGTTTCGTTTCCGTGGATTCATATCCACCAATCACATTCCATTTCATCATTTACTTTTATGTGTAGTGAAATCCTGCACTTCATTTTCCAGCACCTCGATGAGTGATGTGTGACTGGCGCTCAGTGCCTTTGGCAAAGTCAAGAGTTACGCTGCGAGTCCGGGATCCTGACAAGCTTCACAGGTTTCTCAAGTGTGTTCACAGCTTGGGTCAACCGCAGTCCTCCCTAGAGGTTGGCCTGTAAGCAGTGGCCTGGCCATGGGAGATAAGGGTGACAAACATGGGGGCCACCACAGGAGGAAAATTGCACAAACACAGCAGGGCAAACAGAGGGCAGAAAGGATGTTGGTGTGTCTGTGTTGTGCTGAAATGCAGGGGCAGTGACCCTTATGAATTGGATATTCTGCTCTCCAAAGCTTTAAGAAAATGAAGTTCTTTTGGCTGGGTGAACAGGTAAAAGGATGAATTTTTTTTTTTTTATATTTGCTCTATGCCCTTTTAACCGCAACTGTGCAGCAGCTCCAATACTTTGTGGATAAACTAGGAGTCTCCTCTAAATTCAATAAGACATTGGATTCAGTTTTGAATTTAAATATATAAAATAACACAAAAGAGAAATTAGACACATTTTTTTTCTGCAACAGCTTTCGGGACCACTTAACTAGTAAGACACCTAAGAGAGATGCATAAAATCAAGTAATCCAAATCCAGCCTCTGGCAGAGAAAGGCCCCCATATTTATGGAGAATAAGAAAAAAAAATCAATAAAGTACTATGCCTGCTGCCGTTATTACTAATCCTCAATACACACACACACTCACACTAAGAAAATATTTTATGCAGCTCTGCAAAAAAAAAATGTAAAAAATATTGTGATTTTGGAGACATTTAGACATAAACCTGCACCCGTGGTGTCCAAGGCTTTTAAATCTATCCACCCTAAAGTGCTGCAGAAAAGCTTTATTTGAACATAATTCATCAGAGACAGTAAGAGGAAAAAGAAGAAACGATTCAGTTTTTTTTTTTACTCTCAACTAGAGCATAACCTCCTTAAATAAATCCTCTTGGAAGTCTACTGTGTCAAAACCAGCCAATAATTTACCTCCAGCAGAGGGTTGAAGGTCTTGCTGAATGCATCACTCAGTACTTCTAAGAGGAACTTTTTGCTTTGCATTCACGTCCCTCTTTGTGTTGTATTTGCCCGGTACACATGGCTGTTGTAAAGGATTTTCAAGGATTTTAGAATTAAGGAAAACAAAGTCCTGCGGTGTCTACACACCCCGTGGCTATATCATCAGCTGGCTTAGCACGCTTTGATAGGTGAGGTGAAGCTGAATACACAAGCAGAGCCCTGAAAGGTACACACGTCTGATATATTTCAGACCAGCACTGCAGCACTAGAGGGAAGTTCTGAGCCCTACCAACCTCTGACCGCTTACATACTACTCTATATTGTTCTATGCCAACCTGTTCTATACTATTCTACACTCCACTATATTATACTGTTCTATTTTATGCTCTTCTACACTGTACTATTTTATATTATTCTACACTGCACTATTATATGGTTCTACACTATACTTCATATTGTTTCATACTGTACTTTTCAACAGTTCTATACCAAACTGTTTTACACTAGTCCATACTGTACACTGCTGTTTATTATTTTCTAAACAGTAATATGCTACACTAAATTGTAATACTCTTCTATACTATGTAATACTACACTATTATACTGTATAATATGATATAAAGCTCTAAGTCCCAATAGGCAGTGGTTCACAGCTGACTGAGGAGTTGCCTGAAAGCCCTTGAGCTGTTCTAATACCACTGGCTCGTGTACCACTAATACCTGGCAATGATTCATAATAAATAAATAAATAAATAAAGAATGCAATCATTATTTGTTGATGATTGCATTATTTTTTCTGCCAAGCAATGTAGTTCTTCAGTAGCACTTAGTGGAATGGTTGCTAAGCAACATAGATGCAACAACATCGTGGCAAGGAGATTGCAGTGATTGTTAGCATTTATCTGGATATCGGCATTAATTGTGCAATTCTTGAAGCAGTGTTCAATTACGTAGGCACTAATCAAGGGCTGGAACTACCCATTTTATAATTGGTATTTCACAAAAGACAACAGAGTAGTCTGATCGATGGCTCATTGATGTACCAGTTAGGCGGGGGGCTTTCTTCAACTACTTAGCTGTCAGGCTGTGAGAGAGCTCCACAGGCCGACACACTTTGCCAAGGGGCCACCCCTGTAGCAACCCCTCTCAGTGTGATCGGGGCCTCTGATGTTCTCTAACATCACCTGGCTTCCCCTTGTGTTTCCACATGAGGGCTTTTGTCACTTAAACATAAACATGTGTCGTTGTAGGGCACTTGCTGAAACAGCTTTGGATGTCATTCTCCACTGGAGGAGGGGACAGAATCCTGATTACCATCCTGAAATATGCAACAACAGCAACGGCAATACTTTGTTCTCAAGGCTTTGACAAAAAAAAAAGGCCCCACACCGTTAAATATTGCAGGATGAGCCAGAAGAAAAAGCCTGACCCAAAAATAAAATGAAAGAAATTTCTTGCAATGAACAAACTGAGATAGAACATCAGAAGCACCAATACCGACCAGATCTAGATAATTGATTCTCAGAGGTATCAGATACACGGAGACTTCCATAACCACGTCTTTTTGTAAAAATTTCAGATTTACCCTGCAGTTTAGGAGCAAACCATCTGAAAATGAAATGCTAAAATCTTGTGTTTCCCATCATACAATCAGACAGTGCAATTGCAGCTTTTGTATGTTTCGGATTTCTTTTGCCAACTTTGCTCAGTATTGAAACCACTGACTGTTTATATAAAGCTGTGTCATTTGTGAGCTTTGTCATTCCCATCCAAATAACTGGATTGATGAACATCTAAACTTGAACCTGCATCTGAAACTGGGGCAGTTAAAATATTCAACTTAAGGCTCTACCCAGAGTCACTTTTTTTGGTTTGGCAACTTTACATGACCTCCCAAAGTGATAGTATATGTTTTCTTTCTTTTCTTATTTTATTTTTTTTTTTTTGTTACCCTAATTTATGTTTGTTTGTTTAGGTGTTGTGCATTTGTAGTGTGATATTGTAACCAAGCTATAAGTGTGATTTGTGTGTTACAGTGTCACTTGAAAACCTATGAAAAATATTTGAATAATAATAAAAATGTCATTCATTCAACACAGAAGTAGTCACATAACATTAGAATTGGTAATGCTGTCACATGGCGGTCCATGGGTGTGGGTCCAGGTGCGTAGCAGCGGGGAGAGCAGAGCGCAGAAAGTCTGCTTGGGGACGCAGTGGATGATCTGGTCGTTAGCGGACTGGGGGTCAAAGACCAGGGGGCAGGCATAGCAGCGGCGTCAGGGACAGAAGACAGTTTGGACCAGGGGCAACAGACAGACAGGAGAACAGAGAGACAGGCAGAGGGTTGAACACTGGGAGACAGTCTGTAGGGTAACACTGGAGAGTACTGCATAGCCACTGACAATCTGGCCAAACATCCAACTCAGTCTGAGGCTTATATAGCTGAGGAGTGATTGCTGAATGCAGGGCAGGCGGGTGATTACAGATACCAGGCAGGTGTGTGATTGTGGACCAGGTTCAGGTGTGTGACTGCTAGAAGGTGGAGCAGGTGAGTGGCTCCGCCTCAGGAGAACAGTCACCACATGGTGGTGGTGGTAGTAATAAATGCTTTGATATAAAAAAGAAAAAAAAAAAAACAGATGTGAATGGCAGCAATTTCCACCTCTCATTTGTGTTTTAATCAGGACATGATAATGAAGGGAAAATAAGACAGGGTGCAGCGAGTCAAAGGGATAATTTAATCAACCTTCAAGCAGCTTCAGCCTGCGTTCAACTTAACACACAAACACAGTGCTGTGAGTCCATTCAGCCACTCACAATGCCAAACAAAAGACCTTTTCTGACGCTTTTGTTATTTTTATTTTTTATTTTTTAGCAAATTTTCTCTGGAGAAATTAGCTTTTCACATAAATTGAACAGAAGACAATGACATATCTACATTTATTTCAGTTTATATTGAAGGATCATAACATAATTACACAAAAACCTGTGCATTTGCACTTTTAATTTTCCTTTTAGTTTTAGTTTCAGGGTAATGCACAAGCACGTATCCCAAACTCAGAAGTCTGAAGCATTCAGAAGTTCTTTGATGATGCATATAATTTCTAAAATTATAAGAGCGAACAGAGCACTTTAAATAACCCGAGGCTCAGTATTTCATTGTAGGCCTGCCATTGTCTGGGCATAATGTATGTATGAGGTGCTTTGGCAGGACTAGAATACAAAATATTGGAATTCTTGAAACACAAAGGTCTTCTGTGAAAATCACAAGGGGACGGAGCAGTTGCAGACACACAGTGATGAGACTTCTAATAAGGGCTGTATGAAGTCAGCTCCTCTCTCTGCAGAGATGCTGAACGATAACACAAAGTGGCTTTGACACAAAATAAACATGCTCCACAAAGTCCAGTTAAAGCTGCAGCTGACCTGTTTGGATTTTCTGTCAATGTTGAAGAACTCCCAGTGGTAAAAGAAACTAAATACAGTTTTGATTTGGTACTTTGATTTTGTTTTGGACACATCTGACAGGTCTTTGTAACAAAAACCTAAAGTTAAAAATAACCTGATTTTCATTCATTGCTTGCTGGTTGCCTTCCAACTTTGGATAATCACAAGACAAACAGTGTTAAAGTGTCAAAACTATGTGTGGCGTTAAAGCTAATGCTTTTTTGGTGTGTGTCAACTCTGACAGCTCCAAAAAATCTTACTTTAAAGATTTTAAAAGGTAATCAAATAAGCCCCAACTTCCAGTAGTTAAATTAGATAGATGTGTATGTTCATGCAGCAGTGACTCTCACCTAGTAATAGGTCTTTTTCTCAAAGAGGAAATATTGTTTGTTAAATGCTCTTACTGGTGGCATTTTAAGTATATTTTATGTTCTTTTAATAATCGGTTCAATGCATGACTTTTTTTGATGAAGTGAGGGTGTCTATGCACACTGTGGTGCTGCCACTTTAACTTGTTTGGACCTAAGGTCGGCCACCCTTTGCACTTAGCTCTCAGAGCCCAGAAGCATTATGATAATCCAATTATTTCCAGAACTGCAACATGTGCCTTCCAGGCATTAAGGCAGCATCTCGCCCTGTGGTTTCTCTAGTCCTGCACATGGGGAGACTTTTGTGATCGTTCTTAAGAATGGGTATTATCATCACCTTTCCCAAACGCCGTCACCTGACTCTTTCTCTAACAGTCAGCCAACGGCTAGACCATTAGGGGAAAAAAATATGTTTTTTAGCAGGAGTCACTGCTGGAGAAGGTCTCTTACTATGTGCTTTCACAGATGCATTGCTAAAGGGGGATGATGCAGACCAAGGGCAACTGACAGCAAGTGGGCTATGGACAAGTCCTGCAACATTAGTCAGCATGGATGTGTTGTGAGAACAACGAGACTGTGGCCGTTCTCCATTAACCAGCAGGCAGAGGTCTGGGGCTGATTGTTTCCTGGCTCTTTTCATCACAACACCTGTGTTTTCCTCTCAAAGAGACGAAACGGCTATTAATTTTTCTAATAGCTTCTCATGACATGAAGCTATGGTGGTATGCTGAAATGCATCACCGAGAGCAACCACATTGGCTAGAACCAGAAATATCTCCAACCTCCACATGACAAATTAAGTTGTGTGTCCATATAACCCATCACGACACATATGGGCGTTTTGCAGCTCACAGTACAGAGTGGAGTGCTCTAAAATAACACACGCATCATTATATACACACAATTTGCAGTTAATCAAAAACTAATTAGCCTGCAAATCTACTGATCTCGTTTAAGGGGGAAAAAAACTAGTAAGGTGGTATAAAAATAGTTTAAAAAGTGCATAAATGTACTTTCTATTGATGTAGTTTAAAGGACGACTACTGGGGGATGCGTAAATATATGTAGTATGTGTAAATGCAGCAGAAAGCATTGAGCAGTTAGATGCTTCAAACGTGTATATTATCCTTCTATCGTGTTATACTTTGCATATGCTGCAGTGACATGTAATGTAGCATGTAATTACAACTTAGGACTGGCATAGAGAGGGCATTGTGCACCATCTATTCATAGCTGGAAGTCCTGCTGACAGAATTGCAGGAGTGTGATTGGCATCTATTCATTTCCTCTGAACTGGGAACGGGCTAAATCAGAGTCAATCATTGACCCTTTCAGACTGATACCAGGGACTGAATGATGCAGAGGATTAGCTGTCTCTGCCATCGCCTTGTTTACCTCCTGTGTTCGTAAGCCAGAAAATGGCTGCATAAATGGCACAAAACCATTAATCACTACATACAATTTTCTCTCCCACTGTAACCCCTTTTCCATGCAAAGGCTTTCATTTCCTGTTCAGTCTCTTGACAGAAATCCAATCAACAGTGGATCATAATTTATTCACACTTGGGGAGAGAATCCACTTCAAGTATATGAAGACATCTCATTATTTTAACAGACACACAAGTGAGACAAAGCCCACATTATTGTCTCAGTAGGTAACAGAGAGGGATTGTGTTTTCAACTTGATTGACAGAGGAATGGATAGGAGATATAATTAGTAGCTAAATATTCATTAGGGTTTTTTTTCTTTTTCTGATAAACAAAAAGTGTGAGCGCGCACGTGTGTGTGTGTGTGTGTGTGTGTGTGTGTGTGTGTGTGTGTGTGTGTGTGTGTGTGTGTGTGTGTGTGTTTGTCTTTGACTGACCTCAGAAAATAAGACGACAGTGATCAGCCGTAGGTGGTACACTACAGAAGTCTGGATTTGCAAAATTTAGATTATTATTGTTGTTTTAAATGTAAGGAAGGTGTTTACTGTGTTGGATGATCAACCCAGTGTTCATGACCATGGCTGTTAGCATATTATAGTGGTAATTATTATTGCTTTTCTTCCAGCTCGAGTATTGTTCAAAAAGATAATATACACATTTTGTTAACAGCATGGCAAGACCAGCTGGCTGTAAATAAAGTTGCAGCTTTAGGTCCATTGTGGATTTGATTGATTTCTATGATTAACTGTAAAAAATTTAAGTGTTCAAAAGCGCAAGTTAGTCCAAATATTTTGTTATTTATGTTGTTTTTGTTTTTGTCTATAAACACAAAGAGGTTTGGGAATTCAGGACTGGTTATTTCTGAGCAATAGCCTCGAGCACATTAATGAATGGATGGTTTGAAAGATTGCCTGCCAGGCAGCCAGTTATAATAGATGGGCGTGTAGGCTGTTGAATGATGCCAACAGCCTGATAAAAAGCTAAATCATTTGGCACATCTATTGTCTCATTATAGTTTTTTTTTATTGTTATTTATTATTTTTGCATGACCAGCCTGCTGCCATTAAATATTCTGGTCAATCTGTTCTTCTTATGCTTCGCTACAGTAGATTTTTCCATTGCATAAATGCACTTTGTGTGTGAATAAAGTACTGCTGCTGCTTTTGTTGATGGGCAGCAGTAGAGGGGAGACAGGAGCAGCGCTGTGCTGCATGGCGATTTTGGAGAATAATTGGGCAAAGTGAACTGCAGGTTGCTTCACTCACTCAGGTCCTCGGGTCAAACACATCACTGTGATTGAAGCCCTAATTGAAACTAAGGCCTTTGTTCAACATCTGCAGTAATGTTACATTTCTCCTGTGTCTGACTCTTTTTTGGACATTTTCAGATAGAATTGATCTTCATTCTCAATTTTAAACAGTAATTGGAATCAACAGTCTTTCAGAATCAAATATGAAGTTTCTTTGTGAAGACCTTCGGTAATAAGTACATTCATTGGAAAACTGTTCTGACTTTCCATTTCTTTTCATTCTCTTCACTCTGTTTTGTACACAGAATAGCAATAACTCCCCTGAATGTGTTTGATAAGTGCTTTTACTGCACCTCTCGAATCAAAAATAATCAACTGATGCATGAAATAAACAAAAGGCCGACAATGATATGGCTCTTTTTCACAGCAGTTACTACACAATGAAATACAGCAGACATAATCACGTGGATACATAAACCTTGCTCACCACAGATTAAACTCCAACATCTTATCATGAGTGAAGATATGGACACAGGTGTGTTAATGTGGGCTGTCCGCTAAACCTTCCTACAGTACGCAATAAAACTTTTTACTGTATCCAGAATGTTCACTGCCTGTATAATTATTCCAAGAAATATGGGTTGTAACCATTTTTATATTATATGGCTATAATAATAAAAAAGGAAACATACATTGAGAATAAAATGTATAATGTTCCACTTTCCTTTAATTGGGGAGTGACATATTTGGTTCCATAGTTTATGATATAATTCTGTTAATTGTAATCCACTTATCCAGTCACACCCAGATATTTGAAAGTTTTATGCTGCCAATTTATGCAGCATTGGGATATGTCTCATTGCACTGCCAACTATATAAGTATATTGTGCAATGTGCGGCAATGCCCCTGCAACTGAATTGTGTCCCTCCTTTGAGCTATGACACGGAGAGAAAGGAGACTGAAAACAGTTTAAACTCACACCTCTATTGATTTATCCTTTATTGCTTGAGATTTATGAATTATTGTAAATCTGATGGTGTCTCTCATAATACTGCCACAGGCTTTTTAAATCAAGCTGACAGGCTTATTATTGAGCTCCGGCGGGGGGAAGGCAGCGCGGCATTGGAGGAATGTACCATCCCTGATCCAGGAGGAGAAAATATTACCCAACACTCCCTGGTGGTGAGATGTTGTTGCAGCCGAACTACGTCCCTAAACAATTGCCATGGCACTCTCCATCCTTCATAGCAATGAAATAGCATCGGCCTAACAATAATGGAATGTAGAGCCACTCACACTGTAGATCAGTCCCACTGGCTTCGTTGATATTGCATGACTTATCTAACGCACTAATAAATATTACACCACTGTCACCTTTCACAGTATGTCATGCATGCGCAGGAATGTGCCTGATGATAATTCATATGGAATCAAGTAATGCATTAATAATGGATGCAAACCGTAAGGGAGTAGAAGTAAGTGGGGTTATGGGTGCTTTTTCTGCCTGCAAGATGGAAACAAACTGTAGATAACACTGCAGAAATGTCTCCTAAACAGCAGCCCTCTGCAGAGAAAAGAAATGGATTCACCATTTTTGGATGTTTTGGGATCTTTTACTGACTTTGAGGGTAAAAATGAGCAATTGAAGTCCAATTTTTGCTACTGTGTGTGTGTGTTTGTGTGTTGGGGGGGCATGGATGGGAGAGAATGAATGCTGTCAAAAAAAAAGCATCCAATCATCATCCATGTTTGCACAAGAAAAGAGTCTGAAAAGTGACTCTCTTACATAGCCCATCACGTTACACTTGAAAAAGCCCCATGCAATATAAGTGCTCGTCTTAACTCAGAAGAACAGCCTAAGCTGGATGCCTCATGAATAAAACTGTGGTCTTTAAAATGTCCTTCTCTCACTACTCTCTGTCCTTCCGCTCTGTATTTTTATGAAGTATTTTTAAAACTTCCATTACGCTGGAGTAGAGGGAATATGCCTTGGGTTCTAATGCACCAAATCTACCTGATACACAGTATCTCAGATTTATCTCTGGCACCAGGAAAAATGAAAATGTGTATTTTTGTGAGCTGCCACTCAGTTTTATCAGAATCAGTCAGCTGCCCTCACAACACTCCGCAATCTTTGCTGCCAGATAATATAATTTTTCCCCCTTTTTTTCAATTCTAATTTATGAGCTCAGACTGAGATTAAACAGATTCAAATTGTCCAAGATTCATATTCCAATTTAGGAAACAGCGCAGATAAGATAAAGCAGTATAAAGAGAACAACATTAAACAATTTGGACACAGCTGAGAGCCCTTATTCTTTCTCCCTTATTTTCCATCATGAATTTATAATGTCTAACATGGCAGAATCCAGTGCTGAAACATAAAATGGTTGCTCAGGTTCATTTGAAACCCTGACAGAAAAATGATGAATTCTTCCCGTTGGAAACATTTATCCGCTATGAGATAAGTGTGGCATTTTTTTGATTAATGCTCAGGTGTGCTCAGCTCTATTTTGTCAGTGTGTTGCACTGTGGCTTGAACTATTAGTAGATTAGCTTACAACTGTATATCTACACGGGGTCACTGTTGCATAGTCTCAATGACAGGCTACAAAGCTGTCAGGCAGAGATACTCAGCAGGCCTGTGTGCTTTCCTGTAAACGGATAAACAAGCATGCAAATCAATCATTTGTCATGCTGATATTATCACTGATGAGATTTCTCTCCTGGCTTTGTCATTTAATTTTACTGAAACATTTGTCGACTATCTGCCACGTGATGTACAAGCAATTTCATCTTGGTGTTTTGTAAAAATATTCATTTTTGAGTCTCAGCACTGGGATTTCATTGTTAAATGTTTGTATGAAACCTAATTTGTTGCCAGCCTTTCATTGCATTTTTTTCTTCTTTTTTTTGTTGGTGACACTGACAATTTGTCAGGCATTTAGACTGAAATATCTCACTTCTATAGGATAAATAGTCGTAAAGTGTTATATAAACATTCACAATCCCCAAATTATGAAGCCTACTGACTCTGCTCTTCTGACTTCCCATATGGTGCCACAATAAGGTTTAGATGGTTGGCCAACTGAAAAAATAATTTCTTGTCTCCAAACTAATTTTTAGCATTTAATGTTTCTGCATATCACAGAAAAAAACAGAATCTACTGGGATTATTTAACCATAAATATGTTGAAAATGAATGAATGAACACATGGCGACCACAGCATTCAACATGCTGCAAACA
>JAOWBC010000002.1:10475515-10510106 GCA_028566105.1 Hypoplectrus providencianus
CCAAGCCATCTGTGATAAGACTGTCACTCAGCATTTACACCTCTAAAAGAGGATTTACATTATTAGGTGAAACAATCAGTGGTGTGAATGTAGTGTATGATGATTGCATGATTTATTTAGCTTATTTAAATAGTATTAAAATGCCCTTGAATGGAAGTGGTTGGGTGGATGAGGGGTCTGAACAACCAAAAGAAATAACAATAGAAATTAATCTGGTTTATTTCCTATGTGGTCCTTGTAGCTAGGAAATTGTTTCCTGATTACAGGCATTGTGGGTTTGGTGACAACAGCCTGTTTGAGGCAGCAAAGGCCACAGTTTAGCAGTTCACATCCCCAGGGGTTAGTGTAATTGTAGATGGTTACAGTTGAATACATTGCACTCATAGACTGACACCCTTTGTATAAAGTGACAATCAATCTAATTGGCTGCCAAATGCTGGGAAGCCTCCTCCCCAGAGTCTTATGAGTAGTGTGTAAAGTGAGGAAGTTCATGCTGAAACACACCATGTAAAGCCAACTCAAGGCACTCAGTATTTATCCCAGAGCAGCTGTGGTTTTTAGGCTGTACAATAAGCCAATATGGGTGACATCTACCCATATTAATCTAAATGATTGTCACAAATTATTATAATGATGCTTTGCCCACACTATCTGCATTAAATTAGAGCATCATGTAGAAAAGTGTGCAAAGTTAAAACACAGCCAATCACATTTAGTGATAAATGTCAGCGATTTTTTGCAACATTAAATTAATTATGGTATGTTGACAGGAGAAGTTCAGCTCCTGTAAGTTGACTTTGGAATGACGAGTACTTTCAATTCATAATGAGTTATTATACACGGTGCAGAGCTATTTAGCATACAGTTTTAATTTTACATTTGCATTGCTAAAAGATTCAACAAAGATGAGTGTACACATCTGGACAGCTGTTTACACAAGCTGGTGGAAAAATGCTTCTCGAGCTGAAAAAGAATGAAAAATAAACAAAATCTGGATGTCTCATACTGTTATGTGACCGAGTGTTCTCTGAGGAGCAGAACAAATGCATGCTCAAAAATAGCAGCATGTAGGAGAGAACCGGGGCGAAAGTAACACTTTTTATTCCGAGGCCATTTTACAAACAAGCATGTGACAACCACAACACTGAATTTTGAATGCTGGAATACAATGTCATTCATTTATATGCCAAACTAAGGATGGTGAAATTAGTAGGTCTGCTTAAGTGAAAACACACAAATTACTGGACAGATTGACGCTAAGGCACCATCAATTCGAGCATATGATGCAACAGGCTTTCAGTTAACAGTTATGGAAATGTATCGGCTGCAACATCATTCACTAAGAGTACATTAAGTTTTATAAAAATGTGCAAAATTTGGCTCAGGGCAGACAATTTTCATCAACATTTACACAGTCTTGCTTAAAAAGGTCAGTAAAACTGACTGGATCAATCTATTTGTTGGAATATCATTAGCAATATGGCTACTGCTAGCCTCCTTATTTAATTTATAACATAGCAAAGCCTTCATTTTCTCCAACACTGACAAACAAAGCACCCGTTTGTATCAGTTTGGAATGTATCAGGGACCGTCTGTCACTCTCTGCCTAACTAAAACTCAACTTTTGAGTTCACAGGAAAAAGTAAACTTCAGATAATAAAACCACGTTGCAATGGTTGGTATAAAAGGACAGGGTTGGGCTTAGAAACAGCCACTACTGCCTTTAACGTCCAGACACACTTTTGTAGGTTAACTTAAGATAAGACTGACAAGATACAAACACTGAGTGGTCTGGGTCAAAGTCTGGGGTGTTTTGGAGACATCCAGTGCATCTCCTACAGCGGCATTGGTATATCAGCATTAGACTCCAAGGTTGTGTCTTAATTTCGTAGCCAATACATTGTGCAATCAACATTAAACTCATGATGATAATTGTCTTTTGTTACTTTTGGAGGCAATCTTACAGCTTTATTGATCGCCCAGAGGCACAGAGTTAAAGGGGAGACATGTGGGAAACAGCTCCCAGCCAGACTCTAAGGGCCATCTGCTCTCAAGAACTGAGCCTCCACAGCAAGTGCTTCGCCAGGTGTGCCACCGGGACACTCCAGCTTTTGTTGTGTAGTATGAAGCTAAAGCACATGAAGGAAAGAATTAGCTTAGCATAGCATAAAGAAGGCAAGCAGGGGGAAAAGGCTAGCTTGAATATATGGTATATCACTGGAAAATTCAATATGGTGAATACTTTTTGAAGGCGCCCACATCTCCCATGCACACCGTTCATTCATTCATATATTCATTAATACACATATAACTTTGTCACATATTACACTATAAAATCCTATTGCATTTGACTCATATGCCAAATTGTCCCTCCAGGCCTCCTCTCCACTTCAAGTCTATTTGCATGTCTAAAGCAGCAGAGTCATTAAGAGGCAACCAACCACAGCGACACAGTCTCAGTGCTCAGTGCCTCCCTGGAGCTGCTGAAGCATCGTCAGCCTTTGGAGAAAGCGAATCAGAGAGTCTCTACAGGTCCCCTATGGGAGGAGAAGAGAGCTCTTATTCTAACTCGGTGGAAAATGCCAGCACCCACAGGGGCACCGTTACACACAGCTGGGATAATAAGTATCACGGGGAGACCCGTGATCCACCAGCAAACTGAGACCAGAGCATGGATTTCTTCCCTATTCACCGTTGCCACCAAGCTGACTCATCCCAAAAAGCCAATGAATCTCTTTCCCCTTGCTTTCGAAGGGCTATTTGAATGTCTGAATCAGTGTGCCATGTAATACAGGATGTGGTTTATAGGACCACAGGGGGAAGTGGATGGGGTGAAACAGTGTGGGGCCATCAGATGCATTCTCTGGAAGGCAGGCTTGAATTGAAACACTTAGGCCTGCGAACCACACGGCACACAGACTACATAAAGCCTCCAGTTAGAATTCATTACGCTTTTTGTTCTTTTTCTCAGCCACTTTACATAGACAGTCTCCCTGTTCGTTTCATAGATTTAAAGTTATCATAATCCTCACTGTCTGGTTGTATCATATTGGATATTCTGTATCTATAAATTATAAGTTAAAATCAAACCCGAATTTAGTCTTGTGTCCATACGTTTACCTCAAATATTACCTGACATATATGGGATGGTGTGTACCTTTGGGATGATGAATTAAACTTGAAGTCTTCAGAATCAAACTACAAAAAATATTGAATACTTTATTTAATGTTATTCTTAGTCTCTTTAGTTGTACATTCTGTCTATATAGTCAGTAGGATGAATTATAAAGCTGAATCATTAGAAATTAAATTTAAAAAACAATATTTCATCATCCCTTTTCTTTCATTTCCCTTCTGGTGATATCTAGATGTACCATCCATTCCAATGTATGGATAGTTTTTTTTTTTTAAATACATCCTGAGTGTAAACCTATCAAATATCATCTTGTGTTTATTCCAAACACAGTTTCTTAAACACAAATAATGCACTTAATATGATTTATAGATTAATAATTCCTTAATAAACTTTTCCTCCTTTAATCACAGTCAGCCATGTTTGCTGAAAAGGGGAAAGTGGGTCTACTGTAGTCCACTTTAGATGATGTGGAAGACTGTGATTGGTCTATTCACATCCAATCAAACATATTTGTGCATTTTATGAAGTCAGGGGACAGTGAATATAGAGCTAGTTCTTCGAAAAGTCATGTGTGGAATTTACAGGGATCTAAAGAGTTAAGAAACATATTCTTATATCATGTACAGGAGTATGTGTGAACGAATAAAGATGATTTAATTGCTAACACAGTCATCATAGTAAGAAGATTGAATATCTTTAGCAGACTTTTTTTTTTTAAGTAGTGTGTGTGGATCAGCCATTGACATGAAGTCCCATTGTTACAGCCAAATCAGCACGGGATTGCAGGAGCTCAAGCCAAGGATTACATTCGTCACAGTAAAATTGTACTACTAGTGTTAATTTAAAGGCACGAACAGAAGCACACTTAGCAAGTGAGAGGCATAACTGCATTGTGAATTCACTTCTAGAGACATTAACACAAAGCCTGTTTTATTAAGCGTAACCCGTATTTCCATGGAAAAGAAAAGTGTATGCCTCACTAACACAAAAGCGTTGGGTCGCCGGAGGCCCACCTACTATCTGTTTCCTCTCTCCTTTTCCTGCTCTAGCTCACTCTGCTTTCTCCCTCTCCAGCATTCACTTTAATAAGTTAGCGTGAATAGCTGTGACCGAATATAATGCCTGGGACCTGCTAGCAGACTTTAAATGCAGCCCTAATGGCTAAAGCTTTCTAACATGCGGTACAGACTCAGCTGCCGTGAGTGTGTTTCTGCATGAACATGGAGGTGGTGGAAGGCAGGAGGCAAGGGGATGAAGAGCTCCCTTTTCCATTAGCTGATTGAATTGAAACCCAGTCCTGTGGGCTGGGAATTGTTCTCCTCACATCAAATGCAACTGAGATGTAAACACCTCTGTTAGTGGGTTCAAAAAATGTCATATGAAAGCTTTGTCCCACCCACAAGGTTACACCGCCGCCCCGCAGTGACACACAGGTAGTCTGTTTATAGACATGGTTGCTCTAGTACATTTCTCAGGACCGGTGTTGTTTTATATCATCCACCCCGTGTTTTTCGTGAGCCAGAGTGAAGGCCTAATGGACCATGGCGTGCTGGAGTAGCTGGCCGGCTGTCTTAGACAACACATCTCACATTAGGATCCAACATTTACCCAAGTGCAATGTCAGATTTAATAAATGATATATATACTTGTTCTGGCTCCTTTGCAGAGAGTGGTGTGAGAAGAGGGAGGAAGATGAGAGGTTTTATGAACCATAAGTGTTCCTTTTCTTTGTAACCAGGTCATCGGCCATGATGTTTCTGCACAGAGAGTTGAGGGAGGGGATGTGGGAAGGAGAGGACAGGTGCATGGTTAAGCGCACAATGTAGTACAGGATGAAAAATGCATGTTTTTATCGCGGCAAAACATGCCTGTTTTTGGACAGAGACATGCACTGTGAGAAAGACAGGCATTTTACAAACCACAAAGCCTTGTTTGGTGTCATTAACAGTTTCCTTATCTGACACAAAATGCATCTGTTTGTGGGGGAGGCTTCATGATTTGAAGGGGAAACCAGGCCTTGTTAGAGCGAGGTGGGAAACGCGGCCCACACGCGCGACTTGATGAAGTGAGATACAGATTTTAAATGAGAGAGGAGCCGTCAGCGTTAGAGGAGCTTAAGAGGAATGCAAACAACCATGTGAAAACGTAATGAAAATATTCCTTCCACATCTCTGTATCCAGTCAAGGAGAAAAGTTAACAGTGTAACCTTAGTTTGCCCTGCGTTCGCCTGCTAAATGTTCAGCTGACACGGTAATTATGCACTTTGCGCGTGTTACCAGGAGTTTGACAAACCCCCGCTTGCCACAGGTTTTGTTGTTATTGCAGCTTTGCCAGCATCTGCATTTCAAACACCTGCCACCTTTCCCAGATAACCAACCCCCGCATGATCCCTGTCAGTGGCACTGGCTGCTCTGCCTATTAAGTGGCTTAATATTTAGTCTAATGATAGAGATCATTCACATTTTTTAAGCCTTTAGATTTTCTAGGATAAGGAAAATAATTAATGGAGTGTAGCTGACAGGAGATCACTAACATACTGCTCTTTGGATAGAGTTTTAGTTACAGAGGTTGAATGTCATGAAGACCGAGCTTGATGCTGAATTTGTTTGACAAATGTTACCAGAGAGCGGGCTTGCTATTTGCAACCCCCGAATCTTATTCAGGGGAGAGGAAGCCCAGGATATGCCCATGCATTAATGAGCATATATTTGATATATTTAGGACATGTTCTTGATGTTGAGCTGCAGCCCTGTTTGCACAATCCACATCTGAGCTGTCTCAGACATTTAAAGTCTCTATCTAAATTGTCAGCTTCTCTTCACGTCCATCTCCTTCTCTGCGATTCGTGGGGACTTAATGAGGGGAATCAACATGGGAGGATGGTGGGTTTTAACTCAGTTCATGTCACGTCACCATGTTGAAAAGCCTTTCATTTATTTTACATGATATGTACATAAATTAGATGATGTTCCATACCTGCACTGAAAACAAGTTCTGAATATTGATCAGTGTATATCATGACTTTGTAATAAGTTAGCCTTGAAATTTTTTTTTTAAAGGAACAGTTCACTCCTAAATTAGAAAAAAAATGTTTCCTGTTGCCTGTAATGCTATTTATTAAGAAGGCTTTTGTTTGAGTTTGGGATATTGGCATAGCGATGCCTATCTCCCATCAATATACTCAACCTATGTTGTTTATGGAACTATCTGTAACTATTTTCTTTTTAGTACACTTCCTATAAAACTGCTGACAACAAGGTCAGTCGATTATCTCAACAAACAAGTCATGATTTCTGGGACGAGACATTGCTGTCCAGCTTAAAATGTTTGGGTGCCACAAGCCAATTGATATTGATCCATTATTTTAGGAGAAGGCCCACTCACACCAAACAATCTAGATTGATAAATAGCACTGCAGGTAAACAGGGGGGGTGGGGGTTACTTTGGAAGTAAACTGTTCTATCCCCATCCTTTTAGTCCTGCAAAAATAGTTCAATAAATATTATGAATTCATGCTCAACTTTAAATTAATCTTTAATAAGGCTTTTTCAGTTGGATTGACCTTCATTATGGGTCAAGTATGAAGCAGATTGAGCTGTGTCATTTGTAATATTTTGTGTTGGCAAATTTTTCTGAGTTGCCTTGGGGACTGACAGGCATTTGAAGAACAAGAGCTTCTGTATAATATGAGGTTTTATTCATTACCAGGATAAAGGCTGTATGACACGTAGTTACATTTCAAGAAGCCATACGGTGAAAGTTAGAAAGATGCATATGGAAATAAATAATTAGGCCCTGCTCTTTGGGTCGAACTTAGTCATCTAAGCCTGGACTGAACGTAGTCAGGCAGTGGCCCCTATGGGCTACCATCTGTAAAACAAAGCTGGGGCTGCTGTGCAAAGCCATACTGTATTTGGCTGTTGTTGTATGTGCTGACAAGTCTGACTCCCTCTTTGCGTTGCACGGTAGAATACAAATTGGTTTCTGTCCGCTGTGCTGCAGATAATGAGTGACTCAGGGAAACATGCTGCAGGTCATGTGTGAAGACACTGTGGCGCACGTACGCACACACAGTCACACACACACACATCCATGGCCAGGCGCATAATAACAAACATAAACACACATTTGACAGATGGAGCCTACCTCCAGCTGCTCCTGTAGGAACCTGGCTGAATACTGACCACTTAGTTGCTCGTTTGACTTCATATTAGCCTTTCACTCTTGCAGGAGCAGTTGGAGAGAAACGCAGTCGGAGTTGTGCTCGGATCGTGGCATGTGAGCGTTGTTGTGTCTGTGGGTGACGGAGGGGGGACGGGGGGCGCTCTGCTCTGCTCTGCTCGGCTCTGCTCAGTGCAGGACGCAGGAGACAGTCGCTCTCCAAGGTGCTGAAAGTCGGAGCGCTTCCCTCCTCAGTCTCGCCTGCTGACGATGAACGCGACCTCTGCCGAAAAAATCAAACAATGACTGGCTTCAATTGGTTTAATTCCTCATTCACTCCAACTTCTACCCATCTGGATTTTTTTTTTCCCCCATGCAACCAATGGATGTACACATGCACGCAACAAGACTGACTGCAGCTTTCTAACATTCACCTGCGTCGTTGGGAAATATTGAATTGACTCCGGATTCTCAGGGAACGCTACAGAGGATTTTTCTAGCTGTTTTTTTTTTCTGTCTCTCTCTCTCTCTCTCCGTACCGCATGCCTCTGGACGTGAACTATTTGTCTCAAAAAAGGTGAGTCCGATGAGGATAATCATGAAGCAGACCTACTTTTACGCGGATACCGTTTTCTTTCCACTGGAAAGGGGGAATCATATCTCCCAAGGGCTGCTGTTTAATTGCTTTTAAACCCATCATCACGACCGGGAGGGAGGATTATAGTGTCTTGTGGAGTCTGGTGATTTTTTTTTTTTTTTTTACCCTGTGGATAAAGTGAAGTTTCCAATACGCTATAGGCGACTGTCTTTAATCTGCTCTATGTGCTGGGCTTCACACTAAGTGGATATCAAGCTATTTCAACGCGGTGAGTTTGCCCTGTCGTGTAATATACATCCTTGTTGTCACTGGCATTTCGATTGATCTGTCAAGACACGCAGCACTTAGAAAGCAAACGATTCCAAGCCAAAGGGGGGTATTTCTTTTTCTGCTATAGATACTGCCTAACTGTATGGATTCTGCTCTGTGGTGTTCCCCCCGTTTGAAGGAGTGCTGCATTTTTGGGTTAAATCATTGCGCATTTATTTCCGGACATTTGCATGTTACATGGGTGATTTAGTTAGAACAGGTAACTGTATAAGTCCAGAGCTGGAGCAGTAATTAGTATAATGATTGAGCTCCAATGAGAAATAGACCAAAGCTACCTGTTGTCTCTGTGTCCTGATAGAGTTTGGGATTTCACACCGATATGTTGCTGTTTTATTGAATATTAAGCCTGAGGAGCCCCCTCCACCCACTTCACATAGTGCATGTTATAACCTCTTCCTTGAAGGTTCACCCATTGTTGAGGTTTTGCACAAAGAGACTAATTCTCTGAATCTAAACACCCCCCCACGCCACCACCGCCACCTCTTCCACCTCCACCTCCACCACACCGGCGCACATACAGTCTGCACGCTTCTTTGTGTCATTTTCCTCTCAGAGATAATGGCATCAGCCTGTTGAGTGAGCTGCATCAGGGAGCCCCATTTGTCTCTGGAGATAGAATATCAGGCCTAATTAAAGAAACTCCAATGATCCCTCTAATGGCAGCAGTACACAATATGCAGCGGCCTATTAGGCAGGAATGAAAAGTATATGCAATGTGAGGTTTACTATGAGGATGTGCAAAACAGCAGCGGTGGAATCACCAGCCATCACACCATCTCTTATTTTCTTCCACTGCAGCCCGTTTTCTCAAGTGATGATGATGAGGATGAGGATGATGATGATGATGGTAATGAAGCTCAGGACGGATCCGGAGAGGATACCGGGAGCCTAGGGATGACATCCACACAATCTTGTTGAATGTGGATATCGATGCCGCGGCGAAGGATGGGCCCTCTCCTCTCGACCGCCTTCATCCTCCTGCTGGCCCTGAGCTCCGGGTCTCCGGCCTCGGTGGGTAACCCCGAGGATTACACCGCGGACGAGGCGGAGCGGACCGCCAGCGAGAACATCGTCTTCGATGACTACCGGGGGAAAGGGTGCGTGGACGACAGCGGCTTCGTCTACAAACTCGGGGAGCGCTTCTACCCGGGACACTCGAACTGTCCGTGCGTGTGCACGGAGGACGGGCCTGTGTGCGACCAGCCCGAGTGCCCCAAACTGCACCCCAAGTGCACCAAAGTGGAGCACAATGGATGCTGCCCCGAGTGCAAGGAGGTTAAAAACTTTTGCGAGTACCGGGGGAAAACGTATAAAATACTGGAAGAATTCAAGGTAAGATCCAACTTGGAACTTTTTAAGTATTTGTTCTAACTTAGCATGCATCAGATTTACCCAAACCAAAGTCATGGCAAAATTCTAGCACTTTAAAGTTGCCATCAACATTTCTAATATGGTTCTGTCTGAAACAGTCAGAGGATGATTTGTAACTTTTGAAAAATACTGTTCCCAATCTAATTATTGGTATTGGATGATATTTGACATGTGCCTTTTAGTAAAATGATTTCTTCAAGGGCTAAAGAGCCCAACTGATGCTCATGAGTTGGTTCCATCTTGCCAGGTTGATTCAGCCAGCCCCAGTCACAGTCTGGATGCCACTAAGGCAACCCTCCTACATGGCAGCCTGTCTGGATTGTTGTAAATTCCACATACAATAACATAAAAACCAAAACTAAGCTAGAGTATTAGACGCCAATCTAATCAAACATGAAACAAAAGCTATAAAACGTCATGATGGTGTCATTTTATCAGCTATGCACTATGTCTCATGAAGAGACAGAGAAATAAGTGCAGTCGACCAATCACCCACACATTGCTTCTGCTCTTGCAACTTGTTGACAGCAGTCGCCTTGTATGATATTTAATGTTCAAAGATTGAAAAACACGGCTCAACAGAGGCAGTGACCTGTGTTGGGGGTTGGATTGGTGACGTTTCCCGTTAGTGTGAGTATATATCTTGGCAGACTGTTAACTTGTCGTGAAAATGTGTTTATTGGCCAAGGGCACAAACATGGCCGCCTCCCAGAGTGATGTCATCCAACCCCTCCCTGCACCATCAACTGAACGTTCACCCGGCATCACTGAACTGACAGATGCTATAAGAGTATTTAATGCGTTGATTTGTGGACACTGAGTCATTGCTGGCAGTTTCCCTGTGTCTCCTGTTCCTGTCCATCACACCAGTGTCTCGGCGGTTGTTATAGAGCATGACAGTACTGCCTGATTAAAATAACACCATTAGCATGACAACTAAGGTCTGTGTTTAAACTGTTGCTGCCCATGAGGAAACCTTCTCATTCAAATTCCTCTCAGGTGCATTGGGGCTGGAAGTGATTGAAATATAATGTGACACAATGCAGTCCAAACAATAGTATAGCCCTTTTGTTAATCAGGTCATGTCTGTGCAAATGTATTAGTAACAGGGTAGTCCATTATAGTTGTGCTGCTTTAAACTTTAAACTTCAACTGGAAAAAAAAAAAAAAAAAGATTTTGATTTACTGTCTTCTTATGATTCAGGGTGGAGACCTTGGTTTTACACATCTTATACATCAGATTTTTCCTTCTCTTGATTTAATAACATGTTATGACAGTGATAAAAACCTACATCAGTGAGGCCAGCATCAGTCAATAACCTGGCAGTAGGATGTTCCTCTTGATTTTTCTCAAAAATAGATTATTTCCGACATCCAATTTCCAGAAACAGTTTTACAGGGTTTGTTTTTCCACATACAGCTACTTCGTTTTCCTAGAAATGTATTAACAAAGCAACAACAGTTCTGTGACTAATACATTATCCCAATCAGGTGTATGAAGGATTTGTGTCCATGCGTCAGTGGAGAAGAGCACTTTTCAATCATCTATTTTGTGCAGCTGACTCTAAATGGTAGGCACTCCAAAACTTAATGAATACTTGAATCTAAGCCTTAAAAGGCATCGGCAACATTAAGTAGCATTGTCAGTGGTAGATCGGCAGACTGTTCAGCAGGATTTGTAACCATTATGGCTGTACCAGAGATCATGGAGGTGTCTATTCAAATGAAGCTGATATAGTGTTCAGAAAACCTCTCATTCGTACATGTCTACAACTATTTAATAGCCTGATTCTAAGATGTGAAATATTTCATGCTTTCAGCCTCATAAAAAAGGAAAGGAAAAAGCATTTGCTACAGTGTACTGTAAGAGTACATTGAGTGGTATGATTAGTTAAAGTGTTATTATTTGCTTTTAATTTTTTTGGTCTTTTGCAGGCAGTCCAACAAGTTGTTTACACAGCACTGACATATTATCACCTTGTTGTTGCTGTGAACGTGTTAGTGAATAGTAGCCTATTTACAGATCCAGCAGACAAAGAGTAGCATTATTTCTGAGTCGTGTTTCTGGTCACCTGGTGGATTTAAGCTCAATATTCACTCTTTTTGCTTGGTTTTTGGTCTCTACCAACCCTGGGGGAAATATTTGGCTTGGTTATTCAATGCTTCACTATGTTCACAAGCTAGTTGCTAAGTCTGTCTTTTGTTTGGTGCTGAGCAGGTAGCATATAGCTGATCAAAGGGAGCTTTTTGGATATAAGCTCTTCTGAAAACATTAAAGTTGAAAGAAACCACAAGTTGAAAGATGCTTGCAGACCTGCAGAGTCTGTGATCATTCTCTGTGGATGTGTCACCTTAAGCAACCCTTTCATATCACACACAGATATCTGACCCAATATAAATATAAATAAAATATTCTTTAGTCGCTTCAAAGTTAGGGAAAGATTATAATAATGGTTAGATAACTAAATTGCAAAGGTAACGACTAGTATCAGATGAAGATGAAGGGGCTTGTAATATTTATTTTGAAGGCACATGCTAGTTCATGTCAGTTTAACATTAAATAACGGGCTGAATTTGCATATAGACATCATTTGCAGTATTGAACATTTACATAAACAGGTTTTTGTTTTTTTTTGTTTTTCTGAAAAACTCATTGCAGTTTACCTGTCATGCAAGGCATCTGTTTGGTAAGATGATTTTTTTTTTTTTTTAAGTCTACATAATAACTTCAAGGTAAAGTAACGAAATCTCTGCTGGGACATGTTGGAACATGTTGCACCTGTAAATATTAGCTTGTCTTGTCACTGAGACAAATTGATACAGGCAGGGGGGTTTCACCGTGAGTCAAACCAGAAAAAAATTAAGACAAGCATCATTATTAATCATTCTGCTACAGTTTATCTGTGGAAAATGGAACAAAACTAATAGAAAACAACAGTGGGTGGGAATTGTCAATCAGGTATTCGGGTAAACTCTTTATAGTTGCTTGGTTGGATGGAACCATCTAGAAATGTATTTATTATCTGATATCCTAGAATAAATAGCTCCAAACTGCAAAGTTATGAATCAGAAGAGAAAAACAATGCATTTTCACTCCTGCCGCCATTCTCGTCAACCTAGGTGTCCACACCGGACACCGCAGTGCCACAGAACAGACTTGCAGCTATCTTTTTTAGGGTGTCTAGTCTATTTTTACAAGGGCCTTGATCAGAGTTCTCAGCGAAGCTTGGTGGAAATTAGCCAGCTAAATATCTGACTCATGTTGTGCCTATGGGTTTTTGTTTGGTTTTGTTGGGGCAAAAATAGCTGACTGAAATTGGGTTAATTGGCACCATGTGACCACTAGCAGAGGGAAAAGTGTTGGCCAGCACTGTCAGCACTGGAAATTATTTCTGATGTTTCTACCTTTAATTTCCCATTGTCAAACAGGATTTTAATTCTGTAGGGCCCAGTCACTCAACATATAACAATTAAAGATATGCAATGGCATGATCATTTCTATTTATTATTGTAATCATTACTGTAAATTGTACACTCTTGGGTTTAAAATTGGTAATTGGACAAAACAAGTAATTTAAAAGGGAAAAAAGTAGTAATAGTACATTATTCACTAACCAATAATTTACTTAGGCATTTATAATAAAAAATAATTGGAATTTGTGGCCCGAGGTCACATGAGCAAGCCAGTGGCGTAGCGTTGCTGTTAATAAGGGGTGTGTTGGATTAGCCCATTTTAAAACCTATGTACTTAATCTGTACTGATTGGTGTGTTTGCACGTCAGACGGCATCAGACTCAGTCTTGCATTGGGATGCATGCCCACAGATTTTATAAGAGCCGTTGTGAGTGCATAAGCCTCGCAGTTTGATGTGAGATCAAGTCCATCAATGGAGCAGCTCACTCTCATGCTAACCTTGCTAACTCAAGGGCCTAGAGAGGGAAGGACGTGTCTTTGTTCTGGAGGGTAAAATAAAAAAAAAAAACATGAATTTGTTCCTATTGATGATCTCAGTGAAAGTTACATAACAAATAAGGAGAGAGGAAATGTGTGGGGATTCAACTGTCAGCTCTAAGACCACACAAGTGACTCTAATGTCTTAGTCCTCATCCTGTGTGAAGGTTGGGTCTCTTCAGTAAGAATATGAAAGCTCTGGAACCCTGCAGTGTTCAAGGAAATCAAAGGTCGTCAGTATCTGGTATACTGAGCCCTGTTTAGAGATGCCGACAGGTTAACCTTTGGTGTGGGCCTCATTGGCATTTCCTTTGCAGAGCCCGTGCTACATTGTGCAGACGTTTGCATTTATATTCAGTAGCAGATAATGGAGAGGAAATGCAGAGACACAGCATCTCAGAATAATAACAGGAGGGATGTGGTCATTGTGGAGCTTCGGGGAGGCTCAAAGGATTAAAGGGAGAGTCCACATAAAAATGAACATCACATATTTCTGCCTGTAGAGTTAGAAAGAGGCATCGCTGTCAAGTTTCTTTTTAGATGTGTTCTTTGGTGCTATGAGCGTTTAAAGCATTACACGATATCTAAAAATATAAAAAGCAACACAGATAAGAGGAAAAAATATGTATTTAGGGGGTGATCTGTTCCTTCCTGTTTGAATTTGTAATTGACAGAGATATAATTACTTTGGCATTAACCAACACTTTTTAATTTTCCAGTTCCATTATTGCTGACAGAATAGGGCAGTCATTTAGTCCCATGTAAGTAGAGTATGCAGTCATTTTCATGCAAGTGGTATTGGGCGTTCATTCAACATAAAGCAGCTGACTGCAGTGCAACGTCAGCCTGTCATTTGTTGGATCTAATGCTGGTACAACTCATGCATCAGCAACCTGACAATTAAGTCTAAAATAGATTTCCCAGTAACTCATCCACTTAAGAGTCTTCTCCTGGCAGCATTGCATTTAATACAATGTAGCTTTTTGTAAGCGCAGATTTACTACCAGTGGGTGTATTTTCTTTTGTTTTGTTGCCCTGTCAGAGAGTCATGCCACTCAACCTTAGTAGGTGTTTCACCTACAGGGTTCCCCATCAGATGAAGAAGGGACCAGCCCGCCCAGCATGGCTGCCGGCGTCCCTCTGGCCCCAGCGCAGCTGCAATCAAGAACCAGGAAATATAGGGTGAGTTCAGATCCCAGATCGTCAGGCTAGGGCTGGGATGTGAACTCAAATGTGAACAATCCCGTCCATGCTTCCTGCGATCCCCCTGCGGAAGGGATGCAGAGTTGAAAAAGGAGGGGGGGGTGGTCAACATTTTCAGTGACAAAGGTACACACAGTAGATTGTAACCATAAATTATTTCTCACTGAGGGGAAAGTATAATCGTAATTGACTAATTTATAAGTATTATCACTGCTAAAGCCTCAAAGGGATAGTTTAGATTTATTGAAGTGTGGTTGAATGAGGCACTTATCAATATTCAGTGAATTAACTCCCGTCAGCACGCACCAGTCTGCAGAAGCGGGCAGGAGTACCAGCACAGAAGCTAGGCCTGTTCCACTTAGGACAGTGAAAGCAGCAGAATACATTTTTTGCCACTTTAAAAACTGAAATCAATATCATTTGTGCTATATAAAGAATGTCTTTGCACCTGTGCCTGATCATCAGTCAGCCTCTTTTCAGTGTAAGTTTGGGGATTTAAAGCAACCAGTTTCCATTGCCAGAAAACAGTGTTTTGCCTTCAGTACACTGGTTTTGTCTTCTGCTACTTGGATCATTTAGCTTGCTTGTGCCATTTTGTGGCTTGATTGATTTAAAGTGTTAATTGAAATTCTGAAACTTACCACGATAGCACAAACAAACTAAACAATCTAGGCAGCTTTAGACCTTGTGTGTTCTGCAAGGGCAAATTGTTCTCTTTAGCACTGAAGTCTTGTGGGTTTGATGAGACTATAGAAATGCTTCAGTCCCCCCTGTGTAAAGTTAAATCAGACAGGGTAACGTAAAGCAGTGAAAATTTTCTTAAAATATTGCACACTTAAACCAATACTGATTGGTTTTTCTTAGGGAGCCATCTTATAGGTAGCTTGAACATGTTTTGCATCCGTCCCGGTCCACGGCAGTAGACTGCTTAGCTTCCACACCCTCCTGCCCACATCTCCCAGCAGGGGGCATGCTGACAACAACCTGCAGGCTGTTATACGCAAATGACTGACTTTGAATATTAAGTACCTCATACAACCCCACTTCAAAAATACAATCTATGCCTTTAATACTTAGTATCTACCTAGCTTTCCTTAAAGACAGGTTCTAATCAGTCTAGAGTACTGCAGTTAAGAAATACTCCTGAATTGGGCTGAAATATTATGGCAACTGTATTATCAGAGAAAGGCATATTGCCTTTTAAAATTCAGCACCTTCAATAGATGCAAATTATGGAAAATACTTGTTTTTATTTGTCTGTTTCTGGTTAGTTGTATTTGTACTTTTAATATCACAAAAGTCTTTGTAGAACTAAATGTACCGTCATTTTAGAAACACACACACACAAACAATCGCAGCTATGAATTTAAAACAGCAGATACACACCTTGATCTGCCTACACATCACACACAACAGTAATTAGTGACTCTGCTTTTCTGCACCGACACCTAAGAGACAAAACAGCCATAAAAGCTGTAAAAATGAATGCTCAAATTGGTTTTCCTATCCAATTTGCCAGAGGCAACTAGGGCCCTAATTAGAAGGAATTAATAAGTGAAAACAATTAGGGCACAAATAATTTTCAAACAAGTTTTTATCTGGTTTGAACTTTCCTGCACTTAAAGTACCCCTGCACAATTATCAAGGGGGTTTGTAGCATCGCTCTCCCCTCATCCGCCAGCCCTCCTCTCTCTCTCTGTATTCCCTGACCACCGCTGAAATACTGTTTTGACTTGGACAACAGCAGCATGCAGCTTGACTGTCAACCCATTCCCGTCACTCCTATTAACCGCATGGCTGAGATTCCTGTGACCCTGTTGTCCAGCCTCACAGTATTTTACATTACCATTTGCCCCACTGAAGGTTATTTGACTATTCATTGCCTCCCTGCCCCGTCTCCATTTGTCTCAGAGTGGGAATGAAAAGCATGGCAGCCGATTCACTCTAAGACCCAGCCAGTAAGACAGGGACAACAGGAGACTTTTCTTCACCATAACATCTGGCAGCACGTCTAAGTTCGGTCCTAGTGCTCTATTTTCTTTTGTGAGTCTGGGCTAAGGCATGACTGATCCTCTTCACGGTAGACCTCACACAAAAGGATGCATTGAAAGCACCAGACGCAGCTGAATACATTGAAGGAATGTGAAATGTGTTATAGGTACGCTGAATAGTTTTCTCTCTCAAATTACATTTTCAACTTACTTGTTAAAAATGATTTTTTTTCGAACAGAAACGTGTGAATACACACTACTTACTCTCACTTACACAAAACTGTTCAGACATTTCTCTTTACTGACTGGCAGCTCAGCGCTCAGTTAATCTAACATCCAAATGCATTAATGCAACCGGAACGTTCTTACACCTATCACCACCCAGGGGTGAAATATCACATTTACTCAAGTACTGTGGATACATTTTATTTTTACTTTAATGAGTATTTCCATTTAATGCTAGTCTACCCTTACACATTTCAGAGGGAAATGATTTACTCCACTACATTTAACTGACAGCTAAAGTTACTATTCAGATCAACTTTCCATATATAAAACATATGATACATTTCTAAAATATGACTTGTTATGGATGAAACTTCTCAACAGCTGTTAAAATTAACACTATTTTTCACACAGGCTATAATTAATTAATTCTAACATAAATGAATGAAAACTTGAAATCGAGCCATTTGACAGTTTGAGAACATTTACATTTGTTACAGTTTAATATGTCACAGTAAGGAAGTAGTATGTGGGATTTTAAAGCAGGAAATTTACTTTTTTATAAATTTACTAATGATATTTTTTTTCTTCATGGTGTTGCTACTGATTTATGACTGATTTTGTCACCCATATTGAAAAAAAGCTACATGAGGCACTACAGTATATATACATTTTTGCTAGTATGTAAACATGTTCACACTGGGTTAGGGTTTGTCACAGTTTGTAAATTGTGAAAGATAGATCAATTAATGCATTTTGAATCCACACAATCTAGTCCACATATCTGAATATTAAATATACAGACACATGGTCGCCTATAAAGTAAAATAAAGTCTATAACTTCTCAAAACTTTATCAATCAATATTTCCCAAACATCTCACAATGAAATGAGGGCTGTGTACGAAAACAAAATTATTCCGACTTTATGGACGACCCTGTATATACTTTATTATTACATGCATTGACAAAATGCATGCTGTCAAGTGTATTGTCACATGGATGAAATGAGTCCTGTGAGATCATCCTCATCACACCTGAGGATGAGAAAACTCTCAGCATTGCATTCAGTGCTTCAAGAAGCCAGTCTGACAACAATAAAAATGAAAGTGTGCCATAAATAATACATCTAAGTCTTAGTTTTGCTGTTTCTGGCTCTGATTCATTATAAAAATATTGATTGCATGGCCTCCAACCACATGAATAAAATATGTTAATTCTTATGTTGAGTTTAATTCCCTACAATTTACCAGCAGCCACTATCCCAGACAATGCATATGCTGAGAAAAACAAATGAAAGGTTTAGCAGATTTAGTTATGCACCAGTAATGTGTACTTTAAAGACAACTTTAAGATGTCTAATCGTCTCCTCCTCTACCCTCTAAAGATGGGAATATGCCTTGTGGGTCTGTATCTGTGCCAGATATAGTCTCCACTGAAACTGTGTCTAATTGTTCCCATTGTTATGTTTTAGAGTAATTTCCTTGCTGTATGTTTGGCAGCTGATCAAATATTAATCAAAATTGGTGTATGCTGGATCCTTACCATCCACTTAACTAATTGTCCCGCTCCCACCGAGGATTCACGATTGTGCTGTGCTTTTACCCATAATTAGGTACTCCAAACTAACATGTAATCAACCATCTACTGCTTAGTAAAAAGCCCTGTCCAAGAGGGGAATGTTGTGCTGTTCGCCTGTTGCTTTTATCCTCACAAGATCTAATAATTAGATGCATGTTTTTGTGTTGATCCTGTTTGTAGCTGCTTTTGTTATGAAGGTCATGTTTCCATAGACACTAGCATCCTGATATTGATCATTTTCTAGATATGAACTGTAGATGTAAGATGAGAAACCTGGTTATTCATATGATTGTATTCATACATTTAAAGAGTTTCCAGGCGATGCATGTTAATGCAGCTCTGTCTGACTCCTCCACATCCAGCCATTCTCATTTCTATACCCACTGAGCTCTTTCAGCCTTTAAAAATGAGCCCTTTTTGTTTCTGGCTGGGAGGACTGTGCTGCATTCGGGTTTTAGTTTCTCCATCTTATCAGCAGTAATAAAGGATGGAGCAACAATACAGTTTATATTATGTGTTGGAGTTTCAGACTTTCTTGTTCAACGGTCTCTTTCTCTTCAGAAAGTGTTTTAAACACGAGCCAGACAAGCACTGTGTTATTCCTGTAGCATCTACCTTCATCCATGCTTCACAAGGAAATATTGATCAGAATCGATGGATTTTATCAATACAATATTCATGCTGATACGGCTTATTGATATATATTCTTATCAATACTTGTCGTGACTGTTATAAGTCTTACTCGTTGTGTCTTCATGCTTATAGAGAGTGGGTTAATAGATTAATATGGCTCATTTGTGCAATTTGATTTGCATCAGCCTCAGTTGAGATGCTGCCATAATGGAGCACAGTGTTATGGCGCCTTTCACACTGCTGTAATATTGTGATGGCAATGAGGCTGAGGAACAGCCTTGAGTTTCCTTCATGGACACAGTGAGTTGTCAGGTGTAGTTGATGGTTACCCAGCATTGGTTGTGGCTCTGTGTGGTAATGTGCTGGCAGAGAGACTGTTAGACCACAGGACGCTCTGGGGAGGATAAGTGTCTTTACTTGTATTCCCACTGTGAAAGCTTGATAAGGGGACTGTTAGGAATTTGAAAATGCCATCTCTGTAAGAATGCCTCAACATGACATAAATACCGGGAGCAGCACTGTTTCCAGGCTTTTTGGATATTTAGATAATGACCAGAACCCAGTGGTGGAATGTAATTTAGAAGCCTACATAGTACTGTGATCAAGTACAGTTTTGAGGTTTGAGTATTTCTATTTATGTAACTTTGTACTTCTACTCCATTTAACATGAAAAACAAGCACTTACTATAGCACACTTTTAAATGATACAAGGATAAATTTTAATAAATGAAACCACATATCAGTATGTAAATTGGTTCAAATTAGCCCTACCATGACAGCAGTGAAATGCTGCTCACATAAATGCAACAATCCCAATCCAATATTATATTTTGAATATAACAATCTGAAAGGGGAGTTTTTTTTGTTTTTGTTTTTGTTTTACTTTTGATACTGTAGGTACATTTTGATTGAGGTACTTTTTCTTCAGTGAGGTGTTGAATGCAGGATTTTAACTTCGTGTGGATTAATTTCACGGTATGTAATTAGAACTTTTAGTTGAGATCGTACTTTAATATAACCCCGGTGTATAGATTAGTTAGTTGGCCCAGACTATACTTCGCCCAGATTAGGCCCCTTTTAGAGTCCTAAACTTAATATGCAGCCATGACATTGCAAATGATGATGTCAGACACGACCCTGTGTGCTCCAGTGCTGCCCTGATGCCACCTGGCCAGCCCCTACAGATTAAGTCTGTCAGGTTGATAAAATGTATTGCATGTTACATATGTATGAGACGATATCTCGCTGTGTAATTGGTACGTTTCTGTACGAGCGCTCGCACTGACAGAGGGGAAGATAGCTGTAAGGATGTTTAACTCTGTGAAAGAGCAATATTTTTTTCCTGTGGTTTATTTACATGAGCGCACTGGTTTCAACCACTTGTGTGGGTAAGATATGAGAAAAAACTTCTGACAGGAATTTCTAATGAGCGCAGAGTCGGGATGTAGATGTTCAGGTTGCATCTATATATGCATTTCCTAAAAGCTGTTATTATTTCAGTGCAGCTACATCAGAAAAGGAAAGGTGTGTTTTACATCAGAGAGCAGCAGTCCTGAAACATGCAGCAGGCACAATGAATGAGCAGATGAAATCCATCATCATTAACACCACTCAGAGCAGGAATCTGTTAACAGCAGCGATACAGAACACCGCAAGTTACAAACATTTCCACATAGAAATGCAGTCCCTTTCAAGCTTTTTTTTCCTTTCTTGGATCTCTCACTTTCTGATGCTTTTTCTAAACATAATTTCTGAAAGATGGTTTCATCTAACTTTTAATCCCACTGGGCAGTTGTCTGACATATCAGGAAGTATATCTGTCACAGTTGAGACAGGTTTATATATTTTCTATGACACAGACAATTATAGGAGGTGAAACAGTCTAGCCTTGTCTCGTCTCTGCTCCGATCCTTGGAGATCTCATTCTACATATAAATGGCTTACATAAAAGTTAGGAAAGTATGGCTGCAATCAGACAATGGGTGGTGCATTCAATTTCTTATCTACTGGCCTCCACTTTCCATCTTTTAATTTTGCTCATATTCAATTTGTGGCTGCAGTGCATCCACACTGCCATAAATTCTAATAAAAATACAAGCCTGGCCACTTCCCGCTCTGTGCCACTTAATGCATCCTGGTAAAATTGGCTGATAAAAGTCACTTTAAAGCATGCAGTAGTACCGCAGCCCTTTCACTTATCTCTGCCCAAAACTGGATTATGAACAGCGGAGCTGTCATTGCTGTTGTTGCTATAATTTGATTGTAGAATAGAAGACTGTCTGGAACTAATGCGGTTTGGGATGGGTGAATGTCAAAACAATAATTTATTTCACAATACAACAGTCAGTGTCAACATTTTAGTACACAGACTTAGTTGTTTTCTTGTGGCGAGATGGATGAGAATTTGATACCACTCTTCGGCTGTAAAGTGAAGATGTAGCTGGAGTCAGCAATTGGCTAGTTTAGTTTATCTTAGCTTAGCTTAATTTAGCTTAGCTTAGCATGGAGACTGGACATAAGGGAGGGAAGCCAACTTGGTTCCATCTAAAGGTAATAAAATCCACCTACCAGCACTCCATAAGTGCAATAATGCACACATATTGTTTGTTTAGTCTAGACAAAAAGCAAACTGTAAAAGCATTTTTTTTTCTTGTGCTGGACTATTTCTTAGTTATGACCAGTTATCCTGAAGTTTGTACTAGCTACTTCGCCTACTGATTTAAAAAAAAAAAAAAAAAGATGGTAGACAGTTGGACAGAGCCAATGTATCCCCCGTAATTTATGCTAAACTAAACTAAGCTAACTGTATTTAACACTTAAAGGCAGCAGAGTGGTATCAGTTTCGTGTGTAAACACAAGAAAATACACCACAATCCCCCATATTCCTAAATTTTGGATTCAGTGCATACCAATATTATGAATAAGGCACATGATTAGTGACCTTAATGTTATTCATGAGTCAAAATATGCTCACAAAGAAGCTGGATTGAAATGCATTAAATCAATTTGCAAAATGTGTGGACTTCAAAGACATACCTCGCCCAGTTTATTCTGACTCATCTGAACAATTTGGTTTGATTTTCTCTCTGAAAACATTGACCTACTTACCAAAATCAATCAATATTTTAACAAATGGGTTATAAAATATGAAAAATGTGCCCTCCAAGGTGAGTGTGGGGAGTTGCTGATAGAGCAGAGCCAGAGCAGAGGCGCCCTCAAAAAGACTGTTTACTGTGATGAGCAGAAAGAAAATCTAATATGATGAACAGTTGACCTTTCGTGATTTGGAAACAGTTTGTATTTTTCCACTCCATGTAATTGCATTACAGTTCATTTTCCGGTCAAGAGAGTTTGCACAGATAAAGTCAAGTGAGAGGCAGCATAGAGAGCTGCATCGCACTGATTTACATGTTGCAGAGGTGGTAAGATAAGCCTCTGAACTGTTTCCTTAGGGAGGCAGCAGCAGAATGCAGCAAAATACTAAATATCATGAAGACCACTTTATAGACTCCCTTATTAGTTATTTTTTGTGATTTTAGTAAGAGTCTGCTACGGGCTCTGTTTGTTGAGATGCATAAGCCTCATAAAACTGACCTTGTGAATAATTTATTAACTTGTTTCTTTGTTTATGAAGACAGCATGAGAAGCATATAATAATAAGAGCATTTTTAATTAGGAAACAGCAGCACAAGAGCTGGCTGCTCCTTCCTCTGGTCTGTAGTAATCATGTAGTGCACACACACGGATAAAGGTGAAACATACTGAATCATCTAACCCAGATTCTCGGTTTCTCCCCCCTCCCTCTGCCTACAGCCGTCACCCTGTGAATGGTGCCGCTGCGAACCAAATAATGAGGTGCACTGTGTGGTGTCCGACTGCGCCGTCCCAGAGTGTGTCAACCCTGTGTACGAGCCGGAGCAATGCTGCCCCATCTGTAAAAACGGTAAACACTCATCTCTTCTGGAATTACACACACACTCCTCAGAACTCATTAAATTTTCATTAAACCAATGACGGCAAGTTTATCTGTGGTATCGCCATTTGATGGCCGCGCCTTTAGAGGATGAGGATGTAATTGATGTTTTATGAATTAAAATTATTACCTTGGGCCCGTTGGACACTAATGAGCAGTACTAGTTTTAATTATAAATGACACACTAAGCAGAGTAAACATTAGCCCATTGATTAAAGGCATGGTAGGAGGGACTAATGGGTCCTCGGAGAGCCTTTTATCTCCCAGTGCCCCGACGCCCTTGTCACACACAGCCAATCCCTAAATTAGAATTATAGGATTCCAATGGTTCATTGGCTATTTACAAGCCGAAGTGGGAGATTTCCCTTTGCCAGCACCAATCCTGAGGGACAGATGGAGCTTTATGACTAAAGTACAGTAACTGTTCATCTGCAGTGTGGTCCTGGCTCAAAATAAATGTGCCTGTGTTTCATTTTAACACTTAGAAACTTACTCTCAGTCTCTTTTTTTGGTTGGGGACAGATTATTTTATGGAGAGATAGTGGGTTAATTAAAGATTCACATGCTCATTAATGTCATTATGTTTGATCATTTAAGAATTGATAAAAGGGTTTAAAAAAAAAAAAACAAAAAAAAAAAAACACCCTCCAAATATGACATCAAGACACCAGAAACCTAAAGGAGCACCATAGAAAAATCAATGATGTGAATAAAATTCAACAGCTTTGACATTTTGGAGATTTCTGCAAGAACAATATATTTTTGACGATTGGTGATTATTTTTGTGCTGTAAACTAAGTAGACACCCCTTACAGTCAATAAGCACTATACATCCTCTAAATCCTAGAGGTCACAACACAAGCTGAATCCACAGCTTAAAGTCACAGAGTCTTAGCTTTTCAGTCATGGAATTCCAATTCTGTTTAGACAACAACAACAAATACACTATTTACAATCGGCAAAAGTAACACACATGCCCCAAACTATGGAATTAGCATAGAGTAGGTATGCCTGTAAAAGTAAGACATTTGAGTAATCATATAATCCATTTTCCTTATTTCCTTCTGAGGTGCGAGATAAAGGGAGCACTTTGAAAAATTACCAGATTTTTTTTCTTTTCTGCTAAAATTTAGCTCATCCTTGAAGCATTATTTAGCCCCCATGGTTGGCACCAGTTGACCTCCTGAGACCTTCTCTGTGGCATTAAAACTGAGCCAGCTCCTTAAAACAGTTATAACAGCCAAGAGTGTCCAAAGGACTCAGAGGTTTAGATGCAGCCACAAATATTTTACACTGCTCAAATGTAGGCTTTAGATTATTTTACGAAAAAGACCTGGCAAAGAGAGGTTTTTTTTTTCTGAACTAGAATGAAAACCAGATAAACAGAAAGGTGCTCTCATTGTGTTATTGTTACTGTATGCCTCCTTATTGCATTCTGGCTTCTCATCATGTTGAGTGTCACACCAGAAATAGGGAAATTGTTCATGAGTATCCCTGCTGAAAAAAAGGCAAAACAAATATCCAGATATATATTTTTTTCTTTTTCTCCCAAGCAACGGTTGACCTATAAATGTGATGAGAGGAATTTTGTTTGAGGCGGATGCTAAATGGCTATTTCACCACAACAATCCGCAGTTTCTATCACACTTTCTCTCATTTCCTCTTTATCCCCCCCTTCCTTTCTTTCTTTTATTTCTACACACATACACACACAAACACCCACACTAACAAGGCTGCAGAAGCTGCTAGGAGAGAGCTAATCCGGGCTGACAGGACACAGTGACACCCTTGGCATTTCAGGGTAGGCCTGCCGTTTCTAGGCTCCCCAAGGGTGCCTGGTCAGGCTCTGGCAGCTAGTTAAATCTCTATGGGAGCTGAGGGCTGTGGGGAGAGGACAATGAAGAATGCTGTTTAGCTCTCATTTTTGGCCAAAGGACAGCGGGCTGTGGAAAGAAGACATCCACTTATGTGCCCCCGTTAGACATGCAATCAGTGGAAGACAGTCCGACATTTGTCTCTTGCTTTACCTGCTGCAAGTGTTTGGATTTAAATAATTATTTGAAAGGAGCTCAATCCTTTTAAAATGCCAGCATGCTTCCTCGCTAGGGAATGATTATAAGACACTTTCCTCATCCAAAAACGGGCAGAACTTGGGCAAGCAGCTTACTAAACCTATATTCATATTTGTTTTTAGGGGGCAGCATCCAGTGGTCACAACAGTTGTGACAGATGCAATGGGTATTTTAGGTGATGGAGATTAAAGTGACAAATTCTGCATAGGGATAGAGGTCAGAATTTGCTTGCCGTGTTAGAGATCAAAGCTCAGATTCTGTTGTCATGAGTTTCATGAAAATGTGACCGGTAGATAGATTACAATCTTATCTTTCCAATAGTCTATGCATTCTTGGTATTCTATGTCGGTTACTTGCTTCTATATTTGACGTATATGTAAAATGGTGGAGGGATGAAAAAGGGAGAGATAGCACAAAGAAAGCTACAATTACATCCATTTTCCTACACTTGGAACTGGCCTATGGACTACAAATGTTTAGATGGATCAAATATCTATTCAAGGAATTGAAAATCTCAAAGACATATTATTTCTATAGACCATTATAGCAACTATTACATTACATTAAAGTTAAGAGCAACGGTAATATAAAGTCATTCTGGGAGTAACCAGCAAATGACTGATCAGTCACTTAGCTACATGCATGTGCTTTTTTAACTGCTGACCAATCAGAACCATTAAACAGAAGGTTTTTAAAGATGTTCATTTTTAGTGAAGGGAGTTTTTTCTGATTTAACAAGATCTAGGAAGTTCATCATAGCATTGTTAACAGCGGAGCAATGTTCTGGGATACATGACAATGTAAGGATGCTAACATGTTAACAATGATAATAGTAAAATGCTGATATTTGGCAGGCATTTCCTCTTCTTGGTTTTCAATGTAAGCATACTAATATATGCATTAATACATGCTAAGAATTTGGGCCATAAACTAAAGTATCTCACACACACACTGACACTGACGGTTACATTAATTGACAGATGTTCACCCGTTATTTTCTTATGGAAGTGTTAGAGCTTTACATCATCTCTTCTCAGACCCTGTGTGTGTGTGTGTGTGTGTGTGTGTGTTTATGCTCATTTCATAAAATTTGGTGCCTGTCGTGTTGCAGAGAAGAAGAGGAAGTGTACTGCATATGGATTACTGTATGTCTGCGGGGTTTTCACATCAGACACAGTGTTGTGGTCGAAGGGGCTGTTGCATCTGCAGAGGAAAACTGCTGCGTAGGAAGTTCAGTAGTAGTATCCCCACAGTGCATTAGCATTGTTCCAGCACAGGAGAAAGGTCTGGCTGAACCCACTCACTTGGAGATAGCAAAAGAAAAGCTTTGGGGTTGCTTAAATTTTAAAGCAGATCAAGTTTTCAAAGGCTAACCACACTGGGCTGAAGTGTTATTGAGGTTTTGCACATGGTTAATTAAATCCCATTTATTTTCTAGTTTATGTTTTGGAGATTTAAATGTGTCTTGATACTGGGGTAAAACAAGACTTAATGTTCTTGATTAGAGAGCATTTTTCAACAGGAGTGATGTTAGGGATATTTTAATTAAAAGCAGGTCTTAACTACATTTTCAACCTAAATCCTTTCTGGTCACAGTCTTAATATGTGGATGTCTTTTTGACCAGCAAACCACTAAATCAGTGCTTATGCCTGCCGTTTTTTGTCAGAGTGATTTCGATGTGGCTTTTTAGCTCGCCTGCTTCTTGGTGTTTCACTCTGAAAACAGCGACTGAGAGCTGAGGACAGCACATTAGAAAAGTCAGCAGTGGGAGTGCTTATCTCTGAGAGCCACATTCATCGAGTCTGACTGATTCAGCTCTAATCTTCATCGTGAATTTTATACTATACATTTATCAGGGGATACATGTAATTATATCACTCTTATGAAGAAAATGATAATGAGAAGTAGTGTGAAAATGGCCAGTGTTTCCTCACTCTGATAGAATTAAACCATTTATAATTCTGCTTATCTGTCTAAAGACCGTCATTGTGAGTTTTTAACAGACATATCATACAACAGTAAAGCCATAGAGATGGTAACATATTCAGACTGACATATCCTTTGGATAAACTGCAGGTTATTTTTTTTTTTTTTTGGCGGTGAATTCGGTTTTTGGCAGCTGAGTTTGTATGGAAACATTTCTCACCTCCAGACAATAGTTGTATATAGTTGAGCCAAATAGGCTGTAATGAGACCTAATATGGTTTCACTTCTTTAGCAGCAGCCAGGGAAAGTATGATATGCTTAGACTGGTTCGACACAGGACAAACATTTCTGACTTCACTAAATTTTATTGGCCATGAATCGATCCCGAGTTCGGGACGGGTGAGTGTGTGTCCTTCCAAAGCTGACAGGTAGCTGCAACTGTGTCCTTGTGGCTCCGAGTCTGTCTGGCTATAAACAATCACACTTGGCAGCCAGAACCAGTCACCCTCTTCCCTCATCAACCTCTACCGAGTTTGTCCTGTAACCTGTGCCAGCTGTCCAGAGGCAGATCAATGAGAGTTAAGACTTGGCAAGCGATCTCAATGTCTCCTCTAAGCTTAGATCAAAGGGTGTTATCAGGTCCGAAATAGAGCATGAGGCTCATCTATGCAAAGGCAAAGGATGGGGATATGAGGCAGCCAACACCTCCTTTGCTCAGTGTCACATGGATGTTTATGGCCTCCTGCCCTTTATTTTCACTCATAAACACTGCAGGAGATTGAGCCATTACCATGGAAATGTGAAGCAAAGGCTTTAGAAATATTGTAAGTTACAGGCCAAATCTATCTGGCTGTCTTTATACAGCAGTGAAAACAAAATAACACATTTACTCAGATATTGTCAGTAAGTAATCATTGAACTTTACTCAAATACATGTTAACCGGGAAATATTCTGCTAATTTCATTCTGCTAGTTTAGTACTTAATGTTAAATAATACAATGTTTCACATTTAGTTTATTTTCATATTTGGTTAGTAGCTTAGTATATGTCTCTCTAAGCCAGCCTCGCCTGAAATGGTTGAGTCTGTTCTGATTGGTCGTCTGTTCGGGTCCTTCATATCTGCACTGTCAGCCTCTCTGTAGCATCATTGCAGCTTGGAAATGACTGTAACAGCTCTGAACCATTTACCTACATATAATATAGTTGTAACATCACAATTTACTGAAGTCCTCAGGGCTTCTTTACTGGTACAGTTTCGGAATATGCCTGGATGTGCTCAAGATTGAGTCTTCATACCTGCCCAGTATTTATATAGCACCTAGTACTGCTTTATAATCAAGAAGAAATAGCAAATCTCTCATTATGATAAAGGACCTTTAAGAGGCAAAAATATACTTTTCACTGCGCTATAATTGTCTGACAGCTTTTGTTTTTTTTCCTGGAATCATAACCTTTTGTTCCAGTAAAACCTTGGATCTTTCAACATATTTGGGTTTAGAAAAAAGCTCACACTTCTCAATCTAAATAAACTGGAAAATACAAAGCTGCAAATAGGTTTGTTCTTCTGGCCTTCAGACAGCCACTCTACAAACAGGATAAAGTGCTGTATATTTCATGAACCAACACGACATAAAAGGAGTTAAAATAGTACCATATTTCACAGTTACAGGTAATCCAAAAACATTGTATGAAATACAAAAAGACCAACAAGCCTCATTTTACTATCAAAACTTTTAAATACAGTGTTATTGGGAGTTTTTCTAAATTCAAGGGTCTGAATTATTCTTCAACAATTTTTTAGGCTAATAAGACACTTGGTTAAGGTTACCTAAAAGTCACGGACATGATTAAATATTGAATAAATTAGTGTGACCTGTCTCGTGCTTTGGGTCAATGTGAATTTCAGTATTTAACCAAGACCATGATCTGTACCTTAACCTTAAAACCTTAATTGTGTGCTTTAAATCCCTGAGTTCTATTATCATAAAAAAGACCAAACTAATAGGCTTTTTTCATCGCGGATATTTTGACAACTAGGAAAAGCACAAGTGTTACTAATAACATTGACAATGGCTCTGTCCCAGGGAGCTGTGACAGTGTGACAGTGAGTCAGCATGCACAAAACCAGAACCCTGAAATCAAAGCAGCTCGATGAAATGCCGCCATCATTAATTTTAATTATTACACCTGTGCCTTTCCCACTGTGACATGTCAAAATGTCTTCCATGAAAAAGGCCTATGCTGTGCCCAAGCTGAGTAATTGTGCCGATTTGCATGCAGCTGGCCCGTGTCCCCAAATGTACCCTGTGTAACTATAGGCCCTTCAGGTCAACTAACCATACAGTTTCACATTTACATTGCCAGCTTTAAGTCAGCCTGCACTAAATCAAATTCACCGGGACACTAAGATGTCCATGAAAATTAGCCGTGAAAGCTACTATGTCTTCAAGAGTTATGAGACATATGAGTTTTTTATGACTGCTCATAGAGTCTTGAATCTTGCACATTTTTTACGGAGCTGAATGTTGAGAGCAATCCAAAGTCACCGTCACACCAATTGAGCTGATGATTGCTTCATCTAAATGATTAAAACTGGGAAGATTTCCCGGCACCTTCTGGCCCCACGCTCTCAGGAAGTAGAGGAAGAGATACACCGCCTCAAAACCCACCTGAGGCAGAAGGAGACAAATTAGATCTAATAATTTCATATGGTATTTACCAATAATGATTGCACTACATTCACAAAAAGGTAAGAGCGTTTTCGTCTTCCTCGAGTACAGATCCTAAAATATACCCAGGTTGTCTCTCTATCTACTGAGATTAACAGATACAGCAGTATGAGGTGTTCCAGTGGTACACAATCAAACAGGTTTCAGAATGAAAGGAATGTATCAACAAAAAGGAATACACACTAGTAGAGCCTACAGTGTTTTAAGGATAAATCAGATGTCAAAATTAATCTTCATTGTTTTGGAAGTCAGCGCAGAGTGTGTGCATGTGTGTGGAGGAAAAACCATGTAAGGAATTGCAAAGGAGTTCTGTGGCCTTTTCATGCAGACTGAAGTGATTAACACCATCCTCCCTACTGCCTCTCAAAGCAGCTTTCTCTCTCTCTTCTTCTGTCTCTCTCTGTACTTCAGCCTCTCTGTACTGCCAAGCCAGCGCCTGGCAGGCTTCTCTGCTCGCAGCGCATTAGGATGCAAAGCGCTCCATGTCGAGGGAGAAGGGGAGACTAACAAAAGCGCTTTAGTGTTGCAAAAACAAGCCCATCGGTGCATGCCCGTGAAAAGATCTGTACGTGTGCTCTGACTCCCATAACTCCCTGCAGCTCTCTGCATCACTCCACCACCCCTCCGAAAAAAAGAGAACCCCTCAGGAGAGCCACATCCATTTCTTGTCGTTCTCATTCCTTCTTTCCTGTCTTCCTCACCCTTTCCCTCCCTTCCCCATGCGGCAGGTCCAAATTGCTTTGCTGGAACAACGATCATCCCAGCCGGAATTGAAGTGAAGGTGGACGACTGCACCATCTGCCGCTGCCACAACGGAGACTGGTGGAAGCCGGCGCAGTGCTTGCGGCGGGAATGCCTCAACGGCCAGACGTTGTCGTAGAGAGACTCCACAGGGGATGGTGGAAAAGCTCAGGCAAGGCCCTGCCTACTGCACCATTTTGTATGATTGACAGGGCAGGAGCACAATTCCTAAGCAACCTGAGACAGCATAGCATCGCAGAGATGCTCTCACAAGCTTCACACAAACACAAATTTAGCCAGTGAGAAGAAGACGGAACTTGTCTCAAGGCTGTTTCCACCCTCCAGTTTTAATCGTCCTATATATTTTCAAAAGTTGACTCGCTTGACTTGCTGCTCTCACACAAAAAGTTTCTAAGCTCCTTGAACTCTTTCCTAACCATTGGCAATGTTGAATTGCTCATGTTGATTTCTGTACGTATATGTCATCTGCTTGTTGTACTCGTCTGTCACAATCACGCAGGTGTTGTAATATTCCAACAACAGGAAAACAAACTGTAAGCACACTTAACGGCGCTTTTTGTTTTTTTGACACCGGTGACAGCACTGCAAAGGTGTGCTTGAGTTTCACGACTTCACTCTAAGAGCTTGTTTACAAGATGCACATTACACATAAATGTTTGTGTCTTCATAAGACTTTAAGACTTTTTATCGCTATGGCAGGAACTCACTTCTAACACTTAGACGATGCTACTGTCAGTTTTATAAATGCTATAAATCCCCAAAATGCTGATTTCATTGATCAACACATTATGGTTTTGAGTCATGTTGCTGTAGAGAAGCAGCACAGGCAGGAAAAGTTGGTACTGTAGAATAAGAAAGGGAGGAAAAAGATGGTAGCAAACAACCATGAGAAGGTTAGATGTAGAATTGTGCAACTCTGCATCAAAACAACAACTTTGGGCACCCTCTTCCGGCTTAATTGTCGTTATTGTTTTCTCTCAGAGGTCCATATCCTCCAAAATATCCCCGCTAACTAACTGCTTGAACTTGTTATCAAAGCAATTAGCGAGCCAAGAGCAGCCTGCTTTAATTTCCCTTAATCAAGGAGTATTCTGTGATAAATCATCCAGCTGGGTGCTTGGCGCTGCTGCAGCCTGCATGCTGGGCACACTCCACAAGAACCAGCAGACAAAAGGAGGGAATCTGCATATGTCTAAATGCTTTTAAGCAGCATTCACGTGCACATTGTCCATGTGAGCATTCACAAGCACGCCATTCATTCAGAATCTCTTTGCCACAGTGTGTGGATCTGTACCCAGTGAAGCGCTTAAACCTATAAAGCTTGTCAAGATACAAAGCTGTTACATTATCCTTCTGGTTCAGATTGTGTCATAGATTTTCAGCTCCTCCCCTACCCGATATGTTAGAATAGCTCTTCCTATGCAGTGTGGCTATATGGCGAGGGCTATAAAGACAATTTAATGTATTGCCTTGATATTTTCCTAGACCAGAGTTGTCCTAAAGTGGTCCAGTCTGAAAGAAAAAGCACCCAACCAAGGCCAAAAACACGATATTTTTGAGATGATAAATACTAGTCATTAATTCAAAGGTGAATTCCAGTAAGCTCGTGCCATTCATCACTAGAATTTTTTCCATTTCCAGAAAATCCGCTCCCGTTAACCTTTTAGACCCTATTCCTGGGTGGTGATGGATGGGCTGCTTAATAGCAGCTCCCAGCACTCTGTAATGAGACAGAAATGAACATAGGATAAAGACCAATGACTAAAGAGGTGTATTACCTTAAAAAGGCACTAAAACTCATTTTTGGAAGAATCTCATAGTCTGCAAAGTCTGTTGCATATTCTATAGCTACAGTTGATGGAGGAATCACAGAATTGAAAGCGTGTGGGTGGAGTTCAGTCCTAGGTGCAACAATAGAGCTCGGGTCATTTTCATCATTAAGCTACAGTGATTTAGTGTCTCTCAATGTGAAAAGACAGTCCTCATCTATCTGGCTTGAGGTCTGCAGACTCATAAAACAAAAATGACATCTATGGTTTATCAATCACAGCCTCAGTGCTCCCGACATTTTAGGATTAATAAAAGAGCTTCATTCATCTTAATTACTTTAGATGCCAAATAATTATTCAGCCTGCACATGTATCCAAAAATATATTGGAATTACTTTACTGGGTAGCAAAGACAGAAGTGAGTGTGCCAGGGCTCAGAGGCAATGCTCCTACCACTGATGCCTTATTGCTACTGTTTCAGATAGGATTCACAAAGTATGGCCTTTGGCTTCACAGTATGAACAGCTCAGACTGCTTTAAAGTGCTACTTCTGCACTCCTCAGTGCTATGGTTTAATGTTATGTATAACCAAAACCTCATTATTGTTTTACCCTTCGACATTCCTGTATCAGCCAGCAGGGTGAATGAGGAATATTAGGAGTGCAAGGGCAAAGACATATTCAATTCAGTCACAGCTAAAAAGGCAGAATAGTATTCACAGAAAGGTCTAAAATTACATTTTTTTGTTGGAAATATGTTGGCAGATAGGAGTATTCATGCAACTTGATTCAAAGGACCATGTGTCATTGTAACTTACTGATTATGTTGACATGAACAAAATATTCCCTTTATTGCTTTCCTTCTGAAAAAGACAACATATCTACTACATGGTAAACTAAACTGTGGTGCCATGGCTGTTCCTCTCCTTAATTTGCAAGCTACATACTGCCACCATCAGCTACTGCAGGTGTAAAGGAAGGAGTGCAGGGGATGAAGTGGTTGTCAACATAAAGTCAAACCAGCCAAACATAAGAGCTGAATTGGGATCCAGGCTGCAGGTATAGCAAGAAAATAGAGATACAAAATTAAATAAGCAAATCATATATTCAGAGCAGGTAGCTCAGTCAAAGAAAACTGTGAAAGAGTTTATTTTTTATGCCAAGCAGAGGAGGTGCAGGAATACAGCAAAACTGTACCGGTGAATACGTGGCTCTGCACTGTAAGTAGGTTGAGTCCTTAAACAGTTGTCATGAAAATGACTTTTATAGGTCTCATTAACAACAAAAGCGAATGAGTTAGGATCCAGATGGATTGACAGAGTATTCCTATGCGTGCCATTTGAAAGAATCGGCTGCATTTAAAAACACAATAAAAAAAGGCATTTCAAGGAGCGCCTCTGCCTGGGTGAACCGGGGGAAATTACACTTCTCCTGCACCGTTTCAAGGACAGGCCAGCAGCACAGTCTGTCTTTGTTCATTTTCTGCCAAGAAACTTGAGTCTTTTTGTCCGTCTGTAAATGTCTAGTCAAATTACCCCCATCTGTCCTTCGATCATTCACACCGCAGGCTTGTACATGGGCATTTTGTAAAGGTATACCATTTGCTCTTTCCATGAGACACCGACTTACTGTAGCTGGAAAATCTGAACGTTTTTTTTTTGTCCCTTATGTTTTTTTCAGCAACAATACTGTTACATAAAGTGTGCCTGAAAACCAACACAGAAGACTATGTGGAATACGAAGAGAGAAACACTGTTATTATACAATCAATTGTATTCGTTTTTGGGGCACCAAGGGTCTGTTATTGGTGGACTTCAATGTGGGATAGTGTCATTTCTATAACAAATTTGAAATTTATGTTTAGAATTAAGAGCATCTTTGATTGTATATGACCACATGCTCGCACAGAATCACCCTGAGCTGTACAAGAAATAAAAGGTCCAAATTTTTAAAAGTTAAACAACCCTTGGTGTTCCCCATGTTGTTCATATGTAAATATCTTCAAATGTATAATGTGTATTCTGAATTCTGAGGTGGAGTAAAAAAAAAAAAGACATAAGATATGAGAAAATGTGTATTATTCATTGAGACAAAAACTATTTTGTTAAATAGACTTGAAAAGAAGTGTTAATCGGCAACAGTGAGTGTGGATTTCTTTTTTTAAGTTCTCCCTTTGTGTT
>JAOWBC010000002.1:10518495-10540587 GCA_028566105.1 Hypoplectrus providencianus
ACACACACACACACACACACACACACACACACACACACACACACACACACACACACACACACACACACACAGATGCTACTGACGGATACACCAGTCAAGGGCACACCAAGGTGCCAGAAGCTCTTTGACAGCAAGTCTCTTTTTACTTCCCCTAAAGCTGACTTCCTCTGAATATCTGCTTGTTGACTTGGTTCAAGGATGCCAGAGAGACTGGCTGGGAATAGCTAAATTCTTTGCTAAGTATTCATCTTGGTATAAATCAAACAGGAAAAGAGAGTTAGCCATCTTTTCATCTCTCGTGATATTGAAGCCTTGAGGCGCATTGATTCCGGAGATTCCATCCCCCAGTCACCCAGCCGTTCTATTTGGCTGTCAGACATGTAAGCAGGTGTGTACACAGGTGTGCACACAGCAGAAGGCACAAACAATTTACCTGGAAAAATTGGAGAATGCAAAATGTTCTTTTAGGTTTCCTGGGACATTCTATGTGTTGTAGAAAATATAAAGTATTTGTGTCTCTTATTCCAAACACAGAGCCTGATTTCACCTGAAAGGCTACAGACGAGAGGAAAGATCGGATGAACTTAGAACTGAGGAGGAATTAACACGAGGCCGCAGAAGGATGTCATGATAAGACAAAGCAAAAGTATATGTTAATGCAATTACAGGGTTGGAAATCCTTGAATTTAAAATGGTTGGAAAAGTTCTTGGATTTTGAATAAACTGCTTGAAATGAAGGTAATATTGGTTGCCAAGGCTACTTGCACACAGGTTTAACATTTTGATACAGGAAACTTTGTTTTCGTTTATCTCCATTGCTATTGCTTCATTCAAAAACACATACTTTAGTTTGTTTATAGTCCAATAGCATCTAATTTGATGTGATGAAGAACTGAATTGTCAGTATACTTTATATTTGGTATATAAATTGGTTATGTACAAGATCTGTAAGGTGCTACAAAAGCTTAAAAATGCACCTCAAAATGTATGAAAAGTGCCTGAAATCGATTTTGCAGAGGCCCTGCAAATAATAAACTTCATGTTTCCTATTAAGTTTGCATGCTTAAGTCAAAAATTGCATATAATCAAACAAAACTCCATTGCAGTCTTTACTGGGACAGAGATGGCAGATAAAATGTTTGTTGCTATTCAGAGAAGAATCCATAAAATTACTCTGAAGTGCTTTTGCAGCAGAATGCATTTGTTCTGCACTGTGGTTCCAGGAGCCCAATATTTATCTCGCAGGTATTTCACTGGTTCTACTGTATACTATGCCAAGAGTCACCTTACTGCAGCAAGCATAACTTCAAATGCAGATGGAAATACAGTTTTAATGGCCAGGGCCTCTTGAATGACTCAGCCCACTGAAACAGCTGTAACCTTGAAAGTAACGCACATACACAAAAACTTTATCTTAGAAGCAGAATATAGTTCTAAAACTGTTTCAAATGTGAGCTGGTTATCAATCTCTTCCATTAGCTAGGTTTTATAGTCTCATCAAGAACATTTTCTCATATAAGAGATGACGTTCTGAATTATTAACCAATCACATATAGCATCAACAATCTCAATTTAAGGTTATGTGACTATTTTTTAACTGGGACCAGTTGCCAGGCAACAATCTGTGACTGTGCTCCCAGGCAGGAAATACTCACCAACATAACCCCAGATAAAAAAGGGAATCTTTATAGTTTACATTTTTTGTTAGGACCAAACAAGCGAGTTGTTGTTATAGTGGTAACAGTGTTGGGAAGTACTTGATTACAAGTACATAAATTAGTTTAGTAGTTTAATACTTTCTGCAGCAGCTTGCTGAACTAGGCTGACCATCTGCAGCTTTACGTTTAGTGAGCAGAAATGACAGTGGCATTGATCTCATCATCTTACATTCAACAAGAACATCAACAAGTATATTTTTTTTAAATAATCAAATATAGAAAATAGGCGTGCTTAGTAGTGTCAAAAGTGTTTATGACTGTGACAAATGCTTAAAAAAAGCTTTAAAATGTCAAAGTGGATAAGATTTTTATCCCCAGTCATGATATCATTGACTCATGTCATGTCATTCTTGGATGCAGTGATGCAAAGGAATGTAAAAACCATCTACGCTGTACTATTGATTGTCAGAAATGAAAGGAGCTGAGCCCAATACACATTCAAACATGATTGTTATTCATTGTCATGGTGAACTCTAATCTCGCTATTCCAACCCCAAAGTCTGGAAGATAATGAGGTAAATATTTGAGTTTTGGATCTATAGTAAAATTACTTGGCTGCACAATATTTTTATTTACAATATATATTGTATAGATTTTATTTACTGTTTAGTAAACATAAGACCATGTTTGCAGCCTCAGCTGTTGCTTTAATGAAAGCTGTCACTGCTTATTGTTACTTGCTGTGACTGTGTGCTCATTTACACTTCACTTGTGTTTTGACTGATGTGAAGGTCAGAACAGTATGTATTACTACAACCCACAATTTGGAGCGAACACTTCCATTAAAGTTCAAACTAGTCAGACATTTCCTTACATCTAATATTGAGGATGTTTTGGAATCAATCTGCTCCAGAGACACTGCACTGGCATGTTATCCATGTTCCAACAGCAACATGTTAAACATGACATCCAAAAATAGCCCCTGAAGAGTACTGTTTCGGCTGACGGCTCATTTCATACTCACAGCTGAATTTGACAACCCAGCATCCAGCAAGAAGACCCAGGAGGGTAGAGTTGGTGGTGGGCATGTGTCCTTCTGGCACCACAACATGGCTCACTTGAGGGAGACACAAACAGACACAACAGCCAAATTGAAAAGGTACAAATGAGCTGTGCAACACATACACAAACAGATGCTGCCTGCTGCTGTCTTCCTGGTGTGTCCGAGTCGCTCTTGAATGGCTCACTGACTGTACATTGTTGCAAAGACAATAAAGTTATAACATGGTAAAACATAAAATAAAATGGAAAAAAAAGTGTGTTATGCCTTTATCCACAACTGAGATACTGTATTTTAGACTTGATTTTTAGTTCCAGCCCAGGTTAGATGAGCCATGAACTTGACTTCTGTATCTTGAGAGAAAAACACTGGAGCACATCCTAACTTGTTTCCTGACATGTCTGGAGCTAGATGACATCCCTTGTGCTGCTACCAGGAGCTATGGGCTGTGGAGGACAGTGTCTGGAGAGACAACGCTAAAAGCTGGGGCTTGTGGCCAGACAAGCAGACCGCTGATTTTACTGAAGTGTAAAAGATCCCCAACTGCCTGAAGACACGGCAAGGCTGAGATTTCTAGGCAGGCAGGGTTAATGTAAAATGTGTGATATCTTTTACCAAATATATCTTCTGATGGTTACACTTTAATCTTTGAACAGGAGACTCCTGCTGGGGTCCAGCTCATTTCGAGAAATAGAGTTCTTGCAGTATATAATGTCACCATATGAGTGGCATGTGTCCATCTATGGTTAAAAATGTGCTATAATCATTCCGGCTTAGCTTTCAGAGGCAAGTTTTGTCAGATTTGTGACAGGATAACAACACTTTCTACTTGAGCCAGCCCAATTGGATAAGGGGATTCATAATAAAGTTTGTTGTGTTTCCTTGTTATCCCCTAAATGCACTACACTGCTCACCGATTTGCCTACTTTGAACAGGTACACTTACAGCAAATCCACTATTCCTGGCGACACTAAAAGGCTTTGCAACAGCTTATTTTATAAAATGCTTTCAACGATAATTATAGGTTAATAAAAATTTAAATAGAAGCTTATTGCCTCCTCATTCAACAAGTGAGACAGGTTGACAAGTACAGAATGAGCATAATTATATCTCCAGGGCACAACCTTCTAACATTGCTCATTGACCATGGATTTGTGGGGCTTTGTAGCCTCCAGTTCAAAATGTAAAAAACAATCACCAACTTTCACCCCTCCGGTCAGAGGAGGGAGAGTTGTGAGAAAGGCTTCTGTTTTTCATTAGTGCCTATTCATCACCCTGACAGTACCTCCAAACATTTTATGAGGAATGATTTCAATTACTTTTTCTCTCTGGTGTTCTCCTGACTATTACTATGCAACAGTGAAGGAGCTGCTGTATCACAATGATGTATACAGCTCTAAAAACATTTGTTAGTTACTGTTGGACCTTCATTAGTGATAACCCGCAAGCATATATTGGTAGCTTTTACAATACAAATTGGTCTTTGTAAGGTCGTACAGCCTATATAGCTTGGTTGTATAGGGAAAAGGGATCATTCAGACAACAATCCCATCTCGATGGTGGTGAAAGTGCTGCATATAATCCTTGTCTTGTATAATATTAAACAATTAGAAGCCAGTATACAAATAACTGATAAAACCAATTATGTGACCTAAGAATGAAATAACAAACACCACAACTACAGCAAGACACCACATCACAACTTCAGACCCCTTGGGTGCTTGAGTTTGCAATTTATCCATCTAACCGATCTGCCAGTTGAGCAGGACATCCAAATGATAGTTGATTACCTATCAGAGTGTTTGGCAGTGAACAAATCTACCAGCCATGGTCTCAATGTAGCAGCAGTTGGCTGATAGCTGCAGTTAATTTGCAGTGTTGCTGAGTGCCCATGTGTCTCAAACAACAACATTAAAAAAAAACACTCATGTGCCACCAGTATTCTAAGAGGCTTCAACTGGAAATTTGTGGAAGTTTACTGAGGAGGTTTTTCTACACCGCACAAAAAAACCCTACCTGAGCCAGAAAAGGTGTCTGCCATCCTCCCTCCCAGTAGCTCTCCCAGTTTGGCCACTTGAAGCTGTTCTGGCTGTGGCAGCTTGCTGGCCAGCAACACCAACATTTCATCTTTCCTCACACAGTCGCTCACCTATGAATGGACATTAGAACATGGTTTGTCTTGGCCTGAAATGCAGTAATATTAGTACTCTAGGATTAATAATGTCAAGGGAAACGAGAAAAAGAATCATATTTTCATGTAGACGTACCACAGAGAGACTGGCTGAGGGGCTCAGAGATGTATTAGCATATCTGATTCCATCTGAGGCCTCCTGGAAAACCTCCAGCATCTCCACACTCACTGCGTAATCTGCAGGCCGCTTTCCATAAAGATTACTGTAAAAAAGAAAATTTAAAAGATAGTGTGTCAGTGTCTCACAGGATGCATACACTTGTGTATTTATGCTTTGCGGCAATGCAGACCATCTGGTGTCCAAAGGGACAGTCAGACATGTCCAAACTCTGCGGCAATACATGATTCTGTCAACAACAACAACAACAACAACAACAACAACAACATTAAATCATTTACTAATTATGTCCAACTAAGTTTGTTTGTTGTCCACAAATAACAACATCAGCCCAAGCTAACAGAAGGTCAAAATGTACAACAAGGTATCTTGGTGCAGTGACACATATCTTCTTAATATTCATGGAAAGTCTCACTAAGTTTTTTTCCTCTTTAAGTGGCAGGTGTGTTTTCAAATGCATGAGCACTTAGTACTTACTACACATTATGCAAAATAGGGTTTACAATAATGATGATTGTGGTCATCATTTGATTAATTATTTTGTCGAAGTTATAAGAAGAAAAAAAAAACACCAGAGTTTTCAAGATGATGTAATTAAAGGTAACACCTAAAGATATTCTGTTACATTTGACATCAAACAGAGAAAAGCAAGAAAATTATACGACTCATCATTCATTTGATGAGTCATTATTTCTGAACAACAAATGATTAACAGAATAAATGGCGATCACTGATTGTTGAAGCTCCAGTTTCTAGAGGCAGAGCTTGAGTCTCCATACAACACATAATCATATGATATTCTTCATGGTTAAAGACTAGTTACATTTTCTGACAGGCAAAAAGAAATTGGTAAGTAAATATTAGCACTAAGGGATGGCAAAATATTGAATAAAAAACAACATCAAAGGTTTTCAATGTCTACTATGCAGAAAATGGCAAATGGTAAGCAAAAGACCTAGACCTAGACACTAGACCATATTAGAATAATAAGGGAAAGAATACTAGGAGATCTGGAAGAGAATACTGACTGCCTTGCTTCATGAGGTATTTCCAAACTCCTGGGACTTGGCAGCAAACACACTGTCTGTGTATTTGAAAGACCTTTCTTTGGAACAAACTAAAGGTCTCTGCTCAAGGACCTAAAACAATGATCTTTTTGTACTGGAAAGAAAATGATGAAGAATATAATGTGTTTGACCACATTCTAATGTGCCAATGTACAGTGATCTTGCCAGTGAGCACTTGAGCATTCCTTCATTAAAATGTATCTTCTTGTTCTTGTCTCTTAGCAACTAGCAAGAGACTTTAAAACAATTTATCCTTAATCAAACTGATTAACAATACTAATTTCTAGAACAAAACTGTTGCTGGCCTGACTGACTGCCAATGTGACAAAGCTTTCACAGACACTAACACAGCATTGATTTTACGATGTGATAAGCCCAAAGCAAAGTCTTCTTCAAGCAAGATAATCATTCCGTCATATCATTTCATCACTTCTAAAAACTAGTGCAAATTGTAGTTGCTTTATATCACTGGCCATGCAGGACACACACACACAAAAAAACTATATTTGCCAGTCCAGAGCTCTGAGAGAAAAAAAAAAAAAAAAAAAAAAACAATTTGGCAATGTCACACCCTGCTTGTTCTGTGAAACTGTGCACCCATGTGTATCATTCACTTGTTGGAGCGTAATTGTTTGATATGAGAAAGTCTGTGTTCTACTTCCTTCCTAGGTCATGACCATATCCAATACACTAAACACGCAGCATGCAAGAGCAAATCTCATGACTGCATGACATTACTGAAAAGCTTTTCAATGACATACATTATACATTTACATAGGTGAGAAGTCCATATTACATCAGATTCACTACATCTTTTTTTTAACAGTGATACAAAATAACCTCTCAGTATAAAGTATGTGTAATTGAGTCTTCGCATCATCATAAAAGCAGCCTTGTGCACAGAGACTCAAAGAGAGGAAAGTGTGGCAATGTGGTTACAGTGGGTTGAAACACCTTTAAAGGGAGTATCTTTAAGTTTGAGAGAGCTGCTTGAAACAAGGCCCAGGTCACCTTGAGGAAAGAGGGAGAGGAGAAACGATGGAGAGAAGCACGCAGAGGAGGAGAGGAGACAGAAAGAAGAACCAAGCCCAGCAGGTCGTCTTTAAAAGATTAGGCGTCAGCAAAGATAACACCTGGGGGACAATTAATAGGTCCACTGGTCCATAAAATATTTCATTTGGATTCATACCCCCCAAACTCGTACACACACACACACACACACACACAAATACAAACAAACATTGAATGTCCCTGAAACTTATACATATGCACACATGCAAGCTGGTTTATGCAGGTGCACGTGAGAAGAATATCTGTCGAAAAATAATAAAGCGTGGAAAATTGTGCTGGAGGTAAAGTCACAAACACTCTCCCACAAGCCTCCGCTTCAAGTACACAAGTGGGAGTAAGGCGGTGGTGGTTCTCGAGGATACCCACTGTAACCATGACTCTTACTCTAACTGGGAGGAGGAGATTGAAAAATTCATTTAGAGCTGAACTGTTCAACTTAACATAAGTGAAAATAACTTTTATTCATGTGCACCGGCAAACCCTCAACAACTGCTACTGTACCTGGTCTATAGGCATTAAACACATTTTAACTTCATCTACATAGATTTAATTATGCATCTACATTTCAGCCACACATTTACTATTCCTCACCAGTACCATATGCTAAGATTTTATGAGGTCAGTTCAAAATTCAAGCCAAGCTCATACGCACCCAACAGCTGACAGAGCTTTTCAACTATGTCAGCTCAGCAGTATGTCTTGAAAGGAGCCATAAGTCTAACTGATGAGGCAGAGGGCGAGGCCTGACTGCTTTTTTAATCAAAAGCTTCATTAGTTACATTTTCTTATGAAACAATTCACTCTCAATTTGTTCTGACAGTTGGATCAGCTGGGTGTTACAGTTTATAGTTGATGATGCAGTACATGACTCACCCAACGCCTCCGTTTAACCCTGTAAAAAGTACTGTTTATTATACTGAGATTGTTATGCAGATGCACTTTTTTGATGCCAAACTACAAATAATCACAAGCACAGCTTGCAACACTTGCTCCTAAAGTCACCTTTATTCAAACTAATGGCAGCTGCCAGTCTGTTCCATCTGCAATGAGGAATAGTGTGAGAATATTATCTTTGTCAGAGACATTGCGACATCATGTCATAATTGAATTTGTCTTTAATATTTTTGACTATTTTTTATTCAGTTTGTAAGTTTATACATAACAGTTTCTCTTCATTAAGTTAATTTATGTAAAGTTAATTTAGAAAGTTAGTCAATGTAAGTGTTATCCCTGTGACTCTAACTCTCATTGTTTTCTGACTAGATCTTTGCTTTGGTTCGATAAAAGGGTCTGCTCAATTAAACTGTAACATTGTCATGGCTTGTTCATCATTTCACGATGTGTTTAGTATAATTATGCTGATCCTGTGTATTTGATTGGCATGTCAATCGGAGGCACGCAGGTGATGTTAATTAATGTCTGCATGGAATCAGTGCTTCAGGCTTCAGATGATCATTAAGACTAAACCGATTCAAATCGTGCCTTGCACTTAATAATGATAATTTATAAAGCTACAGTATAATAAGAAAAACATCAGCCTTAGTACCAGCATGGTTCTCTTAGTCTGTGATCTTAACATATGCTACCAGCTAACACCTTGCATGCCTCATCTTGGCTGTCCAAATGTGCTGCACTGGGAGATATTTCTGCTTACAGGACTGAGACTTGCAGTGAGTGCCCTGCTGGGCATGCTGTGCAGCTACTCTGAAAGTGCTTAAACCTGTTGTTTTTGAGATAACACGAAATCGTCGACTGCATAAAACACATTAGTATTCACTTAAGAATGTGTTCAAGACTTCTGTCAATATTTCTAATACCCTGCACAGCATTTAGAATACATGAGCTTGATAGAAAGTAGACTCAGAGTCACTGATTTAGAGGACAGGGCCCAAACAATGAATAAATGCAGTCCAATCATTCAAACCTAATGTGCACACACAAACATTTACAGAGAACAATGAAAATCTGCAAAACCTGTATTTCCAAACCCCCGAACTGCGTGCCAATCATTCCATTAGGGATTGCGTTGGCAGATGTCTTGGTTTTTTTTGTATGAGTGTGTGTCTGTGTGTTTCTGTGTGAGAGTGGTGCTATGGGCAAGGATTGCATTCATCTTGCAGTGTCCTGACAGTCCCAATCACTACCTCTTGTTTGCCTTGCAGACAAGTAACAAGGTAAAGAGGAGAAAATGTAAGAGCTGGCAATCGGGAGCCATCAAAGCAATGAGACAGGCAAAGTGAAATGTAGAAGGCAGAAGACAGAGGATGATTGGTGTAAGATGTTTGCAAAGAGACCACTAAACTGACCAGCACACCGACCCTAATCAGCTAATCTATTGATCAAGCTTATTAACCAGCATCCTCTCCCCCATTATGGATATAGTGCTACGTATGTTCCCCGCCTCCACAGAGCAAAAACGCTGATACTGCATCAACTGATTGATCGACAACTAATAAGCACCAGTCGATTCTTACATCTATCCACCTATTGGGCTGGTGCAGGCCTGTCTTTAAGAATAAAGGGCTGAATGCTTGGTACACTGACTGGGACACAGGCACTTGACGATTTATTGAAGAGGTAGAAAAAAAGTGCAGGTCCAGAAGAACAGAAGAGCCTTTATGATGTAATGCAATGAAATACAATACCAGTGCAATAAATATTAACTCACCTTAATGTTACCTTTTTGTTGGGATTTCTGTATGACTTGAATGACTCAGTTGAAAGGTGTTTGCAATATTTTGTCCACCTCTTTTATTTACACATATATCACTAATTAATAGGATCCAATGTAAAAAATAAAAATCCAACTCAATGGCTAACTCACTGTCCCAACAACAAGTTAATGTTTGTGTTGTTTTTTTTTTAAGTCAGTCATTGACTGAATGGCATTTGTTGTTTTATTCCAAATTATTCTTTACTTTCTCAATTGGAGAAATGACTGACAAGGTAAGGTGTACTAATTTGCACAATCCACACAGACAAGGTCTATTAGAAATAGACATAGACATAGACAATAGATATAGAAAATACTATATTGGTCAACATATATTAATTAACCACATATAAGCTGAATTTCCTTCTGTAAAATAAGTATTGGCAATGGTCTCATAAATAGATCAGGATCTCATTAAATATAATAAAAACTGAATCATTCAACAATAACATTTGAATTTGATAGAAAAAACACAGAAATGGGGACATCCAACCCTTTGCTCTCCCCCTTTCACTCTGAATACCAGGATCAAAAGCACCCGCACAAATGAAAATAGTCAAGATTTTAAGATTCAGAAGAAGCAGCAGTCTTAACATTCAGTCCCTGTCCAGCTGCACTGCACAGCTGTGTTGTCATTTGTGTGGAGGCTCCTGCATTTTACACAGTGGCGACTGAAACTATATTAGTCAAGTAATGTTCTTTTTGAAATGTGTCTGGGACGACAATGAGAAGAACAGGTCAAGGCTTTGGTTTCAAACATTTGTTTACAGGTCAGACTTTCTGGTAGGCACTTAAAGATTTTCACATAGGACCAGGGCCAAACAAAACACAATGTGTCTGACATGTTGCAACCCTTTATAAAAGCCACTCTATAGCTGCAGTACTCAATACACTACTTAAGTGTGTATAAACTCTGGGTGTGAAAACAACACTTCAATAGACTCACAGTACGTTCTGCGAGGCTCCAAGCTGCAGCAGAAGTTTGACAATGGCTGGGTGTCCGTTCCTCACAGCATCATGGAGCGGAGAGTCGTTGTCATAGCCAGGCGTGTTCAACAGAGCTCCCTTTGAGACCAACACCTCCACAACCGCCAGGTGACCGAGGTTACATGCTTCATGCTGGAACAAAGAGCAGTAAGACTCAGAAGTCATCCTGCTCTGCTTTGATCTGGCTTCTCTCTGTTATCATCAACACACAGCCTTGTTCCTGGAATGCATTTTAGATTGTCATCCATTTTCAATCACTGTAATAGTTATCTTGTTTTCCAGTTGATATTATTTCAGCTGGGGAAGAGGCTTCAAAGAATTTAAATTATTTTAATCTTTGTATGGGAATGTCTCAGATGGAGTGTGTAGTTCTTCCACTGAGTATTATGTATATATGCCAAACAGATATTGCAGCTTAATCACACTTCATTAGTTTGGCAGAAATCAACTAATACTGGGAACAATATTCTGAGGAAAATTCTTCAGTGAGGCTCATTCTGCTATTACATTATACTATATGATAGCATAATGTTGATTTTTTTTTTCAGGGTTATGTTTGCATCTGCATCTCAGACAGATGGTGAATACAGGTATGGCACATAGTATTGTATTGACACCGTATTGACCTGAAAATCAGCATATATCATCATGATCCTTTGATCCATTTAAAGAAACAGGGGGCTGCTTATCATTTCAATGTTAGTGTTAAATGGTGTTGGATTTGCAGGACTGAAAGATATCATGGTCTAGGTGATTGTAGCATGTTATATTCTCAGTATACAAGTCTGTCAAATATATAGATTCATGCTTTCAGCTTATCTGTAGCAGTTTGAAAGATCAGATGGAAACTGTCAAAACTTGAATTGAACACTCAAGTTTGAGTTGAGCATCGTGACAGCAAGTGGGCACCTAAAGTGCTGTAGGAAGATAGCGTCAAACACTCACCCCGCTCTTTCTCAGAGAAAAAGGGGCTTGGGCAGCACTGAGGGGTTTTCTGAGTTTGTCATGTGCAGACAACTTAAAGCTAAACTGTTAAAAGTGCACATCTGCATATTTTGAGCCAAGTCAGTGATGATTAAAAGTGTTGGATCTTCGAGTTAATAAAGGATTCTGGGAGCTTGATTTTTGATATGACATGTATTTTTATCAGCTAACCTCAAGTCAACAGGAAGTCTGACTGTGCAGTTTCTGAAGAGAAACTTCACATGGCAGGCAAGGGTGTTAGGGTGCCGAAAGAATGTCATAAATAAAGCTATTTAGACTGGAAAACTATGCTTGCATGCATAATCATAACAACATTAACGCACAGTGACTGAACATGTTGGTTTACTTGAGAAGACAATACGAGATGAGAAGCTACAGTGAACAAGACTCTGCCATCAGAGTCTGACAAACAACAAAGTAAGTAAGCGAGTATAAAAAATGACAAGAAAACACCACAAATCGCTTCAATCAAATGGGAAAAAAGGGCCCACAAGTGAATACAAACCCATTCATTTACCATTTGGTCTTTTGCTGAAACCTTCTGACGCAAATAAAGAAATAAAACTTTAAGACGAATCACTTTGTGTATTAGTTTTACCAGTGGTGTCCACCCAGCATTATCCTTTAGGTTAGGGTCAGCCCCCTGGTCCAGTAGCTCCTTGATAGCCTCTAGATCTCCCTGCAGGACACAGAGAGAACAATAAGACTGAGGTCAGAATTGCAGACCTGCTAACGCAACCCTTCAACCACAGCAGCTGATCCCAGTGTACCAGAGCTCCACTCTTTATCAATCACACTCCACAGTGGGCCATTGATTACCTTGTCTAGGATCCAGAGGGGGATTACAGCTATGTTTACAAGGATTACTGCAGAGACAGTTTATTCTCAAAAGACTGGAACATGGCTGTGTGATCATCTTGGAAGACTAATATGTTTAAATGATGGGAGAAACCCACAGGAAGAGAATTACTTTAAAGAAGCAAATATCTTAGATGTATTTTGCATTGAACTAAAAGCAGTTGTTGGTTCATGACGCTTTTTTTCCAGAGGGATATTAAAAAAATGACAAGCACTTTCAAGGCAACAAAATCAAACTTTCAACATTCTTAAAGCCATTATTATTGCATCTAAATGTCTGAATTCATTTAAAAGCAAGAAATCAATGGATATTGACATTTGACCACCTTTGATCGTATGTTCTGATTATCATGATTTAATTGTTGCAAATTCCAGAGTACATATTAACACAATAATCTAGCTATTAGCCTGTTTAGCTAGTCTGGTGTGAGGCACTAGGAAAAAAACACATTTTGATGATTGTTTCATTTCAAATATTAAACATTCTGTCAAAATTGACATCTTCATTTCAGTGTTGGATTGGAATATTTAGCACACTAAAAATGGTTGGCATTGTCGCGGACTTCCCTGGGCTGAGTAAAAAGCAACCCATTTGAAAAAAGTAGAGCTACTAAATCTGTGACAACCATGACATAATATATTTCTGGAAGGGTTCTATAGTGTGGGAGTAATGAGTTTTAGTATTCTCAAATCCAATCATATTCCTAACCTTCATGTCCTAATGCTTAACATCAAGCATTTTTCAAACTTTCACAAGTGGGTATAAACCTTTTGCAGCCTGCAACATATGAATTTAGTGTTTTGGTTCTTCATGCTGTCAATTTGCTGCATTTTTATGATGCATTTGAATAATCCAGCAGAAAATGACCAAAAGTAAATAAGGTAAATTATTCAGAAACCTGTCTACCTTTATCGCAGCTAGATGAAGCAGTGTCTCTCCCTTGTGGTTCCTCTTCATAACCGCAGGACTCCCTGAGGTGGGCCGTCCACCAGATGCACCAGGAGAACAGGGAGATTTTTTACCAACAGCGGCTCGGACAGAGGGGCTGTCTCCTTGCTCTTCTCTTGAGTTTTTGATGCCTTTATCACACCTGGGGCTAGCCGAAGATGGAGGATTAAGGACAGCTGGAGACATCTGTGATTTTCTCCGGCGTCCTGGGGAAGCCCTGGGCCTTTTTGGTGTGGTCTCCAACGTGGTGACTTTCTCTTCCACTCTGGATCTTTTTGATGACTGCTTTAGGGGGGATTTGTTGCCCTGATTTTCAGGATTGTCAGTTTCAGAGCATGTGTCTGGCTGGCTGACACTGTCCGACATTCTCTGGCCAGGCTGGGTTTGGTCAGTGGGTACAGTGACACTGCCTTCTGAGAGGCTCTCCTTTACAGTGCTTCTGCCAGAGCTCAGTTCATTAGTACTCCCCAGTGGGACTTCAGGCTGAGGCTCGTCAGACGTGACAGGAGGGCTTAGGAAGGAAACTCTTTTACTGGACCTTGCCCCCTCAGCACAGGGCTGCTCCTTTTCCTCTACCTCCTTGCTGATCCCCCATTGCCGGTTTATAGCCTCCAGCCTGTTCTTCTTCATCATCTGCTTGGTGTGATTTTGTGTGGTCCTCGTGACTCTTTGCACTGATGCCTTCCTGCTGGCAGTGTTTTTCTTAGTTGACTTCTTCTTCCTGTTTTCATTTTTGCATCTTTGAGAACAAGAGGAGCCAGAGTCTTGGGAGGACGAGGTGAAATTGAATACTGACAGATCCCGGCTTTGAGCAGCAAGAATGTCTGGCTGTGCCATGGCTGTTTCTCCACAAGATGTGCTCTCAGGTGCTGTGACCTCCGAAGGCTTCTCCACTGCGCAGCGTACCTTGCGGCTACGGGGGCTAAACCAGATCTTGAAGTTCTTCTTGTGTTTCAAAACAGGGCTCTGAGGTTGCGTTTGCATTTCGGCAAGAGAGGAGTCTGCAATAAGGTCAGAAAAATAAACATTGTTGTTTGCATAGGCCTGTCACAATAACTACATTTTGTTGGATGATATATTGTCCCAGAACTAATTGCAAAGGATGATGCTGTCTTAAGTAAATTTATGCATTGATAAAATGATAAAATAACAGGATAATGCAAAGAGCAATACACTCAAGTATGTGTGTGTATGTTACAAAGGGACAGAGATCAGGAGAGACAAACATCTCATAGTAGTACACAATCAATTTCTTAAACCCTATTCTATTTCTGGTAAACTGGGACGGCATAACTACCTGCAAATGTGTTCACATTTTAACTACAGTGCTCAGAAAGTTGTCTTGTAGTTCTTGTTTAAAGCTGAGCTCTACTTATACAACTAAACACTACCGTGGTTAATTGCATTGCATAATCACTGTCATTACCAGGATACTGGATGGGCGATAAAGATAATAAAGCACAGGAACAAGCCACTAATACTGTCATTCAGAGATTAGATTGGTGGAGGAAAATGTTAAATATTTCAGTCAACAATTGATAGAATGTGGTGTGGGTAAAGGATGGTGGGAGGAAGGATAATGAATAGGAAACATGGATTTGAGAGGATAACTTGTCAATAATGTTTCCAAGCAGCTATATAGGGGCTGCCATCCACCTGGTTGTTCTTTGGAATTGAGCAGGGAGTCCAAACCACAGAAGAGCTGTACGATGCTGCTGAGCTGCCTGTTGATTTGGATGTCCTTCACCCACGCAGGACTCTGACACACCACGCAGCCATCTCCTGCCCGAGGGCCGGCACAGGACCTGAGCAATAAACATATCATGGATTATGAGTTCACCCTACGGTTCAGTAGGAAGAAACACAATGAGCTCATTGATTTAACTTTTAAGGCCGCTCAGTCAAGAAGAGAATGAATAAATTAAGGCTAGAGTTTATGTCTATAGGGACATTAATTGCCTTCAAGACTTTGAACCCTGTAAACGATACATTGAACAAGAAATAAAGCCTGTATCAAAAGAACATTCCTAACTAACATCATTTATGAAAAAGCGAACTGGTAAATGTCTTTATTCTCCATAGGCCTCAGATATATGAAATACAATCCTGAATAAAAATAGCCAATATTGTCCCTATGGCCAAGTTTGCTTAAGAGGGTTATATGGAAGCATCAATATCAAACTATGAGTGCTCGATAACCAGTTATAAGTTTTTCCTGTGGGAAACACTGCAGTTATTAAGCATGTCAGAGTAAAATACATTTAGCTAAGTTTATATTACCTGCACAGCATATGCTCACACATTCCAAGACACACGGGCTCCGTCATTAAATTTGAGCTGCAAAAACACAAAACATTTCCAAATGTTTGGTTAGTGCAGTGTGAGTAGGTGACCACTTTCAACACACTGAGTGACTGTGTGCTCATGCCACTGTGCTCACCCTCCAGATCCACCAGTGAAGTGACAGATGCAGATGCAAAGGATATGGCTATCAGTAGAAGATGCAAGACTTGCCATTTGTAATGATTATATAAAATTCATATGTTTGACTGATACATAAAAGCTTCTTGTTTTACAAAATTCCCTAAAAAATATGTGCACCTACATTTTTTACAAAAAAAGGAATCAAAAAGGTATATAATAAAATTAATACAAATAATGCAAATAAATCTTATTCATATGCCTTACTAAATACTTAGGCTTTAAGTACAAAATTCAATAAAACTTTGTGTTTTATTCAGTTTTGTGTTGCACCTTAAAAACATCTCAAAGATTCATTGCCCAAGGACCTGAGGAACTGTAGTGTTTCATACAACTTAAGCATGTGAGACCATTATGGTCGATGAGGAAGTTAAAAACATGTTAAAAATTTTTAAAAATCAATGACAAACTGACATTCAACAAGGAAAAGGGATAAACAGGTGTGATGCGATTTCTCTTTCGTTTTCTGGTCAGCACTCAGGGTGCCGTGTACTGAATCGGCTGTAGCTGATTTATGAGCATTATGGGTAGGCCAGATGGGAGAGCATTACAGTAGTCCAGCCTGCTCAATATAAAAGCATGCATTAGTCTCTCAGTGTCATTCAGATCAAGAAATTAGCACTAAATACAGAGTTCAGCTGATGTGGTGGGAATGTCATTAGTATGAACAGCAGTAGTAAAGATAAAATAAAAATGTTGAGCTGATGATGGCAGTGGCTAAAATATCAAGGGGCCGGAGTCATCCCTCTGGAGGATAGGCAGGTCTGTACCAAATATCACAGGAATTCTTATTGTTCATCCGTGGCTCCAGTGTGGAAAGCCCAGTGGGTTCTCCATTTCATGCAGGCACTGTGGAGTCAGCGAAGAGCATCACTGGGACCTCAGACAGTACATATAGTTAATTTACCATAACCTATGGATCTGAGTAGCCAACAGCACTGTGCTTCAGAGGGTTCCTGCAAGGCAAAGGACCCCTCCTACACTTCTCAAAGCCTCTTCACTCTGTTGCTGTTGGGCTAGAACTGAAGCAGCCTAGCATCTAGATCACTGGTGAGCTGATGTGGCTGCAGGTTTTTGTTCCAACCAAGCAGGAGCACAGTTGATGCAGCTTATCGACTGAGTGAAGACAGTTCAGGTGATTCAAATGACTTGATTCAGATCTGCTTTTGCTTGGTTGGGGCAAATATCTGCAGCCACACCGGCCTAGGGCTGGTGAATGTGAACCAAAAGTCAAAACCCAATATATTTAGTCTGGATACTGATACACGATATATATTCCAGTATTTTTATCAAAAAATTAGAGCAAATCTTCAGCCAAAGTCAAAGCCAAAAATGACATGTCAGTAGTCATTTTTATTGAAACCATTTATTTAATTGAGTAGTTATGGCTAATACTGTATAACAACAAGAGTACCTTTTGTGTTTAAAAAAAAGCCCCATAAAGTGCAGGTAGGGGCGCTGGAAGACTGGGAGCAGTGCAGAGAGCTACAGGTCAGCAGCTAGCCTGGAGCAAGGATCACAGCGGATATTTGAACTTTATCGACAAATATGATATGGTCTTATTCCTTATCTCGTTAAATGATATAACGATACATTTTTTAAATCGATGTATCGCCCAGCCCTGCACCAGCCCTTTCATGGATGAGTTTGACACCAATGATCTTGATCGTGTACCAGCCTTTTTTAATGCATTTTGCAGCCATTCAAGTCATATTCTTCATAAGAATATAAATCCAAAATGAGACTAAAGTTCATCTATTGATACACGTGGATACAAGTATTACCCAGCAGGCAATGTCAACAAGTTAGCGATCAGGAGACAGCGTTAGATTGGCTTAAATCCAAGAACCTGCATTTGATTTGAAAAGGTCTCAAACTCAGTTGATTCAAACATTTGTCGTGTTTCAAGTCTTTAACGTTATCGTTACGTTTCCATCTGTAAGCTAAGGTTACACTGAGCTCTTGAATAACTGATGAACGCTAGCGTCAGATTTTATAATCAGTTATGTTCTGCCAGTTAAGTCTTGTTAATTTAATCAACGTTACCACAACCGAGTGTTGTTGGCAAGTTAAACATCTGTAAGCTAACTAGCTTTGCACACATGATGTATTATTGTCGTCCTTAAAAGTTTTGCATACGAACGTGTAGGTGTATTGGTTAGCAAATTAACGTTAGCTCACTTTTTCAGTAACGTTACGTTGACTTAAGTCTTAAACGTACCACTTTGAGCAAAGCAGCAGTCGTCGGAAGTTCGCCGCCGCCTCTTTAGTGTACTTCCATTCGATTTTCTGCAATGGTACCTTATTATCCATTATTACTAACGTGTTTCAAGCCTCTGCTGTTATGACTTTGTTTATGAAACAAGACTGCAAAGCAATGTGAGCCTGCTTCCGGACTGCTTGCATCTCCCGCCGAAGTGTTACGGAAGTAAGCAGTGCCGGTTTCCATAACAACAATGATGACGTAAATGAAATCGTTCAAAACATTTGTGGAATATTTGTCTCGAAAAGCAAAAGTCTATAATAAATACAATGTCTATGTAAACTGGATATCCAATGTATATCCACGCAACTTTCTATTTTAATAATCTGTGTAGCATATGAGAATTTTAAATACTCTTTACAGAAATATGATCGGTCACGTGATAACTATTTTCTTTTTTTTAATTTTAGCTTTGGGATTTAGCTACATCCATTCATCTTTCAGGTTTTTGTGATTAGCCTAGTATGTTCTCCTCACCAGGGTATTGACTTTTAAGAAAATAACATCAGGCATGATAGGCACCAATCTGCAAACAATGAAAATGTCATGAATCCGCTGGGATGTTGGTTTGTGTAGATCTACCATTACAGTGAAATCAAATATATGCATTTGTTTTGATGTGCAAACATATGAAATGTGTGTACAATTGGAAAAGAAACAGCTATTGCATTTGAAAAATAGCTTTTATTGGAATAATAAAAATAGACTTGATGCATTTAAGACAATTTGTAAGCGGTCCATAGGATGGAAAAAGTTCATTGAATATTAGTACATCAATTCTAGAAGTTAAGTTTGTCCTTTATTAATTCGTAGGGAAAAGGTACATATTGAAGCTCATCATCTGAGTGTGCATATTGAATTTGTCAGTTGTCACCAAGTAGAAGTGGTGCATGCTATGTAAAATCATGCTTTGCAAACATTAAGAACAAAAGAAAAGGATTCTGAAAAGAAAATAGTGTTTGACCCAATTGCTGTGATATAATAATCTAATAATGAAAAGTGTCCAAACCACAGAAAGAAATGAAAAGCATACCCAATTAATTTTATCCTTCCTAAATATGAAGATCCAGAGTTGTAAATGTGAACAGGTATGTGACCTTGCATCTTCTATTTATCCAGTTCTATCATCTGTGCATGTATGTATGCAAATGAACATGTGTCCGTCTGCTTACACACATCGTTTAATTTGGTTAAGCATAGAAATGTGAGGTATCCTTCATGTGATCAGTCAAGACACTTTCAGGAAATAATAAGAACTTTAAAACATAAACTTTTATCTTTTACATTTATATATTAAGGGCAGAATAACTATAAACAGACATTGAGTATAATTTCACAGTGGAAACAGACAAAATGGTTAAAAGAAGATGGCAGTCGGCTTTATGTGTCTACCGCCTTAATGGAGTCCAGGTTGTCACATTCGTTTTCGCTGTCAAGTGGTATGGTTTCCATGGCGGTCGTTCCAGTGGCAAAGTTGATGAAGACCTGGGAAGGTTCAGAAATAATTTATATGCTATGCCACCCTTTAAAAGACATCATTTTCTGAACTCTAATTTTCTGCTGGTCACTTTCCCCCCCTCTCTTTTCACTGCCATTGGTATGTTCTAATCCCAGAGCCCCAGAGGGGCAGAGCAGTTGAAGAATATCAGCACTGGCTGCATATGAAGCTCATGGATTCTCTCTCCAACTCATATTCCATTTATTTTCCCTCAGGCATACCCTCTGTCAGTTTCCCTCTGCCTCTTTTAAACTTTTTCAACTCAGTCTTTCACTCCTGCTCAGCTTTCTTCTGTCCCTGCTTCCCCTTCCACCCCCTCTTTTCTTCTCTCATCTCCTGTCCCTTTTTTCTGTCCCTCACTGCCATCCACCCATCCCTACAAAGCCTCACACTGGTTCTCCCTCTCTCTCTGTTTATGTCCTGTCTCTTTTTCTCACCTCATCCAGTGTGGTCTGGCTCACAGAGAAGTGTTTGATCTGCAGAGCATTTTTGTTGGATTCCAGCTGGTTGAAGATGTCAGCCACCCCTCCTGGAGCTGTTGGTACATGGTACTCCACCATGGTATGGTGCTGGTCCTGTGTATTTAAAAAGAGTGCAATGAAGTTGGAGGGTTAAATATTCTAAATATTTGCTCTCTGTTGAACTTAAATGCTACAAAACACAGTCAGGAGATTCTTTTTTTTTCTCTTACCAACTTAAACACAACATACTAAACTAAGAGCACTGATTTGAATATCACTAATAAATGCTCCATGCATGCTCCTTCAATATTCAACTCGTGGCAAAAAACTAATTACCAGTGGTTGAATGTAACACTGTAAGTATATTTACTAAAGAACCATATTTAAGTACAATTTTGAGGTACTTGTACCTTATTTGAGAATGTCAACATATGTTAGCTTAATTTACTTTACAGGGCAAGATGTTACATTAAAAAATACAATTCATTTAAAATGGAAAAAAAAATGCAAATAAAGCACATAAAAGCATGTGAAGTAACTGGAATTAGCCCTGCCTGGAAAACAGTAAAAAGCTGCTTATACAAATGCATTAATAACAATAATAATAATAATAATAATAATAATAATAATAATAATAATAATAATAATAATAATAATAATAATAATAATAATAACAACAACAACAACAACAACAATAATAATAATAATAATAATAATAATAATACAATATTTTTAATATTTATAACAATCTGATTAGTCCATTGCATTGTGAAAACTTTCAGTACATTTGATTGCTGGTACTTTGGTAATTTTACTTTAAGGTTTTAATAAAAGACTTTGACTTGTAGTGAAGTAATTTGTAGAGTGGTTTTAGTATTATAACTTGAGTAAAGGATCAGAATAATTCTTCCACTATTGTAAGAGCATTAACTCAAGCACTTGTATAGTCCCAATGCCGTCATATCTGAGGTTCATCCTATTTACTGGAGTAATGCATAAGAACCTTATGGGATGGTAGTGGTTATTGCAGGCATTAGTCAAAACCTCAGGTTTTACCATGGAAACAGAGTGGTGGTCCACATGAGAATATAAATGAATGGTCATCATTTCTTTTTTCTTTCGAAAGTAACCATGGCTCAAAGCATGTTAAGACCCTCGAGGTGTCTATTATCAGTAATTAATAGACTCCATTGAGGCAATCAAATGTTATATCTATTATTCGCAAATGGGCCATTGTGCTAAATGAAATCTTCACTTTTGGTAGTTTGATTATATTTCAATGCTAATTCTTTAATACGTTTCCCCATGGTCTCAGGGCATTTCTAGGAACAAATTATTTCCACACTGCGGTATAGCTTCTTTTACCCCTACTTTAAGAATACTTGCAGTAATTTGTTTACTATAACATATAACATTGTATAGCAACGCAACAAATATTTAGCCCTTTCACTCCTCTGTAGTACAGTGGATAGCTGGCAAAGCTCACCTTGAGATAAGTGCTCGGGAATTGGCGCTGCATGAAGCCGGTGATTGCCTCTGCGTCACAGGAGGCCTCGGCCAAGTACATCTTTACAGTGAACCCGCTGCCGAACCTGCACAAAGGAGATTTCACGAACAAAGCACTATGTTATTACATGTCTGAGGGCTGGGGGTGAGGTATTGTGTGTGTGTGTGTGTGTGTGTGTGTGTGTGTGTGTGTGTGTGTGTGTGTGTGTGTGTGTGTGTGTGTGTGT